>OY735270.1:2747113-3348239 GCA_963457715.1 Argyresthia albistria | reverse complement strand
CGGCTCCTACGCGCAGAAGACCATCCCGTACCGCAGCGCGTCCTTCTCGCAGGGAGACTTTGCGCCCGACAAACAGTACTATCGAGGGGTGATACGGCAGCCCTCAGTGTTCGACTTTGGAAAGCGTCACAGAGTTGTCGAGGAGGAACCGGGTGCATCCACTGCCTCGCGCAACGATATCGAATCGGCTAGTCTCGCCACGGAGGAGACGGCCACCGAAGGCGGATCTGTTGCGTCGGTCGACTCGGCTGTCGGGTCTGACGAGGGACTGATCGCTCACGCGACACCGGCTCCGCGGTCGGTGCCTCCCGATGGGCCACACAAGCAGTTAGGTGCCCGTTCGTTAACGCACCCACTACCGAGACGCATCCCGGCGGTGATAGAGGAGAGCCCCGCCGGCGCTGCGAGTCTGCCCGCGCTGATGGCACCGCGGGTCTTACACGAGCTACAGGAAGAAAGCGACGGCTCGCAAGCGGACAGTGCGCAAGCTCACAGTGAAGGTACTTCGCCACTAGAGCCGGCTCCACCGTTCGCGTTCCCTCCTCTCCCGGCCCCCCCGTCGAACGCTTGTGCTAATGTGGACTGTGGCTGTGCGACGGCATTTCCAGTGGCTCTTGATAGTTCCGTGAATTCGATACCTGTGCCAGTGTATGAGTGTATAGTGAAACAATGGTCGAAGGAATTACCCCAAACAGAGCCACGGTTGGACGCTGCATCTGATTGTTCTTTGGATAGGGACAAGGAAGACGAGACGATAACGAGTGAGCAAGTCGAGAGTTTGCTGGCGGCCGTGCAAAACCCTTGTACGCCGGCGCCAATCGGAGCCAGGGAACGACGCCGGCCTCTCGACAAGACGAAACGAAGGAAGGGCATATACATAACCACTGCGAGCGACGACGGTGGCGAAGACGACCCGCCGTCGTCAATAAACGGCTCGAAACGAGAAAGCAGTGAAGTATCCATCCGGCTATCAGCAGAAGGTAGAACGTCGTCAATCCTCGGTGAAAGATCAGACGATTCTTGTGCAAACGGTCCTCCCAGTCCTTGTGACTTACCCACCATGCCTCTTTGGCCTCGCTCGGAAGAGCTGAAGACGAGACGGTTCAGATTGTCTCAGCAGAGCTCAGACGAGAGAGACGACGACTCCTATAGAACGAGACGGAAATTTGGTGTCACGTCCAGGGGAGACTCTCCATCTGAGCCTGACAGTGACTCATGTTCTAGAGACAGAACTGCATCACCTTCCCCCTACAGCCCTTCGGACACATCAGACGTCGAAACTAAAAGACAGCATTTCAAAGGACCTTTCGGCAAAAACTTAGAGGCTCCCCAGTGTCGTTCCGTTGAGGTCGGTCGAAGGAGTTTTTCGGACGCTACTGTTCCTGGACGAAAAACAAGTGCTAGTGCAGTGGGGCCTAGACCGAGGGGGGCTACTCACGTGAGGGCTACTTCGTCTCCGTCTAAGCTAGTGGGAGTGAAGCCTGGTGCGGACTTATTGGCTGAGCTGCTAAGGGGCAGTTCTGAGGCGTTGTCGAACTCCCTCACATTCGACAATGTGGTCCTGACCCAGCACCAGTACAATGTGAGTACCCTTATGATATATTCGACTATAAATCTAGCTTCCTTTAACAACATAGTTAGCACACACTTTGTAATGCAAGCATAATCTGTTTATCTTCGAAAATAGCGTACATAAGCCAAACGAGCTTCTATTATTGCGAAACTTTACTGCTTCAGAGATTCACTGAAAGAATTTACAGAGATTGTTGATGGCTAGATAGGTCATCCTAGTTCTATGAAGCGTTTCATTGCTGTAGTAAAATGTCGGGGCTTTTCTTTTGTGCGTTTGCGAGATCGGATTCTTGATAAATACTCGTGTGTTTTTTGTACACATTTCTGTGTTTTCTCAATGTCGTGTGCGTGACTCACTGGACAGCTGTTTCAGAGAGGCGTAAAAAATTAAGGGCATCGCAGCGTATTAATAACACTGACACTGAACTTTGTATTTGCATACCTCTTGATTACGTTTTGGATAACCACTTTGTTATGAAATACTATTTCACATGTTTTACGGGTGTTTAAGGTGCACGAGTAAACAAACTAGCTGTATGGTGCAATGATTATACAAAGTTTTTATTTTAATGAAAAACAGATGATGATGATGAAACTTTGTAAGAAATGAATACAAATAGCCGTTCTTTGCCATAGTTAATTTTATAATCAAATGAATTTACAGTTTGAACTCGAATTGAGATCAGGCAAATATTTAGAATTTAAATCTATCCAATATTAAAATCCAAATAATATTATGAGGCTCAGATTGAATCAATGTCCAGATTCTATCACAAATCCATCTTCACTATTCGGAATGAGTCACTGGGTCAAGAAACTGTATAGAGCTAGTCTCTCTCTGGTACTTCATAACAACCACTTCAGTATAAAGTCATAGTAAACAAGCTGTTATATCGTAAAGATAAATAAGTGTATTCTTCGATGGTGGATAACCTGTGGTTTTATTTAGTTTTAACTTCTTCTTTGGCCGTGGGGAAAAATACCGTTCTTCCGTAAACTAATCCATCTTATCACAAAAACACATGACGACGAGAAGGTGTTTACTCCTAATACCTATTCAAATTAAGGGCCATTTGCACCAAAAACTTAATTACGATTAGCGTCCTAAATCTATTTAGCAGCTGTCAAATATGTCAAACTTAATTGTGACTGAGGCGCTAATCACAATTAGTATTTTTGGCGCAAGTGACACTAAGAATAACAAAGCATTTACACGTCGGTAAGGAGGAAAAAATTAAGACTACATAAGCTTTGTACTTTTAGAGAGCCAAACCAACTATGTCGTTAAAAAAATCACGCAGTAGTTTCTTGCCAACCTGTACTGTACAAACCTCTTCAAATCTTCTAAGCCAACCGTAAATATTGCGAGCATAACACTTTTCATCACCTATTTCAATCACCTCGGCGGACGGCCTTTCTTAGGAGAGGGTGTTCTGGAAAACACCAGTTGTTGCCACTGAGAGAAGAGGTCATCATTTTGACTATTCTAGGGGGGCAAAGATTAATCTGGGGGCACGGTACTGCCTCGAGTCGAGCAAAGGCACAACCTTACCATCGTTTATCGCATCCTTTTAGCGAAACCATTCAGCGCATATTCGACCTACATGTTAGTCCTATTAATTCATTATTTTTCAGAACTGCCCATGCGCAGAAAATACCATGGCGACCTTGCAGACCTGTTCACCCTTTCTAATGACGTAGCCCAATGGGTTAAAAGCCTTGACATATACTGAAACGGCTGTACTCATAATTAAGCCATACGACTAAATAAAAGTGCTAAAGAGGGCACAATATTAGTCACAATTCTACCAATGAGAACTCTTAAAAAAAATGTTTTTTTCGTCCGTCGTAGGAAAAGAAAAACTAAAAGTAAAAAAAAAAAAACATTTTTAAATGAAGCTCTTATTTAATGCCCTAAAAAGAAGAAAATAAAATTTCAATTCAATCAAATGCGTCATTTTATTACATTACACAATATATACGATAACAAAGCTTGTTGCGAGATTTACCTGTGTAGATTTAATATTTGCACAAACTTGCATTAAATAAAGCTTTATTTAAGTTTTTTTTACTTATTAGTATTTATCATTATAGGACAAAACATCTAATCTAGAATTAGAGTGCTTGCCAAGACGAATCAAATGAGACCAAACACGATAGAGTTGCGTCGTTTAGTAACAGAGTTCCCATAGCCACCTTCCGGCTCCAGCATCAGCACCACGTCATAAAAAATATTTTAAAACCAAAGTTTTTGTCAAGACGAACGAGCCCAAACATGATGGTGTTGCGATGTTTTATGACAGAGTTCCTATGACCACCTTCCGTCTCCATCATCATATCAGCTCCAAATCCAAAAAATATTGCATTGTCAACCAACTTAGATACGTATGCAAAATTTCAGCTCAATCGGATAACGGGAAGTGGGTCAAATTCAAGCCAACAGATTTGACGCGAACATACATCCATACATACATACAGTGCAAGTTAAATAAAAGCTTTTTAAAAGGTCTTGATAGACACATGGACAAACAAAACGAAGTGATCCATTTATTGGTTCTTTTAATGAGAATCGAGAACCTAGAAAAGGCTTATATTTGTTTACAACACTAAACGTGACATCTATTAGACTTGCGAGAACACCCTCATTTCCTATCCTCACATTTACTAACCAACATCTACCATCATCATGTATGAGTCAGATTCGAAATAGGTCACTGGCGAATTCAACCACCGCGCAATTGGTTTCGCACAATTTGACAAGCTTGCAAACTCTCCTTCGCAATCGAAATTCAACTTTAATACACTTCCTTCTGTAAGGATTTCAGATGTGTCTTCGGGTATGGTCCGGGTAAAGTTAGGTTCTTGTTTTCACGCTGTTACTTTAGATTGCATCTTTATTGGATAGTTTGTTGAAGTTCGATTTGAATCCAGAATGTTGTTGATCTTTTTTTATATTCCCTCAGGTGTTATGGTTTTGTGACATCCGTTTTCTACTTGTCGCATTTCCTAATAGAAAGGTGACTAATGAATATATTTTTAACCGACTTCCCAAAGGAGGAGGTTTACAATTCGTCCGGATGTTTGTTTTTTTTTTTTATTTTTTTTTTATGTATGTGCCTCGATAGCGCCTAAACGGATGGACCGATTTGGAAAATTATTTTTTTGTTTGAAAGGGTTTACCTTCCCATTGGTCCCATTGACACCAGGTCAGGATCTGATGATGGGATCCTGGAGAAATCCAGGGAACTCTTCAAATATTATAGGCAGACCTATAGTGATTTTTGTGTTTTTCATAATAACTCGTGCAAATGCACATGGTAAGCATAATATTGTGATGCGGAACTGCTGATGAAGACCACATATGGCCACCAGAACTGCTCAATACTAGGTACAAATACAATGCGTTGCTGACGGGCAGGCAACGCATAGCCTAAACCGGTGGACCTAGAGCCATGAAACTTTGTACAGGGGTTCCTCAGTAGCGTGGGGAAGCACTGATATGGGATTTGACAAAATTAATTCCCCAAGGGGGGGGGGGGGGATAAGGGGTTACAGTTTGTATTAAACTCAATCTAATCAAATAGGGTTTGTGGAAGTCGGTTTTTTCTAAAGTTTACTTTTTGTTTCAATTATACATAACCCTAACATTCTGTGTTAATAGGCAAAAACTTTTTTTTTTTAGTTAAAATTGAGAAGGGCTTATAACCAACTAAAATCCCCTGAAATCTGAGGTAATGTACCTAACAGTTTTTCCAACTACTACCTGAATATTAATTTGAGATAGACGACATCCATTTTACTGTGGATTAGGAGAGGAGTGGAGTAGTTTAGGAGACTGCAATATCAGTTTAGGTGTTGTCTTTGAGATTGAACTCGATAGGATTCTTACGCCTCAGTAGAAACGACGTGTTCAAGAACTGAGTCAAGTGCAATGTTTATATTTTCAAACACCTTAGTCAACAGTTCAGCTCACAAACTTTATACGAGTAAGCAATTTAAATTCGAGCGAGACAGACCAACGGCGCCTAGACGTTTTATTTTCGCTCTAGACGCCATTTTATAAATAATTGTGTCATCCGTGCACCGGAAAACATCGGAAAAATTACAGAATTGGCGCGATTTATCGCCTTACGTCAAATCTTGGCGCCAAAAGGGTTGGTCTATTTAACTAATCTGTGATTTAATCGTTTGAGATGTGTGATATTTTATTTTGTGGCTCGATGTCAGTTTGTATCTTCTTTTCGTAAATAAAAACATTTGTTTGGCAGTTCATCGTTATAGGACCTTATCTACTTACTAACTCTTAAGTATACTAACAAAAATAATATCTAAAGGTACAGATGCATTACCTATATCGGGACAGAATGATCTAGGTACAATTACCGGTGGTACAAAACGCACATAGGATTCAATCATGATGATTGATGCCAAATTATTTTACCCTTTATTTCTTCTTTAGCACAAAATACTTAATTTTATAAGTGCTGGACGATCTTTTACAATTTTTTTCCGTCTCTGCAGTCATCAATCAAACCCTACCTCAACATTTCCCCGAAACTGCACCGTTATCATATCAGCGCTTTTTCCACGGACCGGTCCGTGTGGCGTTTAAAACTAAATTAGTTTTTAAGTGAAGTAAAATTGCTCTGCGCTCGCTAAACTGCGTCGGAGCCATTTTTGGACGAATATTTATCGCCATTTGCCCATTTACGTACACTCGGCGACACCTTGGCGATGTCAGCGCTCGATTTATGGGGTAATTTGTCTGTGCTGGTGTTGCCAACTTTCCGAGTTATTGGGTAATTAAGAAGCAGTTTTCTTTGCGCTAGCTAACAGTTTTTGTTTGTAACTATTTACATGTTAACAGGAAATGAACAAAACAAGCGAAAATTGCGTTTCGCCTTTTCGCATTTGGCGCGAATAGAGGCATAGTTTCGCACACGTTCAGTTTATCACCTACTTTTAAGTGCTAGGGGGCTCTCACCCTCATGACGTTTTCTCACGACCGATAACAATGATAATATGCATTGTATGTTAGAATAATGTAAACTAGTTCTTACAAAATTTATTTCTTAAGGTCTGTTTGCAACAAAATGACAATTAGCGTCTTAAATCTATTTGGCAGCTGAAAAAACGTATGAAACATGCCAAACTTAAATGCGATTAGCGCGCTAATCACAATTATAGTTTTTGGTGCAAGCGACAATAAGTATAGCAGTCCGTCCTCTACCAGTCAAAATGCCAATGATCACGACCTGTTGACGAATACTTAAATAACTACAAAAAACACTTTTTAATACCAAGCCGAGGAGAGATTTAACCTAACAGTGACGTATCTACCTATTTCAGTTCCGAAAGTCCTGCCAACTGTGTTCACCGTCCAAGCTATTAAATATAAAATCCATCAATCTGAGCTCTATAATCATATTATCACAGCATAGCAACACGATTTTTCAAGCTAAATTCGACCCATTTCCTTCGCATCGTTTATTTTCAGAAAGACATGTACACATTAGAAACTTGTTTAGCAAGATAAACAAGGGATGTATCGCTACTCCCTAAAAAAGGGCGAACCCTGTGTTTTAGGATAAGTTGCTGCTACAGATCGCGCGTTGTAAGAAGAACGCTAGCGGCGAAGTTGCTATGCTATACTTCCCACTAGAATAAATGCCTCAGATAAATGATCATTGAATGATGTGTCCATCCGTGGTTGAGTTAGAAGTAAGTATCATTGAACGAAGAAATACATAATTTAGAGTCAAACACTCGGCAGCATGAGTATACTAAAAGGCGAGTGCAACGAAGCCCCCCCAAACAGTGTTTGTGTTAAAAATTGACATGTTTATCGCAAAAAATAAATGTGAGTGAGAGTAGGACTCGCGCACCAAGGAATTCGATTACAATTGTAGATTGTTACCTCGTAACGGTGTAATTAGGTTTCTACAAAAAAAATAAAGTAAAAATAAATGTCATCCACGCAAACAAAATTACATATGGTTGCAGAAACACAGAAATTTTCTGTTTTTAGATTTTTCCCTTTCCCTGCAAGACTTAATTTCATGATTCTAGGTCAACGGGAAGTACCCTATAGGTTTTGAGTCCATTGCGATTTCTATGAAACCCAACAATTTTATGGTATAAACGGTCGTAGCGTTTGATTGCCGTTGACCTAGCTAGAAGGTTGATTTTTTCAAAGCTATAGGCAGGGGACCACAAATCTGAGCAATTGATACAAAATTTAGCTTGATACATCCACGCCGTTCAGATATAAAAGGTCTTGACAGACGGACGGACGAACGGATAGACGGACGGATGGACAACAGATGGATGGACAATGAAGTGATCCTGTCTTCTTTTTTTCTATCGTAACCCTAGACAGCCGTCTTTATAATTAACTTTTTAATAAGGCGTTAAAACATTTGATTTTTGCATGAAATTCAAACCTTTTTTAACACTTTACCACAAAAAAACCACGTTATAAAATTTCCTGGCAGATTTCTTTGACATAAAACATCGTGGTATGTTCTGTGGATTTGGAGTCACTGTGAAAGAGTGCTGCCTGGCCCATCAATTAATGGACAGGTAATAACTAATGCTTTTCAATAGTCTCTCAAATGACCATGATCATTGTTATGTGACGTTACAAATAAAAAAGTAACTGTACATCGTTGAATAAAGTATCTAAATTGAATGAACAGTGGTTTAATTGAACTAATACGATGGTCAAAAATTGATCATAAAAAATAATTAAGCGTTATTACTATAGAACAGGGCCATCAGAAACAAGTTTTTTTTAACTGTTACGAATATTCATTGTACTACGTCGTCTTTGATCTGAAAAAGTTATATTAATCCTTGAGCTTTTAGGCACATACTTAAATTATGACAGTTTTTAGTTTTGTGCCAATTCTAAAATAACATTGAACCTTTTTGGAATGTCTACAAATGAAATTCCCTATCCCTCTTTTTTCGTGTTCACCTTTATTTATTTACTTTATTTACTTATATGGACAAACAACAGTAATAAACTTTACAAAACATAAATTACAAACACAAAATACAAAGTAAGCTTACTACCTTAAACGTTCATCACTAAACATACATTTATAAAAAATAATGTGATACAAATCTTTTTGGTAATTTTAAAAGACTTAATCTACCTTAAACTCAAACCTATATGATTAGTTAGGTCTTTTTTAAAAGATTTTTTTTGCTCCTAAGTATGTCTATCGACAGGAACCTCTCATTATTAAGGCGATAAAACATAATGTCCATCGATAGAAAATTTTATTACAAAAAAGAAAATGTTCTTGTACAAAATCTCGTAAATAGTAGTAGTAGCGTTTCTGGGATAATCCAGTCTGAATATGTACGGTCTCCTGCGTCTAAAGTATACGGGCAGGTCATATTAACGAGTGAATCCCGCCTATACTGCTTGTATACTTTTAGGTGCAGGCGACCGTACGTAAATTACTTTTTATCACACCTGCTCTGAAAATACATACTAATTATATCAATTAGAGGGAAGAAACGCCTTTATCCCGCCCTTCAAATCCTTTCATCCCAAGATATGGAAGTTTGTATGAAAATCCTTCCGACCCAAGGGTGGGAAGTATGTATGAAATTCCATTACATACCCGGTTTTTTATTTTTTTATTTGTCAGCAGTCATACTGCAAAGAGACTTTAACTGTCTACTAATTAAATTTCAAGTAAATTGTTACTGGCCACATACAGTTTTTTTTTTACCAGTTACCAACCTCCTTGGTGCATACAGAAAATTAAAAACGAAATTATTTTTGTATGTAAAACGCGCGGAATCACGGAAGAAGTGGCTGCATGACCTTATGATCTTAGCCTACTCCAGAAACGGGCGAATAAAAAAAGGAAAAGCCCGCGCATTTTCGCAAAAACTTCGATTGATTTAGCATTTATCTTTGTGTTTTTTGTAAAATATGGATGCATTTATGTCTATAATTTTCCTCGTAGGTGTAATAAAAAGCACTATACATACCTCAGGATAAAGTACAGTTCCATACCTCAAATGGTTTGCGCCCCTCGCAAGCTCGTGGCGCAAATGCCATAATCTCGGTATGGAACTGTCACTTTCTTCCCTCTGAAGTAATGTACTATTTTTACATAGTATTCCAGGCTCCATACAAAAATGTTCGAACCTCTTTCCATTATGACAATGTTTCTTAAAGACATGTTTCCATTTTCCACCCACTTCCCAATTCGAACAAAAGGGAAATGGGTCATAAATGGACCTGTACGATATAATAGGTATCATTATAACCTACAGGTGATCCACGGTGTCAGATGATATACGGTGTCAATTATGATCTATGAATCTATGGTGTCAGATGACTCCACTTCCAAGGTAATGGTCATCCCCGTCAAGGTTTTCACGAAAATTTGCATGGGACCTGGAAAGGTAAAATTAAACCAGGTAGATAGATTAATCACTTTATTCACTGTTACAAATATTTCATTAACCCATTTCAATAAACAAAACATGCATTGCAACCAGATAAAAGGCTCAGCCTCAGAAAACAAAAGCAGAATATCTGAGATTAACGCTATAGGAAAGAAGCCAAGTTTGTCTTCATTGTAACGATAAATGTGATGAAGGATGTTGATTTTGAAAAAAATCTATTATATTTGTACCAAGGGACCATAGATTTTATTTTATTTTACCAGGCCCCGTATGGGCTGGGCTTTCAACTGGTGTCCGCTTGGCGTTGAGTTTCGGGTTTCGGGACATCCTGTATACATATAATAATAATAAAAAGATAAGTTTTAAATTACCTGGAGCAGCATATGCCTGATATAGAGCCTGAAAAAAGCAAAATCTTATTATGTTTTCATACCAGGCAATCAGTTTTCATAGTAACAATAATTGTTACAATGATACATTTTCGGGGTATAAAAGTACATATGTAAAAAAACTTACCACACCCAAAAATACCAAAACTAAAACCACAAACTTCATCTCTTAAAATGCCTAGACGCAAACTGTTGGAAAACCAAATGATAAATAGTTTTAATTAACTAGATAGGTACCTATATTTTATTACAAGTCGAATGAATTAATAATAACTAATTAGCTTTGTTTAGTTATACTGTATAAATGAAGAGTGTTTATAGGCTCAAAACACACAGAACATGCAGAAATAATAACAAAGCCTCCGTCGTCTAGTGGCTATACGCTCGCTCGCTTCCACGGCAGATGCCGGGTTGAATCCGGTGCTGTCTATGTATCAATGAGATTATAGGCATATCGGAAACTGTGGCAAATGGGGAAATAGAAATTTGATGCTTGCAATACTGGGGAAATTCTAAAAGTCCATTCATTTAATTTGTGTCACCCTTTTATTGCCTAATTTGAAAGAAAACCGACACTTGGTCAAATAAAACTGCTGCGGAGTATGCCCGCAATTGATGGTCTGTGCGCAAGACTGTTTCTAGTTTGTATCGAAGTGCCGTGCCGTAGAGAAAGGTGGGTGACGCAGCCTGGGCGAACGAATTTTATGACGCGACGACCTGATTTGACAGGTGACAATAGACAATAATGTACATTGCCATATGAAAATCCAGATTCCGGTATAAGTAGGTACGTACAGTAATTTGTACGGAAGTTTTACCATTGAAAAAATCTTGAGGAAATCTTAAATCTCAGTAGCGGCCGATGGTCTAGCTAGCCCATTCACGCCATATGGAGTATTGATTTATCTGGCTAAACGAAGACATAACTGTGCCTCTGCCACCCCGTATGGGAAAAGGCGTGACGCTATGCGGCTATGTCATGTTATATTGAATGTCTTCTTGACACACTAAGAATAACGATTTTTTCACGGTTCTGCTTACCATGCCAGAGGTCCCTGCAGTTTTATTACCGGCTGAGGACAAAAAAAAACCCAGGTCTTGGATGTTTACATGTTTGTGATGTCGCTGTTTCTGGTTCCCACGACACAGGGTATCCTAGTGTCGGATCAGAAGCAATGTTTGTGACTGTATGTAAATGTTTATGTTTAGGTTGTCGTTCATTTTGGTGTGACAGCTACTGTAAGTATCTGCTACACGTACACGTAACAATGCTTTTTTTGCGTGTCCGATAATGAAAAAAAAATAAAATGAAATTTATACACCATACACAATATTAAATACTTATGTGCAAGTATTATGTATAATTGAGAACGTCTCCTTTTTTGAGGTTGGTTAAAAAAACGCCACCTCAGAATTTCTGTTCTGTGTATTTCGAACTTTATTTTGCTTGTTTGTTATTTATTATCAACAACTGCTCAAATAGATAAACGTATGTAAATACTTATGTATATTCAAAAAATTGAAAATATTTGCTATAAATTAATAAAATGCCCTGCTAGGTACCTAAAGTTGAGCGTTGTAGTCGCGTCAATGTCAATGTCACTGGGAGGTCAATGCGTTACTGGAATTCAGTCCTTTACGAAGGTTTTCAGTACTTTCAGTAGTTAAGATTTTTTGCATCAAAGATCAAAATTATATTTTACAGCCATACCGCATAGCAATCTGCCCTGGCCACCCACGTGCGCGTTAATTTTGACGAATCACTATGTAATTTCATTGCCGGTAATAAATTCTCGCCTACTACAGAACCACTAAAGTTAACTACTCCGCAGAATTAGTCATTCTTTGAAAATAGTTTGCTTTGTGATTCTGCAAATCACGTTATTTGTGTGACGTATCCCTAGTTTCTGACAGTTAAAAATGTAACAGGCGAATAGTAAATGTAAACGTAGCCCATTAATGTCCCCACCGAGGGGCACAGGCCTTTACCCGGATCCGAGTAAGATTGAGCCATACTCCACCACGCTGGCTCAGTGCGGGTTGGTGGAGCCGTAGGTCCCGACTACTATCACTACTTCGTAGTATGTAGTAGTGATAGTAGCCGGGACCTACGGCTTAACGTGCCATCCGAAACACGGAGTGTCCGATGATGTACTTAAGACAAATTAATCATCTCATTGGTATATGGTCAGCACCGGGATTCGAACCTGCATCTCCTGCGTGAGAAGCAAGGTGAAACCCACTAGACCACGGAGCATTCGAATATTCGAATTCGAATTCAACAGGCGAATAATCAAAGATTAATTCAAAATACGGATTGGCTGAAAATCTGAAATGACAGAGTTTAATAAGTTGTCACTGCTAATTTCCCTTTGGGAATCCGGGCGTTAGTGTCGTTTTCTCTATGTAAAGCTATACATATAAAATAAAAACCACCCCGAAAGTATATTTAGCCAATGACAGGCCCCACTTAAAATACATCCATGTTTAGCCAATGAAATTCATGTAAATAAAATTAACCCCAATTCGCCTCGCGGCCACGGTAGCCATTACCTTTAAACGAGGAATATTTGTATGTGACGATATATGTTTTGATTTCTAGAAAAAGGCGCTGTAGTTTTCGATGAAATTTCCAATACAGGGGTTTCCGAGGTAAAAACCCGATCGAGCTAGGTCTCATAACTGAAAAATCGCGTTATTTCCGAGTTTTCATGCTTTTCCCATACCTATGCAATAGGATTGACAATTTCATTTTAGTACAATGAAAATAATGCATAAATTCCCAGGTCAATAAAAAAGTAATTTAACTCATTGCGACCTCAGATCACATGACACTTTTTGGCGCGTCTTCGGAAAATTCACACAAAAAGGTTTCGTTCAAATAAGGTCGAATCTAAGTTCATCATCATCATTCTACCTTCTTGTTTGCTTCTTGTTTGCAGCTGTTCCAAAACAGAGCAGCATATTAATCGATGTTAATGCAGTCTGATGATGTGAATATAATGTTTTATTGTGTTTGTATCACCAACCTCCGAGCGAAGCTCGGTTCCCAGATATCTATATTTTATTGTATGGTTTTATTTTATTTTATTTTATTTATTTAATTTTCTTCGGGAAGCTTACAGCTATAATTTTTACATAGGTTTATAAATGGCACACTAAAAGATAACTACAAGCATCCACATTTGGTTGTCTAATTATTAACAGCTCACAATATTATTTTATTGCATGCAACTAAGAAAAAAAAACAATCAGTCGCGCACAGTCGCACACCTCCATCTATGTTGTGTCGTGACTCACTACAAACCTTCCTAATATATGGTTCTATGTTCTTATGGTTTCAATAAGTTGTTGTTATGGTGAAGTATCCGAACATAAAGATTTAGACAGAGAACGGGTTTCTAAAGAATTTTGTAGTGGGAGGGAACCAGAAACAGAAACTACAAAAACATTCCAAAAAATACCTTAATTATTTTTATTATGCCTCATGGTACAATTAGCATTCGTGGTAAATGCTTAACCACCATTTTTGGTATAAAGCTTACCGTAATAACAGTTCGATTACATTTTAATTTACTTAACCTTTTCAATTTTGTGACATGATATATGGGAAAAAAACATTACGTTCTGAATACTGGACGTTTAGCCGAGGTAGTAATTATCTTTTTGCCCTTAATTAGGTATCTTATTTTTTAACCGACTTCCCAAAGGAGGAGGTTTACAATTCGTCCGGATATTTGTTTTATTTTTTATGTCTAGTTTATGATAGCGCCTAAACGGACGGACCGATTTGGAAAATAATTTTTTTGTTTGAAAGGGTTTACCTTCCCATTGGTCCCATTGACACCAGGTCAGGATCTGATCATGGGATCTTGGAGAAATCGAGGGAACTCTTCAAATATTATAGGCAGACCTATAGTGATTTTTGTGTTTTTCATAATAACTCGTGCAAATGCACATGGTAAGCATAATATTGTGATGCGGAACTGCTGATGAAGACCACATATGGCCACCAGATCTGCTCAATACTAGGTACAAATACAATGCGTGGCTGAGGGGCCAGCAACGCTTAGCCTAAACCGGTGGACCTAGAGCCATGAAACTTTGTACAGGGGTTCCTTAGTAGCGTGGGGTAGCACTGATATGGGATTTGACAAAATTAAGTCCCCAAGGGGGGGGGGGGGGGGATAAGGGGTACAGTTTGTATTAAACTCAATCTAATCAAATAGGGTTTGTGGAAGTCGTTTTTTTCTAAAGTTTACTTTTTGTTTCAATTATTTAATTCGGTGTTGATGTGATTTCATTTAATGCCTAACAGATATTGATTTGGGAATGGATATGAATAAACAAACAAATAAACATAGGTCGTTCATTTATGTCACAACTCACAACATTAAAATCGACTATAGGGTCACACTTTTTCCCGTATTTCGCTTCTCGTTTTGTCTGGAGCCCGTCTGCCATCGCATATTTGGGTCCCTGATCGAAAGATTTCAGTAATCATTCATAATAAATGGGGATTAAAAAGTGTTCAGGTGCGAGTCGGACACCCACAAGAAGGGTTCCGTACCAATGTTCCTCACTTGTATAGGGACCCCCGATATTTGTTAGAATTTCGTGGGGTTCATTATTTGTTGTTATAGCAGCAATGGAAACACACACTCTGTGAAACTGTCTATCCGGACGGGCAGAGAGGCGGACGGACGGGATGTCGGACAGCGGAAGCAGTATCCGGGTCCCGTGTGGAACCCTCCGACTACGGAACCCTGTAAAGAAGCATCTACGTGAGCACATTGGTCACTGTTACGTGTACACATTTGCAACATACTGGAATGATGCCACTTGCGTATTCGAAAACGTGTTATCTATTTAGAATTCCAACACTACCCACTGAATGCCAATGCCAAGGTATTCTCAACTAGGCATTACGTAATGCCTATGCCAGTGGCATATTGTAGAACTAGGCATATCTTGAAATGGCCAATCGTGAAGTATCAATAAACGATGAAATATCTTAGGGCAAACACTGCGGCGAAGACTAAATGGGGCGAGCGCAGCAGCAAAGTCTTACCTTTACACCGAATAGTCTTCGTGTTAGTTTGACATGTATCATACAGAAAACACCACGTAGAGCTGAATAAAAATGCTTTAATGGTTTAAAAAAGGCATATTTTCATTAAAAACCTCCATTTCATGGGCATATTATAAAACGGCCTGCCATTACATGATATGCCCTATTCTACGAAATGCGCCGACGCCTAAGTCTACTGTTGTTTAGACGATAGGTACAGAATTGACTGTCATGAATGGGATAGTAAACGGTTGAGGGAATGAGTCACTTTGGTAAAAGACTGACACGAGAGCTTTTGACATATTGACGCAATTTGCAGATGACGTTGCTGTTATTTTTATTGCTGATGCATGACGTCACTTCAATAGTACGTAAAGGACAAAATAGAAGTAAGTATCGTATCCTATACATTTGTAGAGGCTTTGTTTTGCAGAATTTTGAAAAAACAAAGAAAAAAGTTCATCTTTTCCTTAATCGTTTATCTTGTCCTTAATGTCCTTTCGAAGTCGCTTTCGATAAGCTCGCTTTTGCACCATTTTTAGTATAACTGTTTTTAGGGTTCCGTACCCTAAGGGTGCCAAACGGGACCCTATTACTGAGACTTCGCTGTCTGTCCGTCCGTCCGTCCGTCCGTCCGTCCGTCTGTCTGTCACCAGGCTGTACCTCATGAACCGTGGTAGCTAGACAGTTGAAATTTTCACAGATGATGTATTTATGTTGCCGCTATAACAACAAATTCTAAAAATCAAAAGAAATTTAATATTAAGGGGGGCTTGCATACAACAAACGTGATTTTTTTTGCTCATTTTTGCTCGATATTGATAATGGTAGCAGGCAGACGCTAAAAAATGTTCACAATATATTGAGTATATTATTTACTTAAAAAATAAATAATTAAATTAAAATGAAATTAATATTTAGGGGGGGCTCCCATACATATATATTTTTTGCTGTTTTTTATAGATAATGGTACGGAACCCTTCGGAATTCTCCGGGTAACTTTTTGTTGGTAAAATCCAGTCTTAGTATAAGAAAGAGTATATATGTGAAAGTTATTGGGTATTTTTTCCACAAATCTTTAAAAAAAAAACATATCTCCATCACTACGCAACTAAGAACAGCATTTCAAGCAGATCCCTTACTCCCTATTTTTTTTGTCGCATTACGTATAAGTACTCCAAATACCCTGTATTTATTGCACATATTCCAATAGACCCGCGTCTACCATTCGGCACCATCCCTTCCTCCCGCATCTGTCGCAAATACGAGTTTTAGCAAAGACAGATCCAAAGGGCATATACAGGGTGTCCTGAAAACAAAGGCCGATCCGGCAACCCCTGATAGACCTCACCATGACCTCTTTACATACAAATATTGACCTCAATAAAAGTATCACAGTCATGGTGAGGCCTGCCAGTGGTTGCCGGATCGGCCATTATTTCAGGACACGCTGTATAGGGTTTCATACACAGCTATCGCGTTGCGCGTCGTTAGTTGTACGGGCTAGCTAGCTAGCTTTAGTATTCACAAAAGATTTCTTTTGAACAAATTACATTTTCTCACTATCCCCTGGATGCCATAAACCGATGTTGCTAACTAAGCAGTATTCATTAAAATTCAAGGTACTTATTTGAAGTATATTCTGTTCTTTGGTATCGATAGACGAACAGCCAGAAAAAAATACAAACATAACAGATAATATGCACAAAGGCAAGCTTATCTCTAAACAGAGTATTGAAGCGTAGTTAGATATTTTTGTTAAACAAAGTAAGGTTGGTAATAATAGTTAGGTATAAAACACAGCAAATCAGCAGCATCTCAATCTAAGTATAAGTAACACTAATTTACTCTGGGTGTAAAACTTTCTAACGAAGGAAGTATCTACTGTATCATAGAAGCTCTATGCTGATTGCTTTCCTATATGAAAAAGAGGAAGAAGTCATACATTTTTGTACGTATGAAACGTTATGCGGCTTGCCTTCGCAAAACCTTTTAATTATAAAGTTCTCATTAAAATTGTGAAATCTGAGATATATTCGTATGAAACAAGGCATAAACAACTCATTAGCAGCTCTGTTATTAAAAAAAACTTTGTAAGTATTCGGCTTCAGGGCCCATACCATTCCAGCTAGGGAAATAACGATTATGGTTCAATCTATATCTGTATCACTAGCGCAAACATGCTGCATTTGAAATCAAGAATGTTACTTCGTGGGTCAGCCCCGTTTTACGAAAACTACAGGGTTAGGTTAGGTTAGGAGTTATTATGTCAGCGGTATTCACTTCCCAGTACATTGACCTAAGTGGGTCAGCTGATTTGTGTGGAGAATCAGAAGAAATCGCTTTTATTGTGAAAGTTACTCGAATGATGTCCCTAACATCCCCTTGAAATAAAGCGTTTCAATTTCAACCCTGTAAGTTTTCTGTGTGTCTGTCTTGTGTAGTAAAATAAAGAAATTACGTAAACTAAGCATTTTAATTACTTTCACGCTTATCGAGGGCATAGCCGTGCCACTTTCACCCCGTGTGGCTACCAACCCTGTATGAGAAAAAGACATGATGCCATACCTGTTTAGATTAAACAACATCAAAGACAGTTTTCAAACTAAATTCGCCATCAAAGACGTCGGAAAGCTCCCAAGCTCTTTGAAGTTTTACGCCTCAAGAATTGCAATTTCTCCCTTGCTTCGCTGCAGCTTCGTTATTCGTGTCACGGGAGCTAGGTGCCACTGAGAGCAAATTCAGAGCCAATTTCAGTCGAGAATTGAGTTCGTCGAGTCGAATTGAGCGACATTATACATATTATATTAATATACAATTAACTTACTACTAAAAACAATTAAATTAAATAAAAAATATCCTTAAGGTCACCGCCACCGCCGCCGTCGAGTGGCAGGGTGCCCAACACCACTCAGCGACTGTATTAAAGAACTTAAGAAGAATATAACTTATATTTTTATATGTACTAGGTTAAGTTCTTATATTTCCTAACATATACATTATTTCAAAAAAATCAAAACGTACGAGCATAGTTTTCCATAGTATCTCAAACATGTAAAAAAGTTGTGAAAATCTGACAAGGTTTAAGGGGTGAAAAACGTTACCGCTTTTTGTATGGAAGCTCGCGGGTACACAATCCTCTTAACTATTTTATGTTTTAGTTTAAGTAAGCAATTTCAAATACAATTTTATATTATTAACTGGTTCACTCTCAGAGGCACACCGGTCGACCAACTGAACAATGGAGATTAAAAGATAGATAAGATGTGTCGACGAAGGGGTTAAATGAATAAATAAACTGAAACTGTAAATGAATAAATAAAATGTAAATGTAAATCTATCGTGTAACTGAAGAGTGTAAGCAGGTAATAGTAATAGTAATTTTACGATATTCTGAACAGCTTAATTTCTGATATCTATACTTATAGGTACGTATGTATCTTCTTCATTATTTCTGCAATAGGCACAAGTACTTTAATTTTTCACTTATTTGAGCACATAGGCCTACCTGTTCTGTATTTTAATATTATATGTCCATCCTGGGTTTGCTGGAAGAGATCTCTTTTTAAAGATAAGCTTGCCTTTGTACATTTCTTCTCTGTATCTTTTTGTGTTTTGTCTTTTATGTGCAATAAATATATACGAAGCACACAAACAATCACAAGAATAGGCAAGCAAGAGATCTCTTCTTTTTAACGACTTCAAAAAAGGAGGGGTTCTCAATTCGGTTGTATATCATATTTTCTTTTTTAATGTTTGTTACATCGAACTAGTACTATTTATGAACCGATTACAAAAAATATTTCTTTTTTCCAAAGAGAAGCCCAATGCACAAGCACACAAACAATCACAAGAATAGGCGAACAAGAGATATCTTCTTTTTAACCGACTTCAAAAAGGAGGGGTTCTCAATGCGGTAGTATGTAGTCTTTTATCATCTTTTCTTTTTTTAATGTTTGTTACATCGAAACTAGTACTTTTATAAACCGATTGCAAAACATATTTCTTTTTTCAAAAGAGAAGCCCAAAATTCTGGTACCATTTTTTGAAAATCAGGAATCGGTCCAATTGTTAGGTTTCTACATGAAAAAACTGTGAAGGTCAATTTGTTTTTACCTGGATGACATTATACATCCAGATTTTTTCTGACTTTTCGGTGTTTGTGAATTTTCACGAGATATATTCTGGCTGTTATAGGATCGCATATTCGTTTACATTATGTAATACGTATGGACTTCACTGTCAGGAGACAGATTTTTTATGCTCGTTTTCGGGTATATATACGACACTGTAAAACAAGCGGGGAGGACCAAGTAATAGGTCATGAAGGCGGTTTGTTTTAGGTTTTTAACTTGGTGAATTATTCTATTTGTCATTGAGACTCTCAACAAGCCTGCTCCCCTCCTCGAACATCCAGGCCTCCTACTTCAGCTTGTGCTGGAGTTGGGATTGCTGAACTAGAGTTCAGGCGCAGGAGACATGCACAAAGGCCCCGCTCTCGTGGGCCAGGTGCAGGCACAACATCCCCCTGTAGAAGAAGAAGAAGAAGAAGAAGAAGAAGAAGCCTGCTCTAAAGACATTCCCAATTCTATGAATTTGATGATCAATGAAATATTCCACGATCTTAAATTAGACCGAACAATCATCCTGTCGTTCATTCATTTCCAGTTTCAACCATCTATTTATAACCCAGGCTCTTACGTAGGACAGTCAATTATAGAGGATGTTTGTATACTTTAATCCTCTACGTCACCCAGACCTATTTCTAGAACATACCTCCTATACTCTGCCTTGTTTTGTTTGCTTTGGTGCTAAAATTAAACATGCTTAATTCATATTTGCTCTCATTCGAATATTTGAGGTGTCAATGGATCGATGATTGGGTGATTTTACTGAAATCGGTCATATATATTTTTCTTTCTCAGTTCAGTGGGCCAGTTGACTGAACTAGTGGGATAATGGAAATATATGTGTTAGAATAGTACATTATGAAACAAGGGTGCAAAGTTGGTCACAACACGCGAGGTTGGTTTGCAAGCTCGAGCCGCAGGCGAGAGCAGTAAAGAACCGACTATGTTCTTTAAAAAAAAACCTACTATACATTTATTTTCTAGGGCTCCGTCCACCACCTTCGAGCACAATAAGCAGACCAGCTCGATGGTACCATATTGTTGTATTGTCATCTGAATACATAATAGTCATACATAAATTTCGTCATGATAAAAAACTAGAAGTGGCCGAAGTTTCCATTTCTGTATTTGTTGCAAACTGCTATTTGGTTACAAGACGGAGGGTGTTAAAATGGGAAACGGCCATCATCAGTTCAATTAAGTTGAATATACCTACCGCATTAGGTTTAACCTGTAATGATAGGTATTTATAGAAAAATAAAATAATAATAATAATAATTACGCGAAGGGTTCCGTACCCACCATCGTACAGTAAAAATGAAGGACTAAAATAAATAAAATAAGATAAAATCTAAAAAAAATACCGCACTTGGTTTCGTTACCAGTCTACTGATCTGACCCATCCTCAGGGAGCACTTATCCAGTGAAGAGCGCATATATACATTTTCCTTTGAAACACAACTCACCAATTTACGGGCGGCGGTTGACGAGGTAAGAGAGCTGTGATTGGTCAGCCGCTGCGAAACTGTCTGGCGGCCCGTCATCGTACATAGGTTGCGTATGCGAACGTCTGTTGAATACAACAAACGTTTGGCGAGCCGCATTCCCCCGCAGGCGCAGTCAATTGGATATATAGTCTCTGTACTCTACCATTATTATTCCAAAAACATCTTCTCACGGAAACAATCTTTTACTCCGTCAAATTGTCAGCCATTCATGTTTTAGAACAGTAATTAACCATTGGCGAGCCGCATTCCCCCGCAGGCGCAGTCAATTGGATATATAGTTTCTGCCAAGGATTATTTGTACTCGCACTTGGCAGTTTTTTTTTTTAGATATCCCAGCGTTACATGGATTACAAAGTGCCCATCCTCAACACCCTTTCGCAAGTTCTCATCGCAAATCTTATGAAGCGTCTCATTATGAAGTAGCGACACACATTTTCTAATTATACAAAGCCGTATATTTCTTACCCTCCAGTGGCGACGGGTTAAATATACAACTACTCGAGAAACAAACAAGGTTGGTCCATTTGAATATGGACTGCATTATGCAGGATGCCGCCACGCGGATGAGTACAGTAAGAAACTGAATTAGAATATGGACTGCATTATGCAGTAAGCCGCCACGCGGATGAGTACAGTAAGAAACTGAATTAGAATATGGACTGCATTATGCAGGATGCCGCCACGCGGATGAGTACAGTAAGAAACTGAATTAGAATATGGACCGCATTATGCAGGATGCCGCCACGCGGATGAGTACAGTAAGAAACTGAATTAGAATATGGACTGCATTATGCAGGATGCCGCCACGCGGATGAGTACAGTAAGAAACTGAATTAGAATATGGACTGCATTATGCAGGATGCCGCCACGCGGATGAGTACAGTAAGAAACTGAATTAGAATATGGACTGCATTATGCAGGAAGCCGCCACGCGGATGAGTACAGTAAGAAACTGAATTAGAATATGGACTGCATTATGCAGGATGCCGCCACGCGGATGAGTACAGTAAGAAACTGAATTAGAATATGGACTGCATTATGCAGGATGCCGCCACGCGGATGAGTACAGTAAGAAACTGAATTAGAATATGGACTGCATTATGCAGGATGCCGCCACGCGGATGAGTACAGTAAGAAACTGAATTAGAATATGGACTGCATTATGCAGGATGCCGCCACGCGGATGAGTACAGTAAGAAACTGAATTAGAATATGGACTGCATTATGCAGGATGCCGCCACGCGGATGAGTACAGTAAGAAACTGAATTAGAATATGGACTGCATTATGCAGGATGCCGCCACGCGGATGAGTACAGTAAGAAACTGAATTAGAATATGGACTGCATTATGCAGGATGCCGCCACGCGGATGAGTACAGTAAGAAACTGAATTAGAATATGGACTGCATTATGCAGGATGCCGCCACGCGGATGAGTACAGTAAGAAACTGAATTAGAATATGGACTGCATTATGCAGGAAGCCGCCACGCGGATGAGTACAGTAAGAAACTGAATTAGAATATGGACTGCATTATGCAGGATGCCGCCACGCGGATGAGTACAGTAAGAAACTGAATTAGAATATGGACTGCATTATGCAGGATGCCGCCACGCGGATGAGTACAGTAAGAAACTGAATTAGAATATGGACTGCATTATGCAGGATGCCGCCACGCGGATGAGTACAGTAAGAAACTGAATTAGAATATGGACTGCATTATGCAGGATGCCGCCACGCGGATGAGTACAGTAAGAAACTGAATTAGAATATGGACTGCATTATGCAGGATGCCGCCACGCGGATGAGTACAGTAAGAAACTGAATTAGAATATGGACTGCATTATGCAGGATGCCGCCACGCGGATGAGTACAGTAAGAAACTGAATTAGAATATGGACTGCATTATGCAGGATGCCGCCACGCGGATGAGTACAGTAAGAAACTGAATTAGAATATGGACTGCATTATGCAGGATGCCGCCACGCGGATGAGTACAGTAAGAAACTGAATTAGAATATGAACTGCATTATGCAGGATGCCGCCACGCGGATGAGTACAGTAAGAAACTGAATTAGAATATGGACTGCATTATGCAGGATGCCGCCACGCGGATGAGTACAGTAAGAAACTGAATTAGAATATGGACTGCATTATGCAGGATGCCGCCACGCGGATGAGTACAGTAAGAAACTGAATTAGAATATGGACTGCATTATGCAGGAAGCCGCCACGCGGATGAGTACAGTAAGAAACTAAATTAGAATATGTACTGCATTATGCAGGATGCCGCCACGCGGATGAGTACAGTAAGAAACTGAATTAGAATATGGACTGCATTATGCAGGATGCCGCCACGCGGATGAGTACAGTAAGAAACTGAATTAGAATATGGACTGCATTATGCAGGATGCCGCCACGCGGATGAGTACAGTAAGAAACTGAATTAGAATATGGACTGCATTATGCAGGATGCCGCCACGCGGATGAGTACAGTAAGAAATTGAATTAGCTGGGCTGGGCTGCTTTCTAATACTTAGGTCCATTTGCACCAAGAACACTAATAACGATAAGCATCTGAATTCTATGTAGCAGCTGTCAAATTTTAGGAAATATGTCAAACTTTAATGCGCTTAGCTCGCTAATCACAATTAGTTTTCGGAGCAATTGACACTAACTGTGATTAGAGCGCTAATCGCATTTAAGTTTGACATGTTTCATACATTTTCTCCTTGAAATAATATTTTGTCGTGCGCTGTCGCGTCGCGTTGCGTTGCTAAAATCCTATAATCACGACATACATGAGGTGGTCCATTCAACATTAATTTATTCAATATATGAACAGCCCTACGAACATATATACGTACTTAGGTCACGTGAAACAAGCATGAAAATATACTCGTATCACGTCTACACTTTGCGTTATTATTACGATAAATGTGGAGGTCAAAGGTGGACACGAAATAACGAAAAAATATATGGTGGCGCCACTCGTGTAGTGAAATGAAACCTTAGTGGAAATAACTCGTGGGTCTGGGTGCTTCAAAAATAACAATTACTGTTGTGACAGATTTGATGCAGTACTTATGTAGCATAGATGTTTGAGAAAGAACAAAGACGACAAACGTCTATGCTACAGTCTTTCAACAATCTTTTGGCGCGTGATTGACATTTTCAGGGGAGCACCACTTCTACGCAACCTAATGTAACAAACCTGTCAAAAAGCTTTTGTTCCACCTGTCACCGCAAGCCAAAAAATCTTTGGTAAAGCTGTACCAGGAATTTAAAATGGAATACCGGGTCGATTTCATCACACGAATGAGATTCGTCTCTGATCTGTGGCATGATTCTCGCGCATTCGATATACGATATCTACACCTATATCAAGTGATTTCGTATGGGAATTTGTCAATATATGTCTCGATATCCGTATATCGAAGGCGCGAGAATCATGCCACTGATTCTGATTCTGGAGCATGATTCTCGCGCATTCGATATACGATATCTACACCTATATCGAGTAATTTCGTATGGGAATTTGTCAATATATGTCTCGATATCCGTATATCGAAGGCGCGAGAATCATGCCACTGATTCTGATTCTGGATCATGATTCTCGCGCATTCGATATACGATATCTACACCTATATCGAGTGATTTCGTATGGGAATCTGTCAATATTGGTCTCGATATCCGTATATCGAAGGCGCGAGAATCGACCCGCTGATCTCATTCGTGTGACGTGAAATCGACCCACGGACGGTGTTACGCACGCTGCAAATAGCGTTGCAAGCGTTTTGAATCTGCTACGAACGTTGTTACGAACGCTGCAAATAGCGTTGCAAGCGTTACGAATCTTCTACGAGGGTCGATTTCAAGAATATTTGTGTCACACGAATGAGATCTCATTCGTGTGACGTGAAATCGACCCACCTATGATTTTGTAATGTTTTATACCCCGGGACTATTTTTTTTTTATTGAACCAACAGGTATCCAGGGAATACCCTTCCATCAGACGTGCGTGACCCATTGGGCGACGCCACGGAAATCAATGCAACAGCAAAATGTACCTATAGATATAGTCATACAGGAAGTACAGGAAGCACTAGTATAGTATTATAATATCTGTGGAAGCACTTATGATTACGCATATCAGTCAGCCGTATTTATAGATCAAGATCACCGGTTTTAAAGATCATTTCATTTGGACTCGCACGTAGACAGAGAAAGGAATAGACGGAGTGCATGCGTACACCTTTGAGATGGAGATAGAGTTGGTTCTCAATAAGCATAAGGTTCATAATTGAAACAAAAAGTAAACTTTAGAAAAAAACGACTTCCACAAACCCTATTTGATTAGATTGAGTTTAATACGAACTGTAACCCCTTATCCCCCCACCCTTGGGGAATTAATTTTGTCAAATCCCATCTCAGTGCTACCCCACGCTACTAAGGAACCTCTGTACAAAGTTTCATGGCTCTAGGTCCACCGGTTTAGGCTATGCGTTGCCTGCCCGTCAGCCACGCATTGTATTTGTACCTAGTATTGAGCAGATCTGGTGGCCATATGTGGTCTTCATCAGCAGTTCCGCATCACAATATTATGCTTACCATGTGCATTTGCACGAGTTATTATGAAAAACACAAAAATCACTATAGGTTTGCCTATAATATTTGAAGAGTTCCCTCAATTTCTCCAGGATCCCATCATCAGATCCTGACCTGGTGTCAATGGGACCATCCTTGAGGTATTACCTATACGCCGAAAAAAGATTTGTTCAAATCGGTTCATAATTGGCGGAGTAATCGCGTAACAAACATAAAAAAAAAAAAAACATACGGGTCGAATTGAGAACCTCCTCCTTTTTTGAAGTCGGTTGAAAATCAGAGATTTTCTGCCACTCATCTGTCAAAACAAGAGCAAACAAGCATTTGACAATTCTGTGGCCAACAACAAAAACGCATACGCGGGTAAGGGACAGGTGATCGTTATTGTTTCTCGCTTACACAAAAATGATTCGTATTATGTCATCTCTTTCTTTTCTTTTTTTTCTGACGATGTGCCATCTCTATACTATACTCCCTTTACGGACTCGCATAATTTTCATTCAGGTAATCATTCGTTTCGTAATATTCTGTCGATGACATTGTGTACTTTCCAATTTGTGGAATTGTACCCGGGTCCTACAACACAGCACCAATCTGTATGATAAAAATTTGATTTGAATGAAGCGAAAAATCACAAAAAAAACTTGGTCATCTTTGTAGATAACTCAACAAAGGACAATGCAAATCTTGCCTTGTCAGTTGGGCTCCAAAAAAAAATGCCATTGTGCAGGAATAAAACGATTGTTATATTAAAGATTGGTCACTTGTAATTAATTTTTGTTATGACGCCAAAAAAATTCGTCCATGGAAAAAAATGTTATTAATCTTAAAAGAACTACATTTTTTTAACACGTGGTTCATTACATTATTTCAATGCAATTAGTCAGATATCATAATAATTAAATAAAATACGGCTTTTAAACGCATTATTTATTATTTCAATACAATTTCTCAGATTTCTACATAAAAAAGAACATACTTAGTACTTTTTCATAAGTCATTAATTATTTTAGTACAGTTAATCAGATATCATAATCATAAGTAGAACTTTTAAACACATGATTTATTATTTCAATTACAATTACTCAGATTTCTAATATATTAACTAAAACAAAAAATAACATTTTCTGAACTAAATACAGTCTCGTGAAAAAATTAAATAGGAGACAATGAGGAATGTTCAGGGGCCTATATATTTTTTTCCGTGGAGCAATTTCGCTGGCTTCTTAGTGAAAGTAGGTATTATTGATTAGGGCTGTAAGATGATGCATTCCTTATGTCTGCACAACAACATTCTTTTTTTGAGCCCAGAGTCTTGCATCATCCTTTGTAGAATTTTACACCTGTATATTGTGTCAAATAGGGCCCCAGAATATTCCCCTTACCCCCTCGTTTATCGCGGTCAGCAAGAGCTTTTTCCGTTGTTGTGGAGGTTTTGAATTGTATTACCATGACACAAGGTTCAAAATCGCGAAGCCTCAAAATGAGGGTTTAAAAGGCTGACTTTATGAAGATGACGCGAGCGTCAGACAGAACGCAAAATAAGGGAATCTTCTAAACAGGAAAAAATATATGGAAAGGGTCTTAGCTTGTACTTGACTTAATTACAAGACTCCTCGTCCCATGGAGTCACGAAATATTGAGTTATTTATTTTCCTTTCTTCCCTGAAATGTTACGGGGTTCCTTACATTCATGCAACTGTCAGAGAACCAATTTATAGGCTTTTGGGGACAGTCTTTCTACTAGCTCGTTCAATAGACGAAAATACTTACTTAGTTCTTTTGATTTGTTTTTTCATAGGTTTTTGAACTTTATCATGATGTGGGTTGGTTGAAAACTGAGGGCCGTGGACTTTGGACGACGAAAAAATTATCCTTAAGGGTTAAGGTCACCGCCGCCGTCGAGTGGCAGGGTGCCCAACATGCTGGCACCATTACCTCGCTGTATCGCTATGCTAATTCGCTGAGCGAGGTAGGTGCCAGCTCTAGAATCACCTGACGCTTCGACGAGTCTCTTTGCAACCTCCTTAAAGACTCGCCGAGCGTCGGTCCCCCACGGAGTTCAATAGGTTTAGAGATTAAATTGAGAAATCTCGGGAAGAAAAGATGATGATAAAAACCCGTTGGTTCAAGTTCCATTTGCACTTTGCGAATTTCCTAACGAAATAATGAATGAAAAGAACGACGCATAAAAGTCTTCGACTTTTCTGTAATAAGCGACTTCTTTAGAAACGAATAATGCATTTATTTTCATTTCCCCATAACAGTGAAAGAAAAAGAGAAGAAAGAAAGAAATGGCGTTTATTACACAACAGACCATAGGTAGTGAGTGCCGCGGTGTGTTCTTTCCCTCTGCTGTGCAAAAGGCCCTAACTCAGCATTGTGCTGAGGGCGAGGGCGGGGGCCCTCAGCGCTGGTTTTCAGTTAGTGACAGTAGTGATCGCGCGTGCCATCTGCTAAGGTTGTACGTAAATACTTGTATACTTTACTATCGATACATAAATACAGAACTAATATGTAAAATTGGTGTATGTATGGTGTATGTTTATATTTTGACATAGACTATATGGAACTAAAAGCACTCATAAATCAATTTAAATAAAGAAGACCAGTGGTGATGGGTTAGTCACGTGGAATGCAAAATTAAGTATCTATTAAGTATCTCTAAAAACCTACTTTATGCTTCTGCCACGACGTATGGAAAAATACGTGGTCTGATTCACCTCACCCGATAGAAACTCAAACGGGTAAACCATAATACCTATACCTATGACCTTAATTGCAAATGTACCTTTTGCCTTTACCCAAATGCGAGTAAGATTGAGCCATACTCCAATTATCCCGTGGAGAGCGCATAGATACATTTTCCTTTGAAACACAACTCACCAATTTACGGGCGGCGGGGGTCGAGGTAAGAGAGCTTGATTGGTCAGCCGCTGCGGAACTGTCTGGCGGCCCGTCATCGTATTTAAGCTGCGTATGCGAACGTTTGTTGTATACAACAAACGTTTGGCGAGCCGCATTCCCCCGCAGGCGCAGTCAATTGGATATATAGTCTCTACTCTACCATTATTATTCCAAAAACATCTCACGGAAACAATCTATTACTCCGTCAAATTGTCAGCCATTCATGTTTTAGAACAGTAATTAACCAGTAGCCATAACATTACCGGTTCCCTAATGAAAAGAGATCCTCTTGAACCAAACAGGTACGGTATCTCTCCGCCTCGAACAAAAGGGAAAACACACACAACTACATCTAGTACTACCCACACAACTGTTACAACAACCTCACGGGAATACCACCCATAATGTGCAAGAATTAGGGTGAGAGTCCCGTACGGTGGAGCTTGTAATTTTCAGCGTCGCGCGTTCCTGTAACTACTGAAATTTAGCTTCCGTCAGTGTCGCGCAAGGCGCCACTGTCTACGGTGCGCGTTGCGTACAACTGACAGCCGCCCAGCTTTTCACTGTAAAGAAAATTTAGATTTTCACAAAAACCTTCACAGTTACCTTTACGCCATTATCCTACGTGGTTTGGATTTAAAATTTTACAAAAGTCAGTGTGTGAGTGCCGATAGTGTTGTGGATTGTTGTGCGACGCGTGGAGTTTACAAATAATGATACAAAAATAGTGTTTATATGTGTTTTACGGTACAGATTGGTATGGCGGCTTCTAAATAGCAATATTGCGTGTGTGATCCGCTTTTCAGTATCGATGAATGAACGGCCTTGATGCTGAGATGAATACAAACTCATTTGGCAATATTTGACTAGGACTGGCTGATTATAATATATATATTTTTTTAAATATTTATTCAATTTTATTTTTGCTTATAAAGAAGGTGTTTATTTAATTTTCTTATCTGCCAGTGATAATCTCACTGACCGAAGACCTCTTGACATTTTAGGTGGGTGAAGGTAGGCAAGAAAGATAGTATTGCCAGCGAAATCTAGAATTTAAAAATTCATGGACCTATATCGACAGGACTATTTTTAGATTTTCCAATACTAATGTAGTTCATACCGTGGCTTGTCAAAGTAATACGCGGATCTTTAGATCAAAGCATTATTTCTTTATGAATTTTAATGCTGCTTTTATTGTCCACAATATGTAAATATTATTGATGTTATTACTTATTTGGTAACGTTGGAAATTCACGAACAAGGGAAAAATATTCATTGTGTAACGGATGAACTTTTAAAAAGCTTAATGATTTTGAATATATGTACTCTTATCTAAAAAAATAAGCTATGATGAAGAATGTTCAAATTGAAATTGAATGGATAATAACAGAAAATTAATAATAAACCTACCATGCTCTGCTTACGTGCTTAGTGCCAAACCTGAGTGCAAAATGATACCGCCATAGTAAACTCTACCATAGTATGCCATGGGATAATACGTATAAAAATTTCGCAAATAAATCACGTCACATAGAAAAAAAAAACGATCATTAACCGAAAACCAGCTGTCTGGTAGGAAGCAGGGGTCCTACGAAACAGCCGGTTTTCGGTCTATGATCGTTTTTTAGGGTTCCGTACCCGAAGGGTGCCAAACGGGACCCTATTACTGAGACTTCGCTGTCCGTCCGTCCGTCCGTCCGTCTGTCTGTCACCAGGCTGTATCTCATGAACCGTGGTAGCTAGACAGTTGAAATTTTCACAGATGATGTATTTCTGTTGCCGCTATAACAACAAATACTAAAAATCAAAAGAAATGTAATATTAAGGGGGCCTCCCATACAACAAACGTGATTTTTTTGCTCATTTTTGCTCGATATTGATAATGGTAGCAGGTAGACGCTTAAAATGTTCACAATATATTGAGTATATTATTTACTTAAAAAATAAATAATTAAATTAAAATTAAATTAATATTTAGGGGGGGCTCCCATACATTTTATTTTTTTGCGGTTTTTTATAGATAATGGTACGGAATCCTTCGTGCGCGAGTCCGACTCGCACTTAGCCGGTTATTTGTATGTAACGTGATTATTCAATCAATGCTGTAACTAGGTTAGCCCCCATAAGTAGGTAGCTTCTTGATATGAAATATATGAAAAACAATAACAAATCAAGTCATATACATTACTCAGCATCTGTACATAAACTCATAAAAATACCATTAAATATGTAACCATCGCAGTTTATGTTGACGACATTATGATATGAAATGAGGGCTTGTTTTCCCTTTGTCCGGTTGAGGTTAACGGCAAATGTCAAAGTTAATTCGTAGCTTCCTGCAATTAAAGGAATATTTCCGTAAGGTCAAGGGATTAAACTATCCCAGACCCAGACTGAAGGTACAGGTAAAGGGCCAGGAAGCTTGTTTTTTTTTTTAATACAGGCACAAACAATGCTTCTGGCCCTAGGATACCCTGTGTCGTGGGAACCAGAAACAGCGACATTACAACAACAAATAAACATCCAAAATTTTTTTTTTTTTAGGGTTCTGTTCTCGAAGGGTGCCAAACCGGACCCTATTACTGAGACTTCGCTGTCCGTCCGTCCGTCCGTCCGTCCATCTGTCTGTCACCAGGCTGTATCTCATGAACCGGGGTAGCTAGACAGTTGAAATTTTCACAGATGATGTATTTCTGTTGCCGCTATAACAACAAATACTAAAAATCAAAAGAAATTTAATATTAAGAGGGGCTAAAATACAACAAACGTGATTTTTTTTGCTCATTTTTGCTCGATATTGATAATGATGGTAGCAGGTAGACGCTTAAAATTTTCACAATATATTGAGTATATTATTTACTTACAAAATAAATAATTAAATTAAAATTAAACTAATAGTTAGGGGGGGCTCCCATGCAATTATTTTTTTGCGATTTTTTATATATATTGGTACGGAACCCTTCGTGCGCGAGTCCGACTCGCACTTGGCCGGTTATTTTTATTTGCGACTATATGTTTCTTGGGGAAAGTTGTTAGTGTTGATGAGTAATATCACTCCACAAAATATGGTCAGCTAATTAAATGTCACCCTGTATAGTCAAATTACTTATACCAAAAATTTATTACGATTTGCCGAGTATTTCCTGAAATACACATGAAAAAGCACCCCTAATTTATTCATGAGGCGCCTTAAGAGGATAGTGTGTGCGCGACCTTCCATACAAAAAGCGGTAACGTTTTCCACCCCTTAAACCTTGTCCGATTTTCACAATTATTTTACATGTTTGAGATACTATGAGAAACTATGCTCGTACTTTATTTTTATAAATTAATTTTATTTTAGGCGATTTATGAATTGTTTTACATCTACCAGAAAGTTCGTAGCAGTATTGTAGTATCAAATGATCGAAAATGCCTCGTTATCGCTTACGGAATGGTGACCATCGATTTTAATACTCGATTCCGTTCCATCTCGATTCGCTTGGTATTGTTTTCTTTGGTTTTTATCCTTGTAAATAAGCAATAATAATAAGTATGCTATTTTATGGCAATGGTCGTAACAAACAATCCAACAACTCTTTATTTGCGGATGCTGTTTTGTGATGAAAATATGCCGAGGGTTGACTAGCCATTCCCGTTTCGTTTTGTTATGGAAAATTAAGATTATAAATAAAAGTATTTTTTAAACCAACATTTGATCAGGGAAATGTGAAATTTTATACTATCATTATGATATGAACATGTTCAGAAGAAACCTGGTTGAAAACGAAAAACAAAATTAGGATTTCTTACTACTAGAGTGCTCCGTGGTCTAGTGGGTTTCACCTTGCTTCTCACGCAAGAGATGCAGGTTCGAATCCCGGTGCTGACCATGTACCAATGAGATGATTAATTTGTCTTAAGTACATTATCGGACGCTCCGTGTTTCGGATGGCACGTTAAACTGTAGGTCCCGGCTACTATCACTACTTCGTAGTATGTAGTAGTCGTAAAAACCCCTTCACCAACCCGCACTGAGCCAGCGTGGTGGAGTATGGCTCAATCTTACTCGGATCCGAGTAAAGGCCTGTGCCCCTCGGTGGGGACATTAATGGGCTACATTTATTTATTTAGGATTTCTTACTTACTTAAATTCGTCACTCACTGACACTTACCTTACCTGATACACGCGATATAATTCGCGACATACAAGAGTCGCACGCGAGTTCACGCGACGTGCTAAAAGGGATGGGGCGTCCCATTTCCTTTGTACTCGATTGCAGTACTGGGTGTCCTATTTCCATCTAGAATTCCTGGAAATGAATTGATCGATGCAGGATCGACCTAGATTCTAGATTGCCTGGGAGAGCCTAGTCTAAACAAAGTTGTACAAACTTACAGTACATTGTAAACTATATATATAATAATCCCGCATTTTTGCATAAGGGGTGAAAAAGGCACACCGTGCACTTAGAAGTTTGTGCACACAAACAAAATGTATTTAATAAAAGTCTATTTAACCATAAGGGTATTGATTTGTAAAGTTACGCCCGACTCAGGGTTGATAGTTTACGTATCGCTGATGAAAAAAAAAATGTTTTAATTTTCCCTCGCATAATTTTCATTTACAAATTACCATCTGAATAATTTCCTGAAATTACCTAAAAGTGGATACCCCGCCAGCCACCGCGCATAAGTGTTAACAGACTAGACTCCCCCTCGTGCCCTGAGCGCCACCCCACCCCGTGCGACTCTTTTCGGACCACATTGACATGATTATTAAATATTTTTAAAATAATTAAATAATAAATAAAAATAGTACATTGAACAAAAAATACTTTTTTTAAGTAATTGTAAATAACAACCTCTGAGCTCGGCGTAACTTTACAAACCCATATCGCCACATGATGGTGTGGTGATGTGGTCCGAGTCGGTCCGACCGATTTCGGTCACGGCGACCGCTTCAACTTGTCGCCTGTAGACGCCGCTCGTGGCTCGCATGTGGCTTAGCCAATCTTCCTATTGAAGATCCTCACGCATTGCGGGCATGTGAACGAACACCCCTTTATTATAATAATAATAATTCACCAAGTTAAAATCTTAAAAAAAACCGGCTCCATGACCTATCACTTAGTCCTCCCAGTTCGTTATACAAATGTCGTCTATATACCCGAAAACGAGCCTATGAAATCTGGTTCCTCTGACAGTGTGGAATACACACAGTGACAGTGTATTCCGTACGTTACATAATATAGACGAATATACGATCCGAACAGGCAGAGTTTCTCGTAACAATGACTATAATAAACACCGAAAAGGCTGGAATGTATAATGTCATCCATGTGAAAATAAATTAAACTTCACAGTTTTTTCATTTAGAAACCTAACTACTGGACCGATTGCTGATTTTCAAAAAGTGGCACCAAACTATTGGGCTTTCCTTTTGAACAAAGAATGAATTTTTGAATTCGGTCTATCCGTCTACTAAAAGTGGCACCAAACTATTAGGCTTTCCTTTTGAAAAAAGAAAGAATGTTTGAATTCGGTCTATCCGTCTACGCGCAATCGGTGTACATACATACATTTAACCCGACGAATTGTAAACCTCCTCCTTGTGTGAAGTCGGTTAAAAAATGTGCAGGTGTTTGGGCACACTAGCCCCACACTAGGATACCCTGTGCCATGTGTGGTAACCTTAACCAGACACCGCGACTACACTGTGTGTGTACTTTGTAAACGTCCGATAACTGGGAATGATCTTTTCCTCCCCAACCCGTACCTCTCGATGGGAGGCGGGTCACGACCTCAATGCCACAGAGGTCGCGAAAATTTATAATTTGATAGCCCTAGTCGTCAAGGGTTTTTGGGGCGACCCCCATTAAATGTGAACACCGTACAGCGTTCAATCCTACATTAGTTTATAATTTTAAATGATTCTCAGTATAATAAATTCGGGAAGCGGGCTTTTAAAAATATATATATATGTATACCTATTCTGTCTGTCTCTCGGTGCGTCCCTCAGGGGACCCTTTTAAGGTTTCCGTACCCGAAGGGTGCCTCCGCGTTCCGTCCGTCTGTCCGTTCGTCTGTCACCAGGCTTTATCTCAGGAACCGTGACAGCTAGACAGTTGAGATTTTCACAGATGATGTATTTCTGTTGCCGCTATAACAACAAATACTAAAAAATTTATTATAATAAATATTACACGGTGCTCCGATACTACAGATATGATTTTTTTTCCGTTTTTATAGATTAATGGTACGGACCCCTTCGTGCGCGAGTCGAACTCGCACTTGGCCAGTTATTTATTTCTTATAACGTGGTAGGGAAAATGAAATTAAATCCCTTCCAGTTAAAATGCTTGAAACAGTTTGAGAACCACTGTATCCGACACGTGCTGTATTCCTCTGGCACCGAATTAAATCCATATCGTGGATCTCCAAATGGATAATAAATCCTGGATGGATTGGCCCAGCGTCCGGATGAACGGATCATGCGGGAAAACCCTATACAGGCTGCTACTTTTTATCGGGAAATAATATTGGTCCCGAAATAAAAGAATCTCCGACTAAAATACTGACTTCTCGAAAAGGCGCTCAATTTTTCGAATCTAGTTTAGTATTTTTACGGAGCTATAGTAGTTCAGTAAGGTTTTAGACTTTTTTTGCCCGTTAAAATAGCCCTTTTTATTGCCGGAAATATTGCCCCCCATACAATTCTTTAGGTATCTGGCCGCATAAAGCTGTGAAAAAATTAGCCTTCTAGGACCGTTTATGCTGTAAAATTGATGGATTTTCATAGTAATCGCAATGGACCCAAAACCTATAGGGTACTTGCCGTAGGCCTTCAATCATGAAATTTGACACAAAGCAAGGTCTTATAACACAAGTAAAGGGAAAAATCTGAAAATTGTAAAGAACTTCGAACATTTTCTATCAAGCCTGGGATACCTGCAACTTCATGTACCCTAAAATTTCGGTTTTTCGTGTACACCTATGAAACATAATGTCCATCGATAGAGAATTTAATTACGAACAACAAATGCACTTTGATAAATTGTCGTAAATAGTAGCGTTTCTGAGATAATTCAGTTTTAATATTAAAATCATGACTAAATTACATATTCGGGCTAAATTATCAGAAACGCTACGACAGAAATTTACGACAATTGTCAAAGAACATTTGTTGATTGTAATTTTATTCTCGATCGATGGACATACGTTTTATAGGTGTACACCGAAAAACGTAATTTTAGGAAATTTCTTCTGTAGGTATCCCAGAAAGGTTCGTTGTTCTTTCTGTCTTTCTACAAAAATATTTAATTTTGTTTACATGGATGACATCATACTTTAGTTTTTTTTTTTATGTGGAGACCTAGTTACACATTATGGTGGGATCGGTACCCTTTGTGCACGAGTCATACTCCTACTTGACCGTTTATTGTCATACATGGCAATTTTGCAACCAAGATGGCTTATAAGAATATTTGTTCATATTATAAGGTTAGCTAATTGCAAGTCATCCTGTATTCGCGCCTGTATTCGCGTAACGTTCTTGATACGATGTAGTGAATGATTGAGCTGATTTCGGGTTCACACAGACTTATAATATTGTTCTTTGTTGATGGTCGGGTTTTTCAGCGTGCGTTTGGTTCATAGAGTTTGCATCCTCCTTTCTGATTATCTATGGTTTGGTTATGAGAAATTCATTCCTTATCGAAAATTGGTTAGCAAATCACTGTTCTTTGGTTATAGATTTTTGCAATCGAAAAACTAGTTGGATATCAGCTATCAAGTCTTTGGTACCATCTTCCACCTTATAGCATTTCAAGCTACGAAGCATTTCCGTCTACCATCAGAAGAAGATCTAGCATTATCTTTAGACCAGCTCGGTCTTGCCTTTTCTGTTGTCATCTAAACTACTTTCTAAACGTGATGATGATGACAGAGAAAGAAGATATAAGAACCAAAAGTTAAGGTTCATGTGGACAGTCGAGATATCGGTTTTGATACACCGCTTAAATCCGTCGATCTAACGATCTAACGATCTCGATTTATATTTATTTCGATCGTAAACGGGTCGAGATATCTCGGTTAGTCGAAAGGCTAGTCGTAAGAATAGCTTTTTCTTGGTTTTGATAGAGATTTCTGTATCTCAAAATCGATATTTCGACCATGGGCATGATCTCGCAAACGCCAGAGTTGCCCCCCTAACGTCTTTGTTCTCCCTTGTAAGTTTGTTCGGCCTATGTCCATATGAGAGACCGGTTATGGGGCCGTGTTAATGTTATAAAAAAATTGCGGAAATTTATCCGGAAAATGTTTTTGAAGGTATCAAGTGAATTGACCTGATTTCATTGCAGGGTCGAATATTCCCTTGCGTACGATTCGGAGGTTTTGCTCGTGTATCGATTTTACCCTCAGCCCTTCGACGGAAGTAAAAAGTAAAGCCTCCCGCACATGTAGTACGCGACGTCGGTCGTTCGACGCGACTGCGACGAAACTCATATGCAAAACAGGTGCGCCAAACTATTCACTGTGTGAAAATTTTAACTCTTTAGAGCTAACTAGTACGGTCTTACATATTTTAAGAGACCGGCCGCTGACAGACAGACAGACAATGGAGGTTTAGTAATGGAATTGATTAAGCTGGTCACCCTACGGAACTCGAGACTCGGCACGTGTGTGTGAATTTAAACACCTGGCAGACACACATGTCTGTGTTGTTTTATCTTTGTTGTTTATAGGTAAACATTATTGTCTAATCAATTTGATATTGCACTGATTTGCTTCTGATAGAGTCACTGTTTTGTGAAGTGCCGGTAGGCAGATTAAAATAATACTCCTTTTTTAAACTGGACCTGAGAATGTCTGAGATCAGTTTAAAAAGGGAGTATTATTTATATATTACTACTACCTAACTGTGCATAGGCCACCCCATGTGGGAAGTGGTAAGACGCTCTGTGTGTTTATTGATTAAAAAAAAACCGGCCAAGTGCGAGTCGGATTCACGCACTCCGTACCATTATCTATAAAATCGGCAAGAAAATCATGTCTGTTGTATGGAAGCCCCCTTAAATATTTTTATAATCTGTTTTTTAGTAATTGTTGTTATAGCGGCAACAGAAATGCGATACAGCCTGGTAACAGACACGGACGGACGACGGACGGACGGATAGCGGACGCCTAGTAATAGGGCCCGTTTGGCACCCTTCGGGTATGGAACCCTAAAAAACTGACATTAGTAATAAAACTCAGTTTAAGATTTTTTATTTATTTTCTTATTCTTACGCCATTGTCGTCTTTAGTTATTTGTATTTATTATCTGCTACTTTCGCGCCCGCAACCTAGTTAGCCTACTGTGAGATGCCAATCAGAATAGTTTCGTCTTTTATGTGCAAAGTTGTGTGCCAATTTCCCTCTTCCGTAGTCTTTAAGGGGAAGTATTTGGTATTATCTTAACTTGTTTTTATACAGCGTAAATGAGTGCAGGAAGCACTCAAAAATATTAATAATAATATTTTTGATTTGACACATTACAATTTGTTACATAAGGTTTTACATTGGATGGTTTCCTAGAAAGAGTTTGAGATGAAATTAATGATTATTCGAGACCTAAACTAGGTAAAGAGTAGGTAGATAGTGGTTTAAGTCTATTTTTGACTGATTCGTGATCGAGTCAATAAAAATAACTGCGTCTCTTTTTAAGCCCGTTTTTCACGCACAATTTCATCAATTATCATCAAATCAAATATGAAAATAATCTACATTTCATTTCAATATACGTTATTGCACAAAAACTTAAAAAAACACGTTACAGAAATGAAATGAAATTAAAATGAAATGAAAATGAAATAATCTTTATAATAATAATAAATTCTTTATTGCAAACAGAAACATTACAATAGGACAAAAATACATAGTAAAGGCGCAGAGGAAGGCCCAGAAGGAGATGGCGGGACGACCTGGACACGTTCGAACCAGAGTGGGTCAATCTAGCTCTGACTAGAGATGTGTGGGCTCGAAATGGGGAGGCCTTTGCCCAGCAGTGGGACACATTATAGGCTACTTAAAATAAAAAAGGCGTACAAAGGCGAGCTTATCTCTAGTAAGAGATCTCTTCCAGCAAAACAGTTACGAATACGTTAACAATCTTCTTCTTTTCACGTTTGGGGGTCAACTCCATACTTCTCCCTGGGCCCTGAGCCTCCCCATATGGGAAATTGGGAAAAGCCGTGAAACTATGTTGTTGTTAGAGCTTAGCTATCGAAACTTGGACGAGAGCTTTTCTATAGCGGCCACTGCAGTTTATATTATCTCTGGTCATCGTGACATTGATGTACCGTCACCGTCAAAGTACGAAAACCGTAATTCTGTATGACAGATCGATAGCCCAGGTTAGGGTGTTTCATAGAATCAATGGTTAGTTTTGTTTAATCCATGCTAGCATCTCCCAACGTATGTAGGTCGACTTAACAGTATCCCTGTAGAATGACGGTTTTCATACTTTACCAGTAACATAGACTAGCATTCACGGTGTTCAAGCATAAGAATTTTTTAACCGACTTCCCAAAGGAGGAGGTTTACAATTCGTCCGGATGTTTTTTTTTTATGTATGTGCCCCGATAGCGCCTAAACGGATTGCCCGATTAGGAAAATTATATTTTTGTTTGAATGGGTTTACCTTCCCATTGGTCCCATTGACACCAGGTCAGGATCTGATAATGGGATCCTGGAGAAATCGAGGGAACTCTTCAAATATTATAGGCAGACCTATAGTGATTTTTGTGTTTTTCATAATAACTCGTGTAAATGCACAAGGTAAGCATAATATTGTGATGCGGAACTGCTGATGAAGACCACATATGGCCACCAGATCTGCTCAATACTAGGTACAAATACAATGCGTGGCTGACGGGCAACGCATAGCCTAAACCGGTGGACCTAGAGCCATGAAACTTTGTACAGGGGTTCCTTAGTAGCGTGGGGTAGCACTGATATGGGATTTGACAAAATTAATTCCCCAAGGGGGGGGGGGGATAAGGGGTTACAGTTTGTATTAAACTCAATCTAATCAAATAGCATTTGTGGAAGTCGGTTTTTTCTAAAGTTAAATTTTTGTTTCAATTATTAATTTGCCGCGCTTTGCGATGTTTTGCTCTGACTAGCCAGACTCTATTGTTATAACCTTTCTATTCCTCTATCTAACTAACTAAGAAACTGAAGGTGAAATTCTGAGTTCCGCTGTCGGGTTGCCTCAGCCCGTGGACTTATATACTTAGTATTAAGTCCTTGTCTCAGCCATAGATAGTGTAGCCGGTTACACAGTCATCAGTCAAGACAAATAGCAAGGACACCCTTCAAACTCGCCCAGACGACCCATACATGTAAGCGAGCCCTTACAAATGAGTCGGTCGGTGTCATGTTGCCTTTGGGACTTGTTTGCTAACTAACTATACAAGTATTATTTACAGGGAGTTATGTTAATATGGGGATGATGAATGAATGTAAACAAACATAAGTGTAGGCTTATGCTAAGATGCGACGCATAGACCACGTGACAAAAAGAAAACAGGCAGGCAAGGCTGGCTTATTTGACGCGCGAATGTTCCCTCGCTCGGACTAAAATCTTGTTTAGGGTACCTACATATAAGAAAATGTCCTCCACGGAGTTTTTAGGGTTCCGTACCCGAATAGTGCCAAACGGGGCCCTATTACTAAGTCTCCGCTGTCCGTCCATGCGTCAGCGGGCTCTCTGGGACAAACCGTAAATAGCCAGAAAGTTGAACTTTTCACAGAATGTGTATTTCTTTTGCTGCTACAGCAACAAATACATGAAAAGTTAAGGGTGTTTAGAGTTAAATAGAGCATTATGTCAATTTTAATACAGTTAGGAAGCTTGCTGTGAACAGTTAGCACCAAGTTTGTTTGGCTTTAAATTCGCCTGGCATCCTGTTTGCCTGTGTAAGCTGTCACCTCTCTCTCACCTCACCTCACCCTATGAGAGAAAAAGCTCACAACTCGCACATAGCCAAAGAAACTTATACAAGCCTGTATAATAATTTCTATGGAGTCGGCTTCATATGTTTATCCGGTCACGTGACGTGACTTGGCAGTTTTGTTCCGCATTGCGACTTTTCGCTAAGTTTCGTCTAAAATCAGATTGTCTGTCTGTCTGTGGAGTCAATGTTTGAATTACAGTTTGTTACTTGACTAGTAGTAAAATTGAAAACTGCAAACTAGCGAAACTTATCAGAAATAAGTAAGGGTGACTACTCTATATTTGGAACGTAAGTATAGTGAGAATACAGAAACTACTCATTACTTTATTTATGTGGCTTTGTGATCAGGTATTCCTGCAGTTTTTAATGAGGTTATTAACTAATTATTTTCTTACAAATTAGAGGTTATAAATTAGATACGATAAGTAATGAGTAGATCACAGAAAACACAACCCCCAGTGGTTTAAGTGGTGTCTCCGTGTACCTTGCTATAGTCTATCTAATTTAACATACAACTTGACAGATGTCAATCTTATTCTGTTATAGTAAGGGTATATTGCTCATAAAAACCGATTAATTAAAAGACTCAATATGACGACGGCAACTCTGTTAGTTCAACTGAATAAACAATTTCGATTCTTTCCGATTGTTTTGTTAACATCCCTATAGTGTTTAAAAAGTGGATTTTATGAAGTTTTAGGTTAGCTGTCAAGTTGCTTTTAAGCATGGATAGAGTATAAGTGTAAATTATTGTGTAAATAAATAAATAAAAGTTTTGGCTCTTATGAAGTTTAAAATGCTACATAAAAATCGTCACGCCTATCCTTGCGTGCCAAACATTCGAATGATTTTTTTATAATGTTACATTAATAAGGTAGGTACCAACTACAATACAATGCCATCGCCATCACCGAAATGGCAAATAGCTGCCAATACCAAATAGATAATTTCATATTCGTGAGGGAACCTAATAATAATTTATAGAAACCGCCAAAAACCAATCTGCTAGTCAAACCATACAACCTATCAACTCCAGCAAAACTTCAGTTCAAAAACAAAACATGTGCTAAACAAAAACCATTGAGAAACCGCGTGACCAAACCAAATCAAAATGGCGGAGAAAACCTAGCACGAAATCTGCCGCCATGCGACGAGACTGCCTGAAGTTGCGGCTCAGCGACCCCAGTCCAGGGTCTGTGAGCTCGTCGTTCCATGCATCAGACTCGGAGGATGAAGGCTCTGACAGGGGGAGAGGGTCGAGGAGTGGGGTGGAGGATTTGGCGGTGACCAATGTGGCTGGCAGTGCACAGGTACGTATTACGAAGGAGATCTATCTATGTGATAAGGTAAGGAATGAGTTTTTGAGACTAGGGGTGAGTGTGAGAGAAGAGTGATATTATTGAATAAAGATATAGGCCCTGTTTTAATTGTTCTCGATAAACCCTGTTACAGATTAAGCTGAAATTTTGTATGTAAAATGTCAGATTTATCTGTTCAATAGGGTTTATCGAGAAAAATTGAAACAGGGCCTAAATGCAAGAAGAAAGAGTAGCGAGTAAGAAAAGAGAAAGAGAGAGAGAGAGGAAGAATATAAAGTCTTGCAAATGGTGGAAAAATCGGGTAATAAGTATGTCATCATAAACATTAAACGTCACGTGTTTTCCTTCTCTTCATAGATTTGTACTTCCCCTTTTACATAGAAATTATTTTGGTAATACACGTGCCTAACCAATCTCCTCTAAAAATGTCGCTTGGAAGGAGTTTTCGTTAATTTAAATGCAAATGTAAAAGACGCGAATTTGTATACTTATTTGAGAGGAAAATCGATGTTTGCTCGAACTCTCTTGAGAATCGGGTAAAGTTGCGACACAGACTGTGACCTGGCAGAGAGAGAAGTAGGTAGGTAGACTGCGTTTCATCGAATAGTTCCTTTAGATCAAGGCAAGACTTCGACAAAGGAACTATTTGATGAAACGCATTCTAGGTACCTATCGGAATAGTCTAGGTCCGTATTAATTTATCCGTGGTATTAATAAACTGCTCTCACCTCCGAACTCAGGCTAGTAGGCTGCGAATGTTGTCTCCGATGTCATAACGAGGGTTCCGCACATGTTCCGCATATAAATTCTGTCATTTATAATTTTGACATAATTGACCGAGCGAGCGAAGCGTTTCCGTTTCAGGATTGGGCAAAAATGCTTTCGTATGCCTGTCCGTCTGTTATCCTCTACCTACAGTGAAATTTTGTGAGCAGGTTGGATAATTAAGGCGATGTATGAATAATTACAAACCAAGGTAAACGAAGATTGTGGAAGTGAGAAGCGAATATAACTCGGGAATAGGAACAAGTGTGATGGCAATTCGATTCAGATAATGTACTGTAAATTAAGTATTTTTTGAATAAACTATTTTCAATTCCAATTTCAATTGTGCTCTCGCGCCTAATCTGAATCAACGTAAGCGCCAAAACGAAAAAAGAAACACATAAAAATTAAACTTAAATTAAATTAAACTATTTCAGGGAATTACATTTCAATCTTCAAATCGCTAGTTACAACAATTCCCTACATATTACTATTAATAGAAAGATCATATTTACTTCTAATGTGGTATAATAGGAAAAAATATTGGGAAAAGAGTTGACTTTGGATTTATTTTCTATCGAGAAAATTTTATCCAAACACGTTTTCCTTCATGAAAACCCTAGATTATATAGTCAAATTATATATACTTACCTACCAGAAATCTATTACGATTTGCCTAGTATTTCCTGAAATACACATGAAAAAACCACCCCTAATTTTTATTCATGAGGCGCCATAAAATATATTTTTTGACGATTGAGTTTTTGGATTTATTTCAAAATGGCGGAAACGGGCTTTGAAAATGTAAAAACTCTACAACCTTTGGGTTATAGTCTATTTGTTTTTATTATAATTCCATCTGTTCATTTATTAAATTTGAAGTACTTAGATGTGTGCGGAGGGATGAAAAGTAATAAAAAAATTAAACCGGCAAGCACGAGTTGGACTCGCGCACGAAGGGTTCCGTACTATTATCTGTAAAAAACCGCTAGTTGTATGGGAGCCCCCCTTAATATTACATTTCTTTTGTTTTTTTAGTATTTGTTGTTATAGCGGCAACAGAAATACATCATCTGTGAAAATTTCAACTGTCTAGCTAGCTACCACGGTTCATGAGATACAGCCTGGTGACAGACAGACAGACAGACAGACAGACAGACAGACAGACAGACAGACAGACAGACAGACAGATGGACGGACGGACGGACGGACATCGAAGTCTCAGTAATAGGATCCCGTTTGGCACCTTTCGAGTACGGAACCCTAAAAAACACACATAAGATGTTTACTCCGAGATTAGAGTCAGATAAGTGCTTTTCATTCCTTAATCACGTTAAATATTGAAATTCGTTAATACTGGTTTCATACTTGGAGTAAAGTTACTACTGTTTCAGTCTGTTTTTTACTCGAATTAGAACAGAAAGTTAACGACGTCAAGTCAGAAACTAATTCTAGCCGTCTAATAGTCTGTAAATCGCTCTACTTACATTTTTCGGCACCCGTTGATGAAAAATATTCCCTGAAAATTGCGGGATTAGAGAAACATCTTGAAAAACTTTTTCAATCATCTTCAAGCCAGACAAGACTTCAAAAATCCGTACTTGTCTTCGAATGGTTTTAAAATCGCAGTTGACCGATGTTTGTGTATTTTAATTTAATCAAGTACTTTACGTCCTACTCAGTTATTATAAAGAGCTTTCATTAAGCATTCTGACTAGTTGCTATTTATACGCCCGCTGCGGCGCAAAAAAATATATAAATTCAATCTCACCCTCCAACTAGGACGAAAAGCAAAATGGCGGCTCATTTGCATTTTACATACGTTTTCACTCGGCCTTTTTGCTCCGACCTCCACTCGCCTCTAAAGAGGTCCGACATAAAAACAAAAAAGAAACAGCGCCATTAAAACAAACTGCAACTAGAGGAATTCAACTTCATAAAACTTTACTTCCTTAAATTGTATCTTATTCCCCATAGGATAAAAAAAATTGGTTGCCTGTAAAGTCGGTATACGGGCGAAAGTTTTACGTGACAACGACTTTGAGTGGTAAAATAATTTTAATGTGAATATTCATTCGTATAGTAGGAAGAAGGATGAAATAATAGTAACAATTTAAAACATTTATTTATACAAAGAATTATATTTAAAACATTAATTTATACAAAGAATCTCGCACTGGTGCTCGAGTGGAAGGGACGCGTGCCTTTCACTTTTTATGTCTGTCTCTCTCGCTCTTAGGCGGGCTAACCATGCCCGAGTGGAAGGGACGCGTGCCTCTCACTCGCTCTCATTGTGAGCGCATAACGTGAGCGGAGCGTAACGCAGTTTCTTGAAGTGTCACCCGGCAAACCAATTTATAAGACGTTGTCACGTCAAAAACAGGACTTTCATGAAGTCAAACAGACCGAGGCAGATAAAACGCGGCGTTACAAAAAAGTAAAAAGATTAAAGAAAGACGAATCGCAGAGTTTGAAAAAAGAACCGATACAATTGAGGCGACATCTGAATAACTTTGTATTCGCCACGAGACGTTCAAAGAAGAAGTTTGTGTAATGTTGTAATAAATTCCCTTTATGAGCTCAATTACAGTACCTACAATAAGTGACAATGAGTTTGCTGAACACCTTAAAAATATCTGAACTCTAAAATATTTTCATCGAAGTAAACTTGCTTTCGCGCCAGACGACGACGCACGTTTTTCGTGCGAAGCGTTTTGCGGACTATATTAAGGGTATGCATCAAGCAGCCTCAATATAAGCCTTATTGAACATAAATCATTTATATTTCATCTGTCAAATAGAGCTTATATGTGTAGAGACTGCCAAAAATAAACCCTAAAGTGGCGAGGCAGTTGCTCACCTCCGTCCGAAGGAAACATTAAAACCTGCAGCCCTTCACATCCTTCCGGGTAGTGCTAACAAGCAAAAATCAACCCTTACATTTCCAGGTTCTCGAAAGAGAACATCTCCAACCAAATACAGTGAAATCTACAAAACACGTGACAATAGCTGCTTCCCCACCAAACGATCCATTTTGGATCGGGAGATCCGCGATCCTGGATCGCGGAGTATGGACCGTGGACCGCCAAGCGCCTGAAAATCCGACAACTGGACGCACGGGACGCGGCACGAGCCTTCGATATACGATATCTACACCTATACCGAGTGATTTCATATGGGAATCTGTCAATATTGGTCTCGATATCAGTTTATCGAAGGCGCGAGAATCGACCCGCCGGAGCATGATTCTCGCGCTTTCGATATACGGATATCGAGACCTATATTGACAGATTCCTCTACAAAATCATTCGATATAGGTGTAGTTATCGTATATCGAATGCGCGAGAATCATGCTCCGCCTTGTATGGCAGTGGCTCAAGTGACAGGCTGACGCTATGTTAGACATGTAAAAGAAAAGGAGTTACATACCTACAGTAATAATGTTATGTTTTTTGTTTTGATTTCAGGACACGCGGACACACGTCGTAGTCGAGCTGTACGAAACTGAAAAGTCTTACGTCGACTCTCTAGAAATTTTAGTCAAGGTGAGAATTATTTTGTTATATTCCTCATCTCTGACTACCTACCTACTAAATAATTGTAAAAGTCACAAAATTCAAATTGATGTTTTGAAGGATTTTTGCTTACGCCAAAGCACAGAAGAGATGGGATGAGAAGGTGGCAAAGTAGTGTTTGAAGTCAGAGCGTGATTGATATTTCTAGCCGTTGTTATTCTGAGAGTCAAAGTAGTGTTTAAAGTCAGAGCGTGATTGATATTTCTAGCCGTTGTTATTCTGAGAGTCAAAGTAGTGTTTGAAGTCAGAGCGTGATTGATATTTCTAGCCGTTGTTATTCTGAGAGTCAAAGTAGTGTTTGAAGTCAGAGCGTGATTGATATGTCTAGCCGTTGTTATTCTGAGAGTCAAAGTAGTGTTTGAAGTCAGAGCGTGATTGATATTTCTAGCCGTTGTTATTCTGAGAGTCAAAGTAGTGTTTGAAGTCAGAGCGTGATTGATATTTCTAGCCGTTGTTATTCTGAGAGTCAAATTAGTGTTTGAAGTCAGAGCGTGATTGATATTTCTAGCCGTTGTTATTCTGAGAGTCAAAGTAGTGTTTGAAGTCAGAGTGTGATTGATATTTCTAGCCGTTGTTATTCTGAGAGTCAAAGTAGTGTTTGAAGTCAGAGCGTGATTGATATTTCTAGCCGTTGTTATTCTGAGAGTCAAAGTAGTGTTTGAAGTCAGAGCGTGATTGATATTTCTAGCCGTTGTTATTCTGAGAGCCCCCTTAAATATTAATTTAATTTTAATTTAATTATTTATTTTTTAAGTACCTAAATAGCACAATATATTGTGAACATTTTAAACGTCTACCTGCTACCTTTATCGATATCGAGCAAAAATGAGCAAAAAATCACGTTTGTTGTATGGGAGCCTCCCTTAATATATATTTTTTTTGTAAGTATTTGTTATAGCGGCAACAGAAATACATCATAATTGTGAAAATTTCAACTGTCTAGCTACCACGGTTCATGAGATACAGCCTGGTGACAGACGGACGGACGGACGCGGACAGCGAAATCTCAGTAATAGGGTCCCATTAAGCACCCTTCGGGCACGGAACCCTAAAAACAGGACAAAAGATCTAGGTCTCTTGCGGACGTTGGACGAACTAGTAGATAAGACGAAATTACTTCATAACATAATCTACAATTAAGAATTTACGCAAATGTCCGGGTTTTCCGTAAATTTTCCTCCCAGCGGCGCTCACCGCTACTAATTAATCCTACCAAACAGTTTTGGGCAAACTTATTTGAGTAACTTGTTGTACACAAAGGTCTACCCTTTCTGATATTATATCAAACTCTCTCATCAGAACTGGGTTTGCTGGAAGAGATCTCTTTTTAGAGATAAGCTCGCCTTTGTACACTGTTTTTATTTTCTTTTTGTAATTGCAATTAATTGTGTGCAATAAAGAAATTATGAGTAACTGTGGCTAATAAGAATAAGTCAGTTTGTCTGACTCACAGAGGGTCACTACCTAGAACGTGAGATAATGCGAAACATAATTCCCCTTAATAATAAAAAGCTATGGGACTGAGCTAATACATAAGTAGTTGTCAAAGTAAGTATACTCGAATTGAGCGAGCATCAAGATCTAGCTAGAGTCACTGAGCAATCAATTCAGAGGGTTTTATATTTAAAAAAACTCGTCAAGTGCGAAAGGGATTCATACATGAAGGGCTCTGTACCTACCACCGTCACCGTATAAGGAAACACGAGAACACGTGTATTGTATATCCCTATATCTTTTAACATCATGAAAATTAATTATCCTATATAAATTAACAAGCAAACACCATGTTCGTAGACTGTTCTCAAAATTATATGCCGAAAACATTGTGGGATCCAATTTCAACCTCAGTCATTTCATCCTATCCACTTCCACAGTAAATACATATTGTAGCGACACCCCTGTTCCGTGATTCCAGTATTACACTGCCTTGTCGCTAGACGGTCGCTGGTATGTCAAGTTTCAGTAATAAATACATTACTTTCCATTGTGGATATATACGAGTAAATAGATCTTTCGTAAACACCACAAAGTCACAGAAAGGCAAGAATACATAATTTTGTTTACATAGATTACATAATTCTTTTTAGTTTTGACGTGACAACGTCTTATAAATTGGTTTGCCGGGTGACACTTCAAGAAACTGCGTTACGCTCCGCTCACGTTATGCGCTCACAATGAGAGCGAGTGAGAGGCACGCGTCCCTTCCACTCGGGCATGGTTAGCCCGCCTAAGAGCGAGAGAGACAGACATAAAAAGTGAAAGGCACGCGTCCCTTCCACTAATTCTTTGTATAAATAAATGTTTTAAATTGTTACTATTATTTCATCCTTCTTCCTACTATACGAATGAATATTCACATTAAAATTATTTTACCACTCAAAGTCGTTGGTCACGTAAAACTTTCGCCCGTATACCGACTTTACAGGCAACCAATTTTTTTTTCTTATATAGAAGCCTTTATGAGAATATTGGACTTATTCCTTATTGAAAAAAACATCGAACTAATGGGTTACTTACCCTTTCAATCAAAAACCCCGATTTCAGGTCATAAATAGTGCCAATTTTGAGGTTATAAACATAGAAAAAAATACAACCGAATCGAGAACCCCCTCCTTTTTAGGGTTCCGTACCCGGAGGGTGCCAAACGGGACCCTATTACTGAGACTTCGCTGTCCGTCTGTCTGTCACCAGGCTGTATCTCATGAACAGTGGTAGCTAGACAGTTGAAATTTTCACAGATTATGTACATATTTCTGTTGCCACTATAACAACAAATACTAAAAAACAAAACAAATTTAATATTAAGGGGGGCTCCCATACAACTAACGTGATTTTTTTTTTTGCGGTTTTTTATAGATAATGGTACGGAACCCTTCGTGCGCGAGTCCGACTCACACTTGGCCGGTTATTTGAAGTCGGTTATAGTACATTATGAAACAAGGGAGCAAAGTTGGTCACATCACAAGATACGAGGTTGGTTTGCCAGCTCGAGCCGCAGGCGAGAGCAGTAAAGAACCGAGTATGTTTTTACCAATTGCTCACGAGTTTCATACGGCGTTTTTCAATACACTTGTGAGGAAAAATCTTTATCTTCATCGGTACTCGACATTTTCCCAATAAAAATAATTAATGATAAGTTTTTTTTTGTTGGAAACTGGTGAAAATGGCGCGCACTTTTTTTTGTTTTCTCTCGTTGACTCTGACTTCCAGAGGCAATGCAAAAGCCAAAAAAAGAAACACTATTTTTGATCATAGTAAACGAAATACATCTCTGTTTTCTTAGTTTGCTTGTAATTTTATGAAAATAATAATAAATAATATTATTACCGCACGCGTGTATAATTAATAAGCAGCATTAAGATTCTGAAACCTACGTCATAAGGGTCACTTTACGAGCAGGTGTGTTGAAAAAAAATGTTATTTGTCCGGGAGCCTCAAAGCGCGCGTCCAACTTTTTTGTTGCCTACCAATAACCGTCATTTTTGCTGTGACAGCACAGCAACAGCAACAGGGCAGTATGTTTGACTGAAGTAGTAGAATCGCAACCCTTATGGATAGATCTGGATTATTCGAGCGTTCTGTTGACAACCCTACTTCCCCGAGGACGCAGCGAATTTTCCACTCAACCTTCCGCGCCGCCAAGCAAAAAGGAGACCTATTATGTGCGTTGGTAGGATCTTTATTTATTAGCGGTGAAAGGTTTTCCATGGGAATGGGGAGTTTTTTTGCCGAGACTTAAATAACTCAAGTTAAAGTAAAGGAGCTAAAATATATGTATAACTCTTACTAAATGTGTTCACTAGTTTCTTTTAATAATACCAATGACTAAGGGTACTTACATAAAGAGGCAGATTTACCGCTACCGATCGGTACGGGCAACCTCAAGTGTATGGAAATAAGGTTGCCCGTACCGATCGGTACTGGTAAATCTGCCTCTTTACGTAAGCACTTTAACTCAGAGTTGTACTTCAGGCCGCGTCATTTTCATTCTCGAATAGGGTAAGTTGGGGTGAGTGAGAGTAAAAAGAGAGCTAACAGCTCGCTCAGAGCCCAACATCTAGGCGCTAGCTATACCTTCCGCTGTATTCCAATAATCGGTCAAGTGCGAGTCGGACTCTCACAGGACGGGTTCCGCACAATCGCACAAGAATTAAACAAGTGCCTATAGGTTAGGGTGTGTAACTGCAACCGAACTATACAATAAGTAGTAGTTGTAGTAGTTAGTTTATCTTGAGTTCCGTATCCAAAGGGTCAAACGGGATCCACCTGTACTAAATTGAACACGAACGCGTTTAGAAGTATAGGTAGGTACTAGATCAAAAGTTTCGTGCGGGATTCAGACGTTTGCCACAAACTCCGCACCTCTACAAACGTAAACTGTACCACAAGCCTACGCACTCCAAGCCAAACGCTCTATCCACACTTTACAGTTTGTAGAGGTTTGCCAAGCGTATGGATCAGGCATCTTAATAGACTCATCCCGAGAGAATTTGTGCTGTCGTTTGATGCGAAGGAAGCTTTATTGCGAATGCTTTATTACACATTTTACATTTCATGAGACTGCAAAGCTAATGTTGATTACATAAAAGCCTTTGATGGCCGTAGGCGACCTGCTGCTTTAGTACCACTTAGGCTCTGCGCAAAGGTTTGGAGCTTCTTAAGACTAATAAAGATTGCAGTACATGGGGCACATAATGCGTGGTAGCAAGTACCACTTCCTCCAATTAATCCTGCAAGGAAAAATACCCGGCCGCCGAAGACCTGGCCGACCAAGAACAAACTGGCTTCAAAACCTCACCGAATGGTTCAGTTTGAACGCTGAAGACATAATTCGTTTTCAAGTAGGGAACCCATTTCGAGCCGCAACATCACGGTCACAGACAGCCATAATGATAGCCGACCTCCGATAGGAGATGGCACTCGAAGAAGAAGGCTCTGCGCAAACGGGCGACCGACGACAGCGACTGGTCTCTGTCGCGCGCGACCGCGACAGTCTCCGAAGCGAGCGACATCCACCCGTGGACGGCTACGGTTAACTGCGCGGGGGGTGGAGCAGCGCAACAGTCGCGGTTGTCGGCGTCTTTGTCGCGAGTCGCGGCGACCGACTGCTGTTGCATGTCCGCGACAAGTGTCTATACAAAATATATGAAAAGTGTGTTAAGTCGCTGTCGCTGGCAACCAGTCGCTGTCGTCGGTCGCCCGTTTGCGCACAGCCAAGTGTCATTTTGGTGCTGTCATTTTCGTTTAACTAGGAAGCCGATGACAAGCCTATTATAAACTTTATAGGCTAATATTTTTTGTCTTTAGACAGTATAAGATACACTACTACTACACTACTTTTATGTAAGTACTTTTTGTTTAGTCAATTATTTTTCAGAAATGCATAAGTAGATAAATTATGGAAGATATGTGTGGGGGGGGGGGTATTGCACACTTTGATAAAAAATACCTCGCGGCTGAAATCGTCAGAATAATAAAAAATACACTTTTCGGCATGTAATGAACACATTATTTTAGGTACCTACACACGCTCGATTTTATCCTATTATATGGTCTAGATTTTTGTTGCCAGTAAAGCGAAGCTATTAGAAAGCTTATTGCCGTACCCAGAGTTGTTCAATGATTGATTGTAATAATTGTATTAATTGTAAAAACAAAACCAGCAATACCTTATCGTGTCCCTACTCCTAAGTGTAAAATTTTAGTAACCAAATAATTTCTAATTTCTTGATAAAGGATTTTGTATGTAAAATAAAATTTAAAATCGGTTAATGTTTCATTTAATGAGTAGCAGCGGCGGCGGCGGGCGGTTCGATTTGGTTAGAGTTACTATACAAGATGTAAGGAATCGACAGCCACCTGTCTCATCCTTACCTGGTTTGCTGGAAAAGATCTTTCTAGATATAAGCTCTCCTTTGTACACGTTTACTATGTATTTTTGTCCTGTGTAATTATTCTGCGTGCAATAAAGAAATTATGGAATTATGAATCTTCAATACGTCGTCGTCTGCAGTTGCGGTCGGGTAAGAACTGACAGCTTCAGTAATAGCATCCCTTTTGTACCCAGTGAGCACGGAACCCTAAAGTTGAGGGTTATTTTTCTCGCTAGATTAATCTTAAACGAGGTCGAGTAGTCTCGATCAAGATTTTATCAGATAGATAGGAATACCCTTTGTATACGAGACCTCCTTCAGGCTTTACAGTGGCGTGGATGGAGCGTGGACTACAAATATCTAAGTTTTCATATTATGACAGCAGCACCGAACTTTGCTCAATTCTTAAAAACAATAGGGTAAATATTTTACCAAATAAATACATAAAAAATACTTCAAGTCATACTTATTTATTTTTCCTCGCCCAGAATATCAATGAATATCTGATATGATTATACACGATATAAACAAATATACTTACGGTTCTTATACCTAGCCAAAATTCATCTTACGACAATGGCCGTAATCACCACAAAATAAAGTAATTTTTTTAATGCCCTTTACTACCAGCGCCTTCACCCCTCAGGCCAAAGTTGTCTAAAGTTGGCCAAAGTTGTCCGAAGTTCGGCTTAAGATTACCTTAAACTTGAGGAGTGGGAATGGAGTAGGGATGTTTGCTGTGAAACTTAATGATAATTTGAGATATCGCTGAATAGCCGGCTGTACGAAGCCGGCCGCTAGAGGAACATTTATCAAGCCGCAAAAAAAAACCGGCCAGCAATAACTCATTGATTTTGAAAAAAGGTTATATAGCATTCAAGAAATCATCAGTACAAAGCAGTAGCATTCAATAAACGAGTGGGTAGGACCGAGGACCACTCGTTGGATTTTTTTAAATTCGTGCATGAAAGTGGCGCTTTTGAATGCGAATTGGTTTTCGAAGGCTTGAAAAATGCACCTCCATCCAGTGATGCGCACTGACCGCCCACTGACATTGATGCGACGACAACGCTCAACTTTAGGTAAGTACAGTACGGGGCCTTTGTTTTTGCCGAGTATCATACTCGTGGCACCTCGGCTCCCGTCCCGACGTGCCAAAACAAAGGCCCCGTACTGTACCTAGGTATCCAGTATCTGTCGTTTGCAGTATATTTTTAGGTAATTAACGGTAGAACCAGCTAAAAGTTAGAGTTCGTTTCAGACGGCAGCATAGTGATCTAGGTACTACCAGGGGTCTAATTCTGCTAGCAGAATGGCTGCTCATTGAGAATGACGCGACGACAACGATGAGACAAGCTCCAAACTCTTCCGCATTAAACGGTTTAGTCATTCATTACTCATTCATTATAGTATGCATATTGCATTGACCGAGTTAAGGATTCAGGCAAATTATTCTGAAAATCCATAACGCTCGGTGTCCGAGAAAATATCGCTTTACGACAAACCTAACCTCCGAAACGACCCCAACCCTACCTAAAAACTTAATAAAACCCTCATCAAAATGCTCCCGAAAACGAATTAATTATCGCGCATAATTTAATCTGTCGGCATTAGTACCGCGAGGCTGAAATCGCAGAAATTCTGATGGACTGGGGTGCCGCTGTGAAAGTTGTTACCTAACTAAACATCACATTTACGAAGAGGCTATCAAATGGCTGCTCAAACTGCCACCTTTATGAGTTGTGACGTTGACGACAGCGACCAAACGCTAAATAAATAAATAATCACATTTACATACAGACACAGATTTACATTGCTTCTGGCTACACCCTGTGATACCCTGTATCGTGGAAACCAGATAAAGAGAGGTCACAAATATGCAAACATCTAAGACCTGCTAAATATAAGCTAGTATTATATGCCAGTGTAATATGTATATAGAAAGAGTTGTGAGAACCAGACCAACAATACTAATATAATGTACAGGGTGTAACAGAAAGGGGTGTACAACCCGAAAGAGGGTTGTTAGGGACATCATTCTGAACAACTTTCACTATGGGACCGACTTGATCATTACTCACTCCACCTAGGCCCGAAATGTACTGAGTTAACAAAAATTAAGTTGATCTGATCAAGTCGGTCCCATAGTGAAAGTTGTTCAGTTACAACCCTCTTACGGCTTGTACACCCCTTTCTGTTACATCCTGTTTATTCTAGACATATTTATTTTTTGTTCCTATCTGGCCGGGAGCCTTGTTCTTTTAAGTTCATTCATAGTGAAGTGAGGTAAGAATTTTAGCAGGAGTCTCCCGGTCAGTGAGTAATCGCGGTTGATGGTTAACTTGCTCAGTAAATATGGTCCGAAAGTGGAAATCATAATGATTCTTTCGTTTGTGGCAACCTTGTTTACTGAGTGGTATATGTATTTTGCTTCCCTTTTGAGTTATTATATTGAGTTGAGTTTCCCTTGGGTATCTTAATTATAAGATGTGAAGCTTCTTCGAATATTAGGCTTTATTAGACTGGATCTTTAGCCGAAGATATGTGCCGAAAAGTGGTTTAAAAAAAAACACAATTGTCCTTCGCCGGATATCCTCGCTACGCTACTCATTATTTCAAACTTTGATAGGCAACATTCATACACAAAGTTACTAATGTAACTCAAACAATTTATATACACACCCTTACTCTAAGATAGAGCTCGTCTAAGCTGAAATGACGCGCCCCACTCCTTGGTTTTGTATGACAAGTAAATACAAAACCAAGGAGTGGGGCGCGTCATTTCAGCTTAGACGAGCTCTATCTTAGAGTAAGTGCCTTTTCACATGTACCCGGCAGCCGGCCGGTCGCCGGGCCGGGTAAAGTAGTAATGTATGAGCTCCAATGACAGCTTTCACATGCACAACCGGCCGGTCGCGACTGGAGCTCATACATTTCTACTTTACCCGGCCCGGCGACCGGCCGGCTGCCGGGTACATGTGAAAAGGCAATAAGGGTGTGTATATAAATTGTTTGAGTTACATTAGTAACTTTGTGTATGAATGTTGTTCTATCAAAGTTTGAAATAATGAGTAGCGTAGCGAGGATATCCGACGAAGGACAATTGTGTTTTTTTCAAACCCACTTTTCGGCACATATCTTCGGCTATCTACCCTGTGCAGTATGCACCAAAAACAGCAACGTCCCACACACATCTATAAATCCTAGGAGATTACGACACGTACCTCCCTAAATATCTGATCATTATTTCCAGAAATACCTCCAACCGCTCAAAAGCCCCGAGAATGCTGGTCTCCTCGACGTGTTCATAGTAGACGAGATCTTCTTCCAAGTGCCCGGCATCCTCAGCGTCCACCAAGATTTCCTAGATCAGCTCAGAAGGAGGCTGGAGCAATGGGACATCCAGCAGAAAGTTGGAGATGTATTCTTAGATGTGGTGAGTATTATTTTGGTCCTGTTCTAGAACTCACATTGTGAGGAAGCCTAAAGTCTTCACAAAATAAAAGGCCCGTTTTGACAGTTCACGCCCATGAAGTTTTAACCCCTAATGCGTAGGTAATAAAAGCCAACTGGTGCGTACAAGCAAAGCGTACAAGTTCTATTACTTAGATAGGGGTTAAAACTTCATGGGCGTGAACTGTCAAAACGGGCCTTTTATTTTATGAAGACTGTAAACATGCTGACAGATCTGTGGCATAATTCTCGCGCATTCGATTTAAGGTATCTACACCTATATCGAGTGATTTTGTATGGGAATCTGTCAATATAGAATCATGGAGCATGATTCTCGCGCATTCGATATACGATAACTATACACCTATATCGAGTGATTTCGCATGGTAATCTGTCAATATTGGTCTCGATATCCATGTATCGAAGGCGCGAGAATCGATCCGCAGGATTGATCGGGTAACGTTTATCCAGTGCAAAAAATAATTGAACATAGAGCACGGACAGTCAACACGTTATCTCGGCTAGTCCGCTGACATGCACAATGGAGTATTGAATCACTGGATAATGTGTCTCTATTGAGCAACACGGAAAGCGTGAATATTTGATTCTCTTATGTTTTGTCAAGTTTAGATGGAAGAGATAAATACAAGTTCTTCTGAGTAGTTTCAGCAAAGTTCAGGAGCCCTATTTTTGAAATCGCTCGTGTGATATAATCGCTCGTATGACTTGCGCAACGAGTGGTTCTGACCAATCGTTGCAGAGCAATTGAATATAACGAACAAAAATCATTCGTTATGATGGCTCGTTTTAAAATTATATCACACGAGCGATTTCAAAAATAGGGCTCCAGATTCTAGATCTGAACTCCCTAGAGTCCCGAAAGCTTCCACTACTTATTGCTTGTATGCGTCTACAGGGCTGAATTTAAAACCTCACCACCTGTCTCCACAGTTCACCAAACCAGCCGTGATGGATACATACATGGCCTTCATCAACAACCTGAAAAAAGCCAAGGAAACCATCAAGACGGCAGCATCATCACGACCGGCCTTTGCCAGGTTTCTGGACGCAATGGCAAGAGACCACAAGGGCAAGTTGTCACTGGACAACCTCCTCATCAAACCTGTGCAGAAGTTCCCTAGTTATAAACTGCTGATACAGAGGCTAATCAAACATACAGGTAATATTGCATCCATAATTATTGTACTTCTTATCTTTCTACTTCTTCTTCTTCTTCGGGGGGTTTATTAACCCCCATCTGTCTGTTGTATTATCCAGGCTTCCTACTCCAACTGGTACTGGAGGTAGGATTGCTGTATTAGAAGAGTATAGGAGTAGAGGAAATGCACAAAGGCCCCGCTCAAATAATCTGGCCTACACTTCTAATTCACCTATCCTAACTCCATTACTAACTGGAATGGGAGGTGGGAGGCCTCGATATTCGAGAGCCGGAGTAGGGGCCTGGCTTTTCGAGTCTTTGTGTTACTAATGAAAGTTAGCGATCATCTCTTCACTCCTTCGTGTTAGTATGTTGCCATTCGCATCATCTGTTCTACGCGCGCCACTCTTGTCCATTGTCGAATGCTGAGCCGACGGTACGGCGCATGTTTGGCTGCTCTCATTATATGTGTACTAGGGACGTTTTTGCCTCATTCCATGTTATTCCGTTCATTTATAGACTATACTCTTCATCTTGTCCGTTTTATTAAAATGTTAGGCATAACCTTAGCCTAATCCTAACAATCGTCATCTGATCTATACGGATTTTTATGTCTTGTATATTTTGCCTAGCATTTCATCATCATCAGACCACTTTACCCACTGCTGGGTATAGGCCTCTTTATCCCGCTACCTGCCTTCTATGGCGAGGATGCATTTCAGAAATGTGATGTTTTTAAAACGATTCCTGTTTCTCTTTTCCAGATGCGTCACACCCCGACCACAAACTGCTGATCGAAGCGCAAAAAGAAATCCACGAACTTCTAGAACTGATAAATTGTACTGAGCGAGAGAACCTAGAAGTAGAACAACAACAGCAAACCTTACGAGATCTCGAACAAGTCATTGAAGGGCTAAACATGTTGGTGAAACCAGATAGAATATTTCTCAGACATGATACAGTCATAATGCCATCTCCACAAGGAACTGTTAAAGATCGTGCACTGTTCCTATTCAGTGATCTGTTGCTGATCACAAGTGTCAAGAGAAGGACTGGCACGATTAAAAAACCCATTCCGTAAGTGTTTTTGAGTACCAATATACTCTTCATATTAGCTCTCAATATTCCACATCTCGGCATACAAGATGGTAAAGCCGTTCAAAATCCTAACCTTGTTATTAATTTATTTGATTCCAGGACATACCAAACCAGCTTAGCAACGCAACTGGAAGGAAACAAGTACAAACTTCTGATGAAGTTATCGCTCTCAGATATTGAAATAGCCAAAGGTAAACCATCAGACTATTAAAAATCATAAATAATGTATCTACATGTATACAGGATCAATTAGAAATATGAATCTAGTATTAAGGGAGAACTGTCAACAGGAACTTCGGTAATGTATCAATCCAAGCAATAAAAGCACGACTACCAGTGCAAATCCTTTTTATTTACATTAATGAAGAGCTCACATGTCCGCAATGGGCGAGGATCTTCACTAGGAAGATTGTCTACGTAAACCACATGCGAACCCATGAGCGAAGTCTACAGACGACAAGTTGAAGCGGTTACCGTGACGGTCATCCATGATACTATGATTTAGCAAAATATAAACATTATTAAAGTGATCTTATTGAAACTATTACAGCCAAGGACAGCGACATAAGGCACGAAGTGGAAACGCTCACCGAAGACGTGAAAACCCTCACGAGAATATCAGAAAACGTCGCAGCCCTTCATACCCAACACATTCAACTGGAGGAAATAGTCCGAGAGATGCTTCACACTATGAACAAGCAGCTATCAGACCGACAGGGCAGCGATACGCAGCTCTGTTATACAGAAATCAGCTTCTTCTTCAGAAACGAACCGAATAATATGACGATCATCTTCTCGAGGCCAGAGAAGAGGAGTAGCTGGGAAGAGATGTTGAATGAGACTAAGCAGAAATTATGTAAGTGAACGGTTTTGTAGAGTTTGTATTGAACCGGGGATTAACCTTTTCGTCCCTTTCTAGGCGAATTACAATTTACTAAGCAGTTCCGCTTAAGACCTGATTGACCCGACCGACACATACGATCAGGATTTCTGATCAGATCGTCTTTAGCTTGATCCAAGTTGTTTCAATCAGACATTATGAGTTCAAAACTTTATTTTGGTCAGACAATTTATTAGGTCAAAGCTTCATTCTTTACCCTGAAAAACTCAGCTTCATTCAGTAACAAGTTTTCAATATTCTCTTTATGTTCTTCATATAAGTTTCCAACCTTGCAGGCCTATATGGCGAGGAGAGGCCACCACCTGAATTCCTCTCTCCAGTGCCGATTCGGAAGACCAGGGCTGGTCTGCAGTTCACTTGCGCTGCGCCGACGTTGCCGCCTAAAGGACAGTCGCCTGATGTTTGGGTAAGAATTTCTTCTATTACAGGTCGTGCCAGTGGTCATCCCAGGACTTGTAGCTGGCCAGCGGGGGGTCAAGGACAGAGGCGCTTCACATGTCTCTGATCCTCACCTTCCGTGACAAAACCTGGTCATGCTACGTGCTGGTGCAAGAATGGAGGGATAAGCTAGGTCTTTGGGACGACAACTGGTTGATGACTGCTCAGGATTGCCAATAGTGGAAAAAGGGATGAGAGGCGTTTGCCTAGCAGTGAGATCCTGAGCTCACATTATTAATGGTAATAATAACAGATCACCCAAATTCCTTGGCACCTCAGAATCTCGTCGAGGGGGGTTAGAAGCGCATGGGTAAAAGAGAGACGCATACATGGGCGAGAGAGAGAAGTGAGAGCGTGCTAAGGTGTCAAGCAGACCTGTACCAAATTAGCCATATGAGGTCCCATTCTTACCAAAGGACCCCTATCTAACATTTATCAACCACTATTAGCGACTAGCGCGTTCTGGGGTATGATTCTCGCGTATTCGTTAGATGCATATCCACACCTATATCGAGTGATTTTGTATGGGAATCACTTGATTGGGTGCTTAGGTGAGTAAATCTGAACTTATCCTTTTCAAATTCCACTCCCAGGTGTGCAACAGCGACGGCTACGTTGGCCAGGTGTGTGTGCTCACACTCACACCGAAGCCGCAAGTGACGTCATGCAATGGCGTCTGTAACGCGCGCATATTGTGCGTGGCTTGCGTGCCGCCCGCGCCCGCGCTTACTAGGCAACAGACCCTGGACATTCCGTGAGTTCCATCTTCTAATTTTGTTATATTCTGCATGCTTACGACGAGCTCCGTGGTAGTAGGTTTCACGCTTGCTACTCACGCATAGCGTTTCCAGACGTCCGGATAAAGCCGGACATGGTTAGGCTTTTTAGATGACTGTCCGGCCAAATTTTAGGCTGTCCGGCCAGTCCGGATTTTGTTAGGCTTTTAATTTCCTCTCAAGACGAAATGAATCACTGTGCGGTTCGCGCGGCTCGCGCTGAAACTTGCGCGTGAAACTTCGTACAATAGCTATGGGAAAGTGATTCACCATGACTGTCCTTGTCTGTAGCTGCTATTTCTTCTTTCAAACGTTGGATTCCTTTATAGTGCTTAAATTTGTCGTCATGAGATGTAATTTAATTTATGTCGGCTTTATTTTTTGAATGTCCGGCTTTTTCATTAAAAAGTCTGGCTAAACTGGGCGAACTGGAATTTTACATCTGGCAACCCTACTCACGCAGGAGATGCAGGTTCGAATGTATAGAGGGAATATTGTCTTAGGCAATAATTGAAACAAGTTTCACAGTATTTATTTCAGTAGGTTATTATATTATATTTTAGGTTATTTATTTATTTATTTATTTCAGTATATCGTCATACCAAAAAATTAAGCAAATGTAAAACTGTTGATTTCAGGAGCACAAGCTCATTGAGCAGCACAGCATCAACGAAACCTGGCATCAGTATATCGGACCCTGATGACAGCTGTAAGAATATTCGGTTGGATAGGTGAGTCACTTTCTATCAGGTACAATTATTAGTATTAGCACAGATACTAATACTGATTATATATTAGTACGCAACCTGTAAGGGCTCGAGTGGCAATTTCGCGCACTCGGCCATCGATTTCGATCGTGTCTCCCATGGATTATTCGCAACCCGGCCCAACTTCCTTACTTTTCCAAAATACAGAGGCCCCCCGATTCTAGCGGTATCGAGATCGTCTCATAGTCGAAAAGTCAAAGTCAAAGATTTTTTTTTATTACCATAAAATCATACAGATTGCTTAGTCAACGTCAATATAATATTAATATTTTTGTATACTACCGCCCGTTCGGAAGTTGTGGGTCGAGATATCGGTTTCGATACCACATATCTCCGTCGAAAGCGACCTCGATTAATATTTATTTCGATCGCTAATGGGACGAGATATCTCGGCTAGTCGTAAGGCGGGTCGTGAGAATAGCTTTTTTGTTTTCGATGGAAATTTTGCAGGATCTCAAATCGATTTTTCGACCATGGAGATGATCTCGATAGTGCGAGAATTTCCCACCAGAACTGGCCGAGTCCAACCTCTGCCACCGCGTATGGGAAAAGACGTGACGCTATATATGCAATGCTATATTCATTGACTCAATAAAATAAACCATTTCACCGACTTCAAAAAAGGAGGGGGTTATCAATTCGGTTGTATGTTTTTGTATTATTTTTTTTACATGTTTGTTACATCGGAACTGGTACAATTTATGAACCGATATCAAAAATTCTTTCTATGTTCGAAAGGGAAGCCCAATAGTTTGGTTCTATTTTTTGAAAATCAGGAATCGGTCGAGTAGTTAGGTTTCTACATGAAAAAACTGTAAAGTTTAATTTGTTTTTACCTGGATGACATTATACATCTAGTATTTTTGGTGTTTATAGTCTATTGTCGCGAGATAAATTCTACCTCATAGGATCGTATATTCGTCATGTAATAAGTATGGACTTCACTGTCAGGAGACAAATTTCGTAGGCTTGTTTTCGGGTCTATAGACGACATTTGTGTACCGAGCGGGGAGGACTAAGTGATAGGTGATGAAGTCGGTCGTTAGGGTTCCGTATCCGAAGGGTGCCAAACGGGACCCTATTACTAAGACTTCGCTGTCCGTCCGTCTGTCTGTTTGTCACCAGGCTGTATTTCACGAACATACAACAAACGTGTTTTTTTTTTGCAAATTTTTATAGATATTAGTACGGAACCCTTCGTGCGCGAGTTCTACTCGCACTTGGCCGGTTCTATTAAGTTGTTATTTGGTGAATTGTATCTTCCCATTACCAGTTCATCATCAAGCGACGACGACGACGACGCGTCCTCAACCAGCGAGAACCAAGACGCTCAATCCGACTCCCGGAGCCACGACGCGAGCAGCCGCCTCACGACCAGTGCCACAGGCAGCCGCTCGGCGACCCTCACGCCGAACCACAGCAAGAGTCTGAGCACGCCGTATACGGGGCAGAACATCACGGTTCATCCTGTGATGAAGTCCAGTTCGAATCCAGCTGTGGATAAACAGGCTATGGGAATTACTTCAGGTGAGACACTTTTTGAGACCTGTAAAGAATCTCGCTATGGGTAATCTGCCATTTTGAATTTCATCGAAGAGTACCTACTCGAAAGAAATTAAAGGAAATAGACTGAGGGGCTATTCCAAGCAGTCTCGATAAGCCCTAATGCACAGATAAATAATTAATTTTGTATGGATTGAATAATGGCAGGTGAATCCGAGCTTATCGAACTGCTTCAGCTACAGACAGGTCCTTAGTAAAATAAAATGTCCCATTCTTTGAGAAGTTTCTTGTGGATGTATCTTGTTTTGATTGTGGCAAGCGCATCTGATGGTTTTTAAATATTGATCGTTATTTTGTTACCCATCGATGTTTTTCCTTTTGATGTTTTAAGTATGTCTCTCTCACCCAACGCCCAATTTCTGGAAGTGCGATCAAATGTAACAGACTATTAATCTCATGTCAAACAAATTTCAGCCAATTACGTTCCGCTATTTTTAATATTTGATTAAACGCCTGTTACATTACTTTATCAGATTATGTTGAATTTTGAATTCCTTTTCTTTTATCTTTTATTCAATATCTTTACGATTTACGTGTTGTGCGTATTTAAATATATTTTTATCCAATTATTTATATTTTTCACAGTAATCTCCCATTACGTTCTAACTATTTTCTGTCTATATGTCTAATATTGTATTCTTCTTCCTATCACCTCATCTATGTAGTTGGACGCTCATTGTTGGGTAATGTTGGACTTTTCCCTTATAAATAGTAGTAGTTGCTAACAATAGCATTTGATAATCTTGCTGAGCTGAGCCAAAATACAAAGCATCTACGCATAATTAAGTATTGAAATTACAGACCTGCCAACTTATCTGTTAACTAATCGCTAGTGGCTTTCTCTTACTGCCATATTTGGGAGTTCTGCCCGTGCATAGAATGGCTTTTCAAAGATGGCGGTCGTAGTTCTGAATTCTGACATTTCACAGAAAACTTGGTAGGTCTGTACTAGTTTGTTTTTTTCTACACCTCTATCTAGGATATCATAAGATGTAAAGGTATAAATAATAGCAATAGTGCATTTAATTTCTCACTAAACCGCTTGCTTACAACCAGCTACTTCCCTTCTCACCATTTATACAAATTCATTTAGAGTGTAACCTGAATGTTGCCATGTAAAGTTAGTGGCAACATCATTATTTTTCTTAGATTTTTTGACAGAGAGTACAAAACAGCATTCGTTGACACCGCAAAATTCCATTTGCAATAAGCTATCTGTTTTCACATTACTAGAGTTAGATTTGACAGTTCCGCTATGGAACTTATGTCAAAATTCACCCTATCTATCTGCAGATTGAAGATAGATAGGTTATTGAAAACGGCCGTTAGTTAGTCACCAAGATTTGATTGAAAATCACTCCAAATTCCTAAACCCTAAGATCCAGTAAGTACCAAAGACGAGAAGGATCTCGTAGATTCCACATCTGTCCCCCCTCCACCACATACCAAACCACAAAGTACATTCCAGGTACCTTATCCTCACCAGCAAGTCGGCAGTCCTCAGAAGACAGCAGCACCACTGCTAACCAACCGACCATGTGGCTGGGTACCGAAGACGGGTGTATCCATGTGTATAACTGCTTGGACAACATCCGGATTAAAAAGAATAAAGTCAAGATGCAGCATAATTCTGGAGTGCATTCCATTGTGTGAGTATTTGCAATTGAAATTGAAAAGAAAAGCAGTCCTCAGTCACCAATTAGTCACTAAATATTTAATCAATTGCAATGCAATGTCTCTAGGGTCTTTAGTTTTGAAGATTCAGGTTGGCCCAAGTATCAGACCCCTATACCTCTCCAACCGTTGAGTCTGGCTGGCATATTTATGAGTCACCAATTCCTGGAGTAGCAACGAGCCGCCCTAACGCGCAACCGGGGTGTCGGCATCGGCATTGTGTTTAAACGCGCAAGAATGAATTTTATCATTATGACAATTCGTCAAGTCAAACAAGAAGCCGATGCCGATAGCGGCTGTGCGGTAGGGCCCCAGATCCATACGTCCACTGGCCGAATATTCTAATATCAATGTGAACATGTAATTTTGTTGGAAGCGCTGTTTGATGAAACCTAATCCACAAGCCACTTTGTGGTGTGTTACTTTCATTAACTCGAGCTATATGGTGGAAACATTAGTAAAATATCATGTATGTAGTAACTAATGACTTAATAAGATTTCTCGTATTATTTGCAGGTATATAGAAGGAAAAGTATTTTGCTCGCTTGGCAATGGCGACCTCGTCGTATACTCCAGGGATGCTGGTAAGATTTAATTTGATTAAGTATTGATTTGGTTTGCTGGAAGAGATCTCTTATTAGAGATAAGCTCGCCTTTGTACACTTTTTCTATGTTTTTTACTGTCCTATGTAACTTTTTGTGTGCAATAAAGAAATTATGAATTATGAATTATGATTACCTATTTGTATTACCTATTTTGTCGAAGCAGACTTGTGTAAGAATAAATCCTGCACCAATGTTTTTCGAACGTATGGTATCCCAAACGTCTTTAATGTGAATAGAATAAAGTTATTGGTGCATCTACGTTGATTCATACTCCATTTAATCAAGTGATTTGATTCTATGTGACATTGAAATGCAGTTGGGTTATTGTTTCTATAATCATTCCATTTGTTACAGAGGGTTCCTGGGCAGAGAGGTCAACTATACCAGTCGGCACCGGTAGTAACCCCGTCAGCAGTATGATGCTGTCAGGAGGCAAGCTCTGGTGCGCCATCCACTCCAGCATCAAGATTATCAACCCGCATACTTTGCAGGTTCGTATCAAACATTAAAAATTTGTCATCTCCCTACAACTTTTTCATGTTCATCTTCAAGACTCTTTATGTTTCTAAAAGTTGTAATTTTACAATGAGCATCTGTCTTATGAACAGCATCACCTCAGGAATCAGTACCTTCTGTTTTTTCTCATAGAATAATTACTAATCATACGGATGCTCTTTACCAAGCTCCATCTTGATCTTCATCTTCATTTACGTTCTACGTCACTCTTTTGAAATGAAATGAAATGAAATGAAATAATATTTTTTTCAGAAAAAATATACATTTAAACTTGTTATTTACATTATAAAGAACAAGGGATGATCTCTACTCCCTAAAAAAGGGCAAGCCCTGTGGCATAGGATGAGTAGATACTTCCCACCAGTAAATGACACAATATCTAATAGTCTAAATAATTTCCGAATTGTTGCATCAATGATAAATTAAAATATGACAATTATTAACTTAAGAAAATTATTGAAATTAACATTGAAAATTGAAGTTTAAATTAGAGTACCTAACAATAAAATATTAACTTAGTGTAGAGAGTGTGTGATGGAGTGTGTGTGTGTGTGGTGTGTAATAGAGATGGAGGTGTAAGGTTTTTGTTAACATAAGTTGCACATTCTCAATCGACCTGATGCTCTTTGTCTTCTTCATGATGAATATTATGTCAATGCTCCTATCTTCAAAGATGATACGCCTGTTTGTACATTTATCCATAAATATACCATCCGCTTTCTCTTGACATCTACTCTCTCGACGACCTATTTGGCGCAGCGGCTCTGCCTACCATGCGAGAGCTCCCGGGTTCGATTCCCAGCTGGGGATATGTAACACTAAAAAAATCCTGTCTTGGATGTTGACATGTTTGTGATGTCGCTGTTTCTGGTTCCCACGACACAGGATATCCTAGTACGGGGCCAGAAGCAATGTATGTGTTAATGTTTTATGTTTTGTTTTTATGTCTTCCAGGTGGACGAAACATTCCAGATCAGCTCCGAGTCCAAGCCCATCAGCCACATGGCGGTGGCCGGTGGCGCGATTTGGCTGTCGCTGCACAATGCGCCGCAGTTGCGCTGCTACAACGCCGCTAGTCGCGAGCAGCTCGCCGAGATTAACATTACGCCGCACGTCACTAAGATGCTACATGGTATGTTCTCCTTCTTCTTCCTCTGCATCTTATTCTTGTTTAGCTTTTTTTTCTTTTAATTTTTCTTCTTCATCTTCTCCTTATTTATCTTTTTCGTCTTGATTTGAATATCATTATAGATATTTTTTGTTTATACTCCACAATGTTCAAATTCTTGGTTTATGAAAAGGTAATAGGCTCATATTTATAAACGTCATTTCATTAGCCATGGGAAATTTACGAAGCTGCTATGATTCTCGTTACTCGACTAAATTACTGGGTCACCTTCCTGTTCTAAGTCTGTCTACCCCCTTACGTCTAGCTTGGGATGATCCCTCGGAGGCACTGGCACATTCCTCCTCGTAGCTCTCGACGTAGAGGCGGCTGGTGGACCTTCGACTATTGGCTCTCTTATGACTAGGCCCGCAGGTGCCACTGATTCTGGTAGGTTTGTTCGTGGTATTCCACTTACTTCTGGTCAACATGTCGTCGGAGAGGTGGATCTCCTCGCCTACTTATCACATAATTCCTTGAGTGAGTTGAGTACCAAAATACTAGGTACTCACCCCTTTATGTAGTAGTCGTAAAACCCCTCCACCAACCCGCACTAAGCCAACTCGTACCCGGGTAAAGGCCTCTCGGTGGGGACATTAATGCGCTGAATTTGCTTACTTATCTTTACTCATCCCTTTCCCCAGGTTGCGACGACATAATCCGCCAGCACAAGGCCGCCTGCCTCCGTGTGACCGCGCTGCTGGCCCACCGGGAGACCCTGTGGGTCGGCACCAGTGCGGGGGTGCTGCTCACCGCCCCCCTGCACAACTCCCCGAACCCCCGGACTGGGGTGTTCACGGTGCCTCATCTCACAGGTGAGAGGAATGGTATGTCGCAAATGCTTTACTAATTAATGATAAACGATTATGTTTTAGTTGGACTGTGTTCTAGTTAGACTATGTTCTAGTTGGAGTATGTTCAGTTGGAGTATGTTCTAGTTGGACTATGTTCTAGTTGGAGTATGTTCTAGTTGGACTATGTTCTAGTTGGACTATGTTCTAGTTGGACTATGTTCTAGTTTGACTATGTTCTGTTCGACTATGTTCTTGTTGGACTATGTTCTTGTTGGACTATGTTCTAGTTGGACTATGTCCTAGTTCCCCTTTACAGTTAAATTGATTTGGTCTTATCCATTAAGCGACTCTCTCCACCTACTGTATGTATTATTATTATTAACGTTCAAATTTTTTACGACAAACGTTTAACAAACTCTAACGGACGCACCATTACCAACTTTTTAATTGTCCACAGGTGTAACATACGGGCACACAGGTCACGTCCGTTTCCTAACAGTCGTGGAAAACCCAGTCGCGCCTAAACCAAAACCCACTCAGACCTCTCTCAAGACAAAAGCCTTGAGTCGACGATCCGCCAACGCAGACAAGCTACAAAAGCAGGCAGAACCAACACCAAGTAATAAGGAGACTTTAATCATATCTGGTGGAGATGGGTTTGAAGATTTCAGGAGTTCAACGAGCACTGAAGATGCTGGGAGAGAAGATTCGACCAATCATTTGTTGCTTTGGAGAGTGTGAACGAAAAATGGCAGCTCACAGGGTTTAATGGTTTTAGCGTGTTTAAAACGCGCTGTGGATTCTTGGGTCGACGGAATTGTGGACTTGTGATTATCCGAGATCATGATTTGTGAACGTGACACTAATGATGAGTGGAGAGCCTAATTATTTTTAAAATGTTTTCTGTTGAATGTAATTAGAGTATTCCAGCTTTGTTATAAAAGGTTAGAACGGTAAAATATTAAACGTCTAAAGTTTTTATGTGTTTTGCGCATGTGGCGATTTTACGTATTTTTGAGATTATTAACGATTAATAAAATGAATAATGTAATAAAATTATTGTAACGACATGAAATGTCTTATCAAATATTGCCATTATTATGAAATTTTGAAAGTATTAAGAGGTATTTTGAAATCTGAAGCAGTATTAGCTAATGTTTTTTTAAATAAATGTAAATGCATTAAAACCTACGATATAATTATACACATAGAAGTTTGATAAATGTTTTAGATACTTTTGATGTACCTACTACCTTACCATATCAAGAAATGCCTACACAAATACACAACGCATATTCATCGAGCAGTATTCAAGTAACAGGAAAATTGTACAAAATCTGACATACCTAATGTAAGCACTTCTGCCATCGCACAACTAAACTCTCTATGCCTGTACTCAATTATATCAATAAACCCTATATGTCCATTGTACTTATTACTATCAGAATATTCGTAAATGTGTTTTGAATAATAAACAGTAAAATATTATACGACATATTAGAAACCTTTAAGATTCTTAGATCATGATGTTCTTGTAGTACTGATATAATACAAAATAGTTGTAACTAGGCAATTCTATGTGTTTCATGTTTCACCCTTCAAAATGTTTAACTTATTTCTGTGATTGCTCAAAAAGTATTCGCGTGTTACCTGATACGTATTATTGTGAAGCCACCGGTCTAGAACTTACAAATGATATGTTTGGTCCCTTAAAATGATGTAACATGATGGTAAATAAACGAAAGTCACACAGACATTTATTTTATTTTCACTGCTAGGTACTAGAAGGTGGAAGAAATTGCCTCGAATTAAATCCGACTTTTTCTTCATCAGAATGAGGTGCCAGAACTCCAGAACATCAAATGTACAACAAGTCATCCTACTTAGAGGTTTGGCAAGCCATCCAAGTTTTCAAGCGTACGAATCAAACTTTACCTAGGTATGTAAATAATCAATGAATAGGTAGGGAACCTATACTGCCTAATAATTATTTACCAATTTAAAAACTTAAAAAAAAATCCTGATGACCTATTACTTAGATCCTCCCCGTTCGATATGCAAATGTCGTCTATACAATGTATTTGTCGCTGTATATGTGTTAGTTGGTTCAATCAGACACTTAACTAACACCCTAGACCGTTAATGAAAGATCGACATTTAACCAAGTCGCTAAGGTTCCGTCAGACAAGTGGGTGAACAAAACGTTTAACGAGTTGTCTAAACGTTCCTAGGCAACAAGACGCATTTCAACTTTGGTTGGGTACCAAGCAACCAATTCGGTTTTGTGAAACTAAATGGGGTCGCCCACCTCGCTCCGCTCCTCTTCGCTTGGCTCCGGGTGGTTCATAAAGTTGTGACCTAACACAAGCTATCTTTAGTATTGGCACAGAAAGTGACCAAAAGCAACAAATTCGGTTTTGTGAAACTACTAATCGTTAAATAATCATGGTGGAGTCAACAACATGTTTACAATTGCACCAAAGACCTGAAACAAAAAACCACTGAACACATCAAACCAACGGCACAACGTTTGCCAAAAAGATGCCGTGACGCCATCTTGTTTTAACCAACACGCTGGCTTTCGGTAAGACAGATTGTTAAACTTTTTCGACGATGCTTTATTTAAATCAAAATGCTAGTGACTTGGTTAAATGTCGGTCTTTACTTAACGGTCTAGGGTGTTAGTTAAGTGTCTGATTTAACCAACCAACTGCGACATATGCACGATGACAAGCCTACGAAATCTGTCTCCTGACAGTGATGTCCATGATACTCAATACTCATACGTCCAGCGTCAACCACGATTTAATTCTAATGACTAATGTCAGTCAAAAGTCCCTTCGCGGATGTTGGTGATTGTGATGGTGTTGTGGTATTATTTTGGTGAAATATCGAAGTGTATAAAAATGTATTGACGATATGGAATGGAAAGTAAGTAATACTTAATTTTAACGACATACAATGGATTTCGTCAGAACAGTTAACAAACAGTAAAGTAAGGAAAACACTCCCGAACTTCGTTCGCCCCCCCCCCCCCGTTTTGTCCTACTGCTCATGGATTGCGCTTTCGTCTGATTAGATAAAAATTGAGAGATTACCGCAATTTAAAAAGAACCATCCGCCCAAATTCCAAGGCCCGCGATTATCAACCTATTCACATCGAGATAAAGTTTAAAACCCGTGAAAAAACAGAACAAAAGATCTGGGTCTTTTGCGAACTTGTGAACGTGGGACGAGCTAGTAGGTAAAGAATTTAGTTAAAAATAAATAAGAATCCAGTAATTTCCGCAATTTTAATAGAGAAATTCCACTTAGAATCCAAAAAGGGGGGCCCAGAATAACCGTCTGTGAGAAAGGATAGGTTAGCCACACAAAAGCCATCCTTCCACGACCTCTGCCTACCATGCGAGAGGTCCCAGGTTCAAATCCCGGCTGAAAAAAACCCTAGGTGTTGGATGTTTACATGTTAGTGATGTCGCTATTTCTGGTTCCCACGACACAGGGTATCCTAGTGTGGGGCCAGAAGTAATGTATGTGCCTGTATTTAAATGTTTATATGTTATTTCAAAATTCCCCCACTGAGGAGAGGCAAATCAGAACTACTGGATCCCCCCCACCGAAAAGCACACACATACACACACACACACACACACACACTGTACATATTACTGTACACTGTACCCCACCTTTAAGCATTTATATCTATATTTTACGGTTTTTCTAAGTTATTTGCCTTACAGGTATCTTGAAGTACTCTCACCGTCCTCATTTGACTATTTACATAGTAAAATCCTTAATTGGCTTAGTTATCTAATCTATATTCTTGTTTAATTTTAATGTACGGCTGTGGATTTTAGTTCAATATATAAAATGAAAAATTAAAAGTAAGGAAAGGGAGGAAAAGTCCATAGTTTTTTACCAGCCTTTTAGATTTTTATTTTTGCTCGTCAATATTATAAAAGAAGGAATACAGTCAACTTTGTTTAAATTCTAATTTCTAATATACCTAATTCATGCAGTTTACTGTATAATTAATCTACTATACTAACGCTAAATTTACAATCAATCGTTATCAACAAATGATAAAGAATGCTCAATTATTTATATTTCTTACGAATCTATCGATTAACAGGTCCATGTGTGAATAAATAACACTAATTGCACATATCAGATACGTGGTTTATGAACTCGTTGGGGGCGAGATTCGGATACATTCTGTCCCCACTTTTCCTGCCTCTGCTCACGAAGTAAGGATCTATTTGTGCCATTTCTGCTAACTTCTTGAGAATCGCCCTTCTGCCTCTATCGCTTTCAATCGCTTCTCTCTTAACCTTAGAGCCCTCCATTTTCCCAAGCAACATATCGATAGTCGCACAGATCAATTCTGCAGCTTTAGCAATCTTGTGATTAGCCGATGAGTTGTCGGCCTTCGTATCATTCTCACCAAAATCTTTTTTGCCTCTCACAATGAAGTACGGGTCATCTTTCACTGATTTTACAATATCTTCTATAGCACCCCTAGCACGTCTTCCTCTTGCTGCCTCCAATTCTCGATTTTTCTTTTTGCCTCTGGATATAAAGAAGGGGTCCATAAATTCACCCGAAGATCGGCTGCTTCTTTCTACAACAATGTAGTGAGGCTCATCGACAACTATACCATCTTCCTGCATGGTGCCCGCATCGCTTGAAGTTCCTTCCGCATCTTTCTTGGTTGGATGTACAAACTCATATTTGTATCGTGGTTTGGCACTAAATAAATGTTTTAAGGAACTATCCCTGCCTTGAGCGAGCCAGAAAGAATGTTGTGGAGCTGCGGATTTTTCGTACTCACTTTGTAGTCGTAGGTTCTCGATCTCCTCTTCCAAGCCACTGAAAACATCGATTACCGAAGTCTGTTGATCTTTTCGCCTACCTCTGTTCCCCCAAAAGGGTTCTGAGTCTTCTACCCATTTGCCATATTGTGTTCGTCTTCCACGATTGCCCCAAAATGGAAGGGCATTTTCTCGTCTGCCCCGGTTACCCCAAAATGGTTCTTCTTCCCGCCTTCCCCGGTTACCCCAGAATGGTTCGTCTTCTTCCCTCCTGCCTCTATTACCCCAGAACGGAGAGTCACCATCATCAACAAGTTCATCGGAAGTTCTCCTACCGCGGTTTCCCCAAAACGGAGCTATCTCTTCTCTTCTTTCTTTCGAATCGTAAAAATGTTTTGGTTTAGTGAATGCTAGTTTATTGTAGTGATTTGGCAAATATGAATCCGGGACTACTGGGTAATCGTTTATGTGGTTTTCCTCGCTGTCACGTCTGCCTCGGTTGCCCCAAAATGGTGGTTCTTTATCACTGTTTTTTGGAAACCTGTTATTATTTTTGAATTTTGGTATCATGCCGTATATCTCTTCAGACTGCTTCTTACCTCGATTTGCCCAGAAAGGTCTATCATCTTCATCGTCGATGGATCTCTTGATGCGTTCAATGTTAGGTTTATTTTTCGAGTACACTTGTGGTTTCTTGTAGCCTTTTATTATTTTGGTTTTGTTGTTATTTTTTCCAACGCTCAGATTACTTGATACGAGGAGCACAAATAGTAGCAAATGGACCTTTTTACGCATTGTTGATGGAATCTGTAAAGATATTGCAAAGATTACTTTTAAGATTTATTTAATCGACTAGAAGCCTAGCTAGATGTATTTATATCGACAAAAAACACTTACGTCGGTCTTCCAAAATCGCAGATATCATATGCACATAATTCACTGCTACTTTTCCCGAACTCTCTGTCTGTGATGTGATGACCCTAGCCCGTCCGATTGAGTTCTGAGGTCCTTAGCTACCATTCCAGCTTTTATAAAAGCATTGGTCAGTAGGTGGGTGTCCCGAGGGTTGTCGCAAGGAGAATTTCATTTCTTTTTGTTTCCCTTTGCCGTCCCAGCAGACTGGTGTGTGACTTTTATTAAATTAAACCATCGCGGTGTATTGCGTTGGACACGCGATGCTGGATTTGCGGGATTGCGGTTCTGTAGTTGCTTGGTTCTATTATGTGCATGGATTTTCAGTTAATGAGTTATGGCATCGATTTACTTCTCATTATGCCAATGTTTACTCAAAGTGTACCGATATAGCAACACAGACTATGAATGGCCTAGATGTGAAGCAAGATGAAATTTTGTTAACCGGGGTAATGGACTGATTTATCGATGATTTGAGTTAGGTTTCCTGGCGAGGTTTCCTTGGTTTCCTTCATTTATAATATTTAAAGTTTCAATCACCCTTAGTTTTAACATGGGGTTTTCAATACTGGATTTAGAGCTGTGGCATCCGTATATGGCTCTGAAAATATTTCAGTTCTATTATTTGATATATTGAAATTGAAAACGGACCAAAGGCAGCTATCACAAGATCCACATTATATATTTCTCTAGTTGATTAGATTCGAGTAAAGGCCTATTCCTCTCGGTGGGGACTGGATTGAGCTATATTCCTTTATTTCTCTTTTGTCAGCCCTATAGTCTACAGTCATCCGTCATAGATACGGTACGGTTTGTGTCTGAATGTTTCTGCTGTAATACATTCAATGAATATTTTTACAGCATAAAACGGATAGTGACTTATTTCTGTGTATTTCTATCAGACCTAGGTTATTATTTGGAGACACTTATCGGTATCCTTCTAAAGGTTATTCTCTTTTGGAATGTACTACATGGGTTGTGATAAATTATATCAACTGTAGACAGTAGTAGATTAGATATTACACGAATATAGGCGTAAACACTCTTCATCAAAGGTTACGACTAGCTAATCGATAATTAATTCAAAATTGCGGCACGTGATTGGCTGAAAGCGGCACGTTATTGACTGAAAATTGTTAATTGCTCTGTTAGTTAATCTTACTTAACCAATGAACAGAGCGTCTCGAAAACCGACCGTTCAAATCCAAAAATATCTATAAGTATGGTGAAAACCGGAATGAAAAAATCTGAAGTGACGAAACCTTAATATATTCATAGTTGCCATTACGGCAAAGTGCCTATGGCATCCCATATCGAATAGAAAAAGATAAAAGTCCCATAGTTTCATAACTAAAGCTGCTGAACCCTCTTCTGAAAAGTACAAACACTGCGAACAAAGAAACCACAGTGTCATGTGCCACTAGCCTTCTTGATTCAACATCTGAGTTACATTTTGAGAGGATAGTTAGGTAATATGGAATAGAGTGATAGTTTTAATGAAAATACTGGAAGATGGTAACTGAATAATGTTAGAGTAGCAAAAAATGTGGTTATCAAACCGTTAACAAGTATTGATTTAGTATGAGCAAGTGCGGAGCTAAACAAACAGTGGACCACCTCAAATCTTGCCCGCACGGCCCCAAATGTCACGAGGAGGATCCCATGCAAGATTCGGCAAACGCCATAGCGGTGGTCAATTTTTGGAAAAATATAAATTAATTTACAATTTAACGCTTCCACTTGATAACAAGAAGAAGTATGGTATGATACTAATTATAGTTAGGTACTAAAGAAAGATTTCTATAAACTACAAAATAATCATGAAAACAAAAGGAAACACACATACAAAACTTTAATATTATAACAGCAAACGTTGACACCCAACCGTAGGTATCAATGAGTGCCACTGCTACCCCGGATGGTAAAACACTTGTAATGAGACCGACACTGTTGTATTGTAAGATGTCAGATGCACCATTAAGAATTGAAAAATTGCAATAATTTTTTTATATACAAAAAATAAGTATTTTTTTCCCATACGGGGTGGCAAAGGCACAATATAAGGCAATTCAATACTCCAATTTGCGTGACAGGCAGCTAGCCCATCGCCACAGCTATGTAGTAATAAAGGTTTGTGTGTTTAAAATACATTCCTGTTTTGTTCAACGTCCATTCAGCCCCAGCCTCCTCCCAGTCCCCACACATCACAAGGAATTCCTCTGAGTTTTACAAAATAATAAGATTGCGTGTACCCATTCCTTGCCCCAGCAAACAATGCTGGCAGTACTGCTATAAAGGACGGTTTTTAGTTCGCAACAACCATTTTTGCTTTGACCGAGGTCTGGCAATAACAGAATAATTGCTGCTGACTTTCAACTTGCTGGCCGCAATGTTTGGTACATATTGGTTGTAATGATTATACATATTATCCCTAAAATATCCTTGAGATTTTTGCCGCCTAAATGTCATATTGATCATTGAAATTTGTATAAAATGTAAGAGAATGAGATAAGCTCGCCTTTGTACACTGTTTTTATTTACTTTTTGTCAGTGCAATTATTTGCGTGCAATAAAGAAATTATGAATTATGATTATGAATTATGAGAATGGCGGAATCTTTTAGGGATGTTTGTTTTGGGACATTTCGTAATTTCTTTTAATTGAATACTACACAAGACAGACATACAGAAAACATAGTAGATTGACCATGTTACAAAGGCGAGCTTATCTATAACAAGAGTTTTCTTCTAGAAATCAATATGGAAAGGGAAAGGTAGATAGTGGTGGTAGGCACTCAATTAATCAATCAATTTCTTATTTATTGGCTTCTATAGGTTTGATGATTCTACCAATATCAGTTATCACTCTAATCAAAACGGTTAGTTTAACGGTAACGTATCCCAAGAAAGGTATTGTGAATACTACTCTTATTAGAGATAAGCTCGCCTTTGTTTTTGAAGTAAAACTTCTTAGGGCACGGGGGTAAAATTTATTAAACCTCTCAACTGTGGGTTATTCATATATTTGCTTTTCAATTGCTACTAGCCGGGTGCTATCACGAGTGGCTAAGAAATGTAACGGAAATTCGAAACGGTGACGTCAGGGTCGGCTGAAGACTTTTAAAACCGCAACTATTTTCAATACGGTTTTTAACTAATCAGATAAGATAATAATACATTCGTACAATAAAGAATGTTAATTAGTGAGAGAAAAACCTGATGAAACGTTAACAAATAAAAATTATTTTAAGCATTCTTCCACGAGTTCTTGATTTCCGGTATGGTCAAGATGGCGCCGCCGACGCCGCCGCCGCTGGCTGGGACAAACAAAACCAACTAGCATGACTCAAACTACTTCGTTCAACCTCTTTGTTGGAACCGGAACTTATGTTTGACAGCTGTGCGATGCGATCCATACAGTTTGTAAGAAAAGAGTTTCATCAATGTCACACGGGTCGATATGGATTTCTAAAACAAGCAAAGCAATGCATACATTTGAGCGAGACGGCTTAAAGACGTGACGTCAGATGGTATATAATCTGAGCGAGATGCAAATAGTAGTGACACTATTGAATGAGTTAAGTATATCACACGAGCGCGACAAATTGTAGATAAGGAATGGTGGGAAATAAATGACATGACGTATTAAAAGTAAGTACAAGTATAAAATAATTTCAAATAATCGGACGTCTGAAACTTAAAAGTAACTTGAAGCAGAGATTGGATCTCAAAATTGGGAATTTAAATCTCTTTTAGTATAGGTAGGTATAGGTGTATAGTATAGGTACCACTTAATGATCTAGCTACAGAAGTTTTACTTCTAACACGTGTACGGTGCTACACGCGTATTTTTTTCCATTATCCCTCTCGCTCCGACGTCTATTGCTCTCCATTGTAAGATTGTTCGGCCTATGTCCTTATGAGAGTATACAGATTACAACAGTTTTATGGAACTGAAAAACTGACTAAACGTAGGCGCTCTGCCTCCGCCAGCCAGTATAGGAAAAGGTTATAAACTTATAAGTGTTATAAGTAAAAAAAAGTAAATGTAGCCCATTAATGTCCCCACCGAGGGGCACAGGCCTTTACCTGCATACGAGTAAGATTGAGCTATATTTCACCATGCTGGCTCAGTGCGGGTTGGTGGAGGGGTATCGGCAGGGAGCACTTATCCAGTGGAGAGCGCATAGATATCTACATTTTCCTTTGAAACACAACTCACCAATTTACGGGCGGCGGGGGTAAGGTAAGAGAGCTGTGATTGGTCAGCCGCTGCGAAACTGTCTGGCGGCCCGTCTTCGTACATAGGTTGCGTATGCGAACGTTTGTTAAATACGACATACGTTCGGCGAGCCGCATTCCCCCGCAGGCGCAATCAATCGGATATACAAGGTGTAAATGAATTAAGTACATTTTGGCCTGAGTGGATCAGCTGATTTGTATGGAGAAGTGAAAAATAAAGTTGCTCTGATCAAATCGGTTTCATAATGAAAGTTGCTCAGAATGATGTCCCTAATAAAGTAGTTTCTCATTTTGCGTTAATTCATTTACACCTTGTATAGTCTCTGGGCCAACCAGACTGCCAGAAGTTATCAAGCTGCCATATCAGGGCCTCTGACACAGCTTTACGACTACTACCACCGAGTAGCGATAGTAACCTGGACCTACAGGTTAACGTGTCATCCGAAACACGCATTTATAGTCATCATAATTTACAAACACATCGACTGATACCCTTCCATAACATCCCGCCCACCTCGAGAATGCCGGGAACTTTGTAAAATGGCGTACGCATTTAGTTTGTGTACGCAGCCACTGCTATAATACGGAACAAAACTCCTAGGGTGATTCTCATTCTTATTTAAATCTCTCTTGTTGGTTAATAGGATGACATTTTGATTGACATTGAGGCGCCGCCGCTCACACGCGCCGCACACGCTCTAAACCTTATCTCGGATCACGTCGACCTATTCCATGTTGCTCGGAGTGAATTCAGAAGAATGGCGTTGCTCGTACTGTGCAGTGAGCACCTATTGTAGTTTATTTTTTATTTATGAAGTAAAATATAATGTTTGTATGATACATACCCATCGAATTGGGCCTAGCCTGTAATGATAGGTATAAGTGGGAAATAAATGAAATGAAAATTTAATTAGCTGACCATATTTTGGGGAATGATAGTACCCATCATTATGAACAACTTTTCACAACATATAGTCGCAAACGAAAAAAATTTTTGGGTCCCATCCCATAGTAACTTGAAATCAGCTGATTGGGGCAATGTACTGGGGGACGAAATTTTTTTTTCATTTGTTCTACATGTTCCATGGGGAAAGTTGTTCATAATGATGGGTACTACCATTTCCCAAAATATGGCTGTCAGTTCGTATGCATGGACTGCATGGTATATGTTTGCTGCTCAGTTGCAGACTCGGAGTAGACGGTAGCGCCATCGCTCATGATGGTGGCATGTAAGGGCGGGCGGTGGGTGAATCGGAGTACCGCGTTCCGTCAATTCAATTCAAATCGTTTATTTGCTTAAATACACGTATACAGGCATAGATGTTATTTATAATACCTAAGTAAGTACTTAAAATTAGTCCAGTGTATTTTACCGTATAGTACGGTGCACAAATATTTATAAATTATCAAGAATAATTTAACAATACAGGGGCGATTCGATTTAGTTTAACATGTCAAAAGGTTGAAAATATTTAATAATTTTTATTAGAAAAACAAGCACACTATAAAAACATTGAGTCAGCAATCAGTTTGTTAATTTGCTTTTAAACACTACACATCTTTCATATCGTTTCAAATCGTCAGGTAATTTATTAAATATTTTCCATGCTCGTGTAAGGTAGATACAGTTTATCTTTGTGGCGGGTTTTCCCCGCATAAATATCTAATTTTTTTGGAAAGTAGTTCCTGTATTGCACTACAAATGTACAAACTCTGATGTAGAGACAAGGTAACGAAAGTAAACGTAATTTTTTAAATAAAGGTTTACAGCTATGCCTCTTTTACAACCTCTAAAGTTTACAACTCGTAGCAGAATCGTCCTAAACAATCTATTTTTGTTCTTTTAGATGAGAGCCCGCAATTATTATGATTCAAACGATTCGGAACGGAACTCAGAACAGAAATATCGGGATATTTTAAGACGCCCTAAACTGAAGTGTTGATTCAATTTATTTACGGTTGATTCGTATTTATCAGTTTCGACCTAAACACGATGGGATTAGGATAGAGTTTTGACTGATTCGGTGTGAAAGCTAAATTACCCTTGTGTTTTATTTAGCCTAGTGCAGCGGATGGCCATCATAAGTGCTCGCTGTTTGAAGGATTCGATGTTTGAAGGGTTTTCCGTTTGAAAGATATGCAAAATGCAGGGTGTAACAAAGGGGTGTACAAGCCGAAAGAGGGTTGTTAGGGCCGTCATTCTGAACAACTTTCACTATGAGACCGACTTTACACTTTATTTTTATTAACTCAGTACATTTCGGGCCTAGCGCTTAGCAGATCTGTATGGTGAAGTGAAAAATAAAGTTGCTCTGATCAATTCGGTCGCATAGTGAAAGTTTTTCAGAATGACGTCCCTACTAACCCTCTTTCGGTCTGTTACACCCTGTATTCAACAACTCTGCTACACCGTATGGGAAAAATGGTGACGCATTTTAATGGTTTTTAACTGGTTCGCCGACACATCTTATATAACAATAGTTCGCCATTTTCCGGTCGTCCGAGCGGTGTGCTTCTGCGAGTGAAGGGGTTAATGAGCTTTTTTTTCTTCTAAAATCTATACTTACTAAATTGATGCTTCATTTCTATTGTCACGTAGTCAATCAATCAATATACTTTATTGCACAAAAACAATACATTATACAATGGAAAATGGAGAATACAAAGGCGAGCATATCTCTATCAAGATATTTCTTCCAGCAAACCTAGGACTGACAGGAAATATTCGGACAACAGGTAGTCCGTGGTAACATATAGAGAGTCTAGTCTAAGGAATGCAATGTGATTTTACTGTTTTGTTCTGCAATAACATAAAATAAAAATAAACCTCTCGTGTTAACTTAGGCTTAGAGTATAGGTTTTACATATGTACTAAACTAGTCCTGACAGCATGCTTAGTAGACCTAAGGCATCTGCTACACCTATAACTTAATTATTTCAATCAAGACTAATCACACAAACAGAAATATGTAGAAAGTACTGAAAAGTATTTCGGAAAAAAGTAAAATTAAATGTATGTTTGGCGGGGCGTTATTAGGTTGGCGCCATAAATAAGACACCTTTGCCCAGCAGTGAGTTGATGTCAGGGAGCACTTATCCAGTGGAGAGCGCATAGATACATTTTCCTTTGAAACACAATTCACCAATTTACAGGTGGCGGGGGACGAGGTAAGAGAGCTGTGATTGGTCAGCCGCTGCGAAACTGTCTGGCGGCCCGTCATCGTACATAGGTTGCGGATGCGAACGTTGGCGTGCCGCATTCCCCCGCAGGCGCAGTCAATTGGATGTATAGTCCCTGGTTGATGTGGGCTGAGTATGATGAGGTACCTACTTAGCAAACACAGTTTCTAGGGTAATGTCTCGGTAATGCCAGCCGATATAAAACATTAACATCACTACATCTGATGTCGTGGCAACATCGGTAATGGGGGCTTCAGTAAGTGCCCTATAAAAGTTTTATGCTTCTTGGAAAAACAAATAGGTTACGTCCGGTCATGTCATTTGATGTATTGATAGGTAATAGTATGATACAACTAGTAGAATCAAGAATTGGTGACCTACTTTAGTCAGGGGGCATCCATTAATTACGTGAGGTGATTTTGAAGATTGCGCGTGAGGTTTTGTAAGTTTCAGCTTGACTCCCTCCGCGCCCTAAAACTCACGTAAATCGGTATACAATAGATATATGGGCATAGGCCGAACAAACTTACAATGGAGAAGAATAGACGTCGGAGCGAGAGGGCTAATGGTCGCCCCTCATAAAATAGTGCTTAGAAAGTTACAATTAGGGACTAATCTTTGGTATGTATCTGTTGGAACCTCATTTTTTTTTGAAAGCCTACCAATTTACATGCCTATTTTCCCCGATAGCGCCTAGACGGATGGACCGATTTGAAAAAATATTTTTTTGTTTAAAAGGGTTTACCTTCCCATTGGTACTATGGTCCACCAGGTCAGGATCTGGTGATGGGATCCTGGAGAAATCGAGGGAACTCTTCAAATAATATAGGCAGACCTATAGTGATTTTTGTGTTTTTAGTAATAACTCGTCCATTTACTCACGGTAAGCATAATATTGTGATGCGGAACTGCTGATGAAGACCACATATGGCCACCTAAACTGCTCAATACTAGGTACAAATACAATGCGTGGCTGACGGGCAGGCAACGCATAGCCTAAACCGGTGGACCTAGAGCCATGAAACTTTGTACAGAGGTTCCTTAGTAGCATGGGGTAGCACTGAGATGGGATTTGACAAAATTAAGACCCCAAGAGAGGGGGGATAAGGGATTACAAATTGTATTAAACTCAATCTAATCAAATAGGGTTTGTGGAAGTCGTTTTTTTTAAGTTTACTTTTTGTTTCAATTATTTATTATTTATTTCTATACAGTATTCAGCTAGGAATTTTCAAAACGTAACATCGTCTGTCATCCGAATCTCGCTCCGTTGCCCAGCGACTCTCTCTACCCCAACAAATACGAAGGGGACTATAAAATGAGGTAACGAAATTATGTAATTTCAGCTGAAATTACTACGTGACAAGCGTACGCCTGCTGTCTTCGTAACACGGTCGTATAACATTGTAATGAGCCGCTACTTCAGATTTTGGCAACGTTATATAATGTGAGATTTGCACCCAGTTTCCTGGGCGCTGATTAAGTTAACAGGTTGGTTAAATCAGTTTCGGCCAATCACGTTCCGTCATTTTGAATAATAGCGGCTCGTGATTGGCTGAAGCTGATTTAACCAACCTGTTAACTTTAATCAGCGCCCAGGAAACCGGGCATTAATGTGCCGACATGAAATGAATGCGATAATCTATGTACCTACATGGGCGAGGTGTCGAAAAATCTGACCTAGAATTGTGTATTTTTTCACGACTTACTGCGCTCCAATATCGTACTTACAAACCTATGTAAATATGTAGTTTTCAGAAATCGTACATCTGAAAAGTGAAGTTCAGACTTTAGTAACTACACCTAACAAAGCGTCACGCCTTTTCCCGTACGAGGTGGCAGAGGCATAGTTGTTTAAAGTAGTAACTTGCTAATTTGTCATTTGACAAAATTCTTTACTTTTTTCTGTAAAAATAGTCCGTCGCATCTCAAAACGAGCTGAGAAAATAACATGATTCTGTGCATGATTCACTCAAAATCTTCAAAGAAAAGCGTACAATCTTACGATATGTTTACACAAACGCTCAGTTCTAGTTGAAGTCGTTGGTAAAACCGGTTTTACGTCAAAATCGTAAAGAAAACATAAAGTACTTGTAGTATTAGAAATACATCATGTTTACTTTAAAAAGAGGAGGATAAAATGTGAAGAAATAGTGATCTTGCTGGCAACAAATCCAACAGCAATAGTTTTCTTTTGTTTTTTCCGATGTGTTTCGATTATTTTACAGCCACAAACGTAATTAATCATAGATCGTCCGTGGCCAAAACTAGAACTAAAATTGCTCGTATGAAATAGGCTTGCGTCCAAGGTAATCCAATAAATCTAGGAACAAGTCATAAGATGAAGCATTTTGTACCATAGGCTTGACATTTTCAGAATTGTATATTTCCAGCAGATATATTTTATAAAGTCAATTTTGTGCAAAAAAAGCAGCATTTCATGGCACTTTTACATGACGTCACTCTGTTGTTATTTCATAGAACTCAGGAACAAAAGTTCCGTTTTGACAGTTCATAAAAAGTATCTATTTTGACTTGACAGACCACAAGCCTATTATCATGTCAATAACAGTACTTACTTTTTTAAATAACTTACTAAACGGCTGTGTAACCCCAAAATGGCATACATAACAAAGCCATTAAGTTACACACTGTCCCATTTTGGGGTACAACCCAATGAAGGTTGCAATTTAGAAACTTTGGGGGCTTCATAACCTGACTAGGTATAATATCTGCAAGGAAAAACAACCCGGAAATACCTTTTCGGCCCACCATTTCCTACGGCTGAAAAATAAATAAGATGCTGATACACCACTCAAGCAGATAGCATATAAAAGACCCATCAATCATCGCACCTGAGTTACCGCAACACAAAGTAGCTTCTATTGAACTTTTCCGCACAACAGTGCTGAAATCGCAAAAGCTGGCTGTCTCTGTCCCGCATGCAGGAAAATGTATCCGCTGTCCCTATAATGCGATGACGCGCGGGAAAACTGTTGTGTTCTGTTCAGACCTGTAGATTTGCAAGGGAAAGACTGACGCTTTTGCGGCTACTTCAAAACATTTTCGAATTCCATATTCAAATTTCGAACCCTGGTCACATGGAACTGTCACTTTAGTCTACCTTCCTTGGCTTTTCTCGCGTTTAGATTTTCGTGTGGTGTTATTTTTAGTGAATTTGAATGCAAATGTGGTGGTAATTTAAAAATAAACCGAAAAAGTTAAATCGGTTTGAGTGTAGTGTTGTGCTTGAACATGCAGTTGTTAACTTTGTGGTCTGTTAGTTGATGTAAAACTGTGTAAATAAGGTGAAAAGTTTTATCAAATACCAGAAGAAGTGAGGTAAGGATTGTAAGAATAATTTTCTAGTAATTAATAATTTAGAATTTAATTTCATCTTCGTACAAACAATCGATAAGTAATAATAAGTCAAAACACATGTGGTACATGTTTCGTCATTCTGGAAAACTTTTAAGATTTATTGCCATGGTAGCCTTGATTTACATTACAAATAATTCATTTTATAAATTTCATATAGGTGTCATAAATTTATAGAATTTGATTTATCAACATAAACACAATATAATATTATTTAAAGTGTGACAATAAAAACCCAGAGGCACAGACAGACAAGAGGTTTCTACAGGGTGTAATGTGAAAGATTTGTTATTCTGATTTATCTATGACACCGAATTCTTTAGATAACTATCCAAACAAACTATTCATCTATCCAACAATAAATTAAACAATGCTCTTGTTTACGAATTTACCCAATAGTATTCACAAAACCTTTCTTGAGATACCTACCTTACTATTGAGTTTACCTCTCTGAATACCGTAAACCTATTTTCCTAACCAAGCAGTATTTATTTATTCAAGGACCTAAGGCTTTGTTCGTAATGTATTCACCTTTTTAGCTCTCAAGTCAACAGCTTGGATGGACTCTTGGTTACTTAGGTCAGAATAAAGATGAGATTTTCAAATCGTTGACATCTACTCTATACGAATAGTCTTAGGGTTCAGTACCCAAAGGGTGACAAACGGGATCCTATTACTGAGATTTCGCTGCTGTCCGTCCGTCGGTCCGTCCGTCCGTCCGTCCGTCTGTCTGTCACCAGGCTGTATCTCATGAACCGTGGTAGCTAGACAGTTGAAATTTTCACAGATGATGTATTTCTGTTGCCGCTATAAAAAAAATACTAAAAATCAAAAGAAATTTAATATTAAGGGGGAGCTCCCATACAACAAACGTGATTTTTTTGCTCATTTTTGCTCGATATTGATAATGGTAGCAGGTAGACGCTTAAAATGTTCACAATATATTGAGTATATTAGTTCAGTTCAAAATTTTATTTGACCTTAAAATCATACATATTACTTAGTCAACGTCAATATAATATTAATATTTTTGTATACTACCGCCCGTTCGGAAGTTGTGGGCTTAGGGATGGAGCAAAGAAGGGCAAGAATATTTACAAAAAATAAATAATTAAAAAATAAAAAAGTTTTTAGGGGGGCTCCCATACAATTTTTTTTTGCGGCTCTTTATAGATAATGAACTCGCACTTGGCCGGTTATTTAAATAAATATACTTTAGAATGTGAGTAAACAAAACGCTATACACGAATAAACGCTATAGGTTAGGTACTATAGGTATACTATATGGAGTTTTCGAATTCATTCGATTATGTTAGGGCCGACATGCAGCAGACTGTAAAGTATATTGATATTGATATTAATCGAATCGGTAAATGTATCCTCTCATAGGGACATAGGCCGAACAAACTTGCAATGGAGAACAATAGACATCGGAGCGAGAGGGGTAAACTCAATAATTTATAATGACGTTGATAAATTATACATTTTTTTTTAATTCAGACAAATTGGTGACCAATTTTTTTAGCTTCTACATTGAAATCAGCCAGCTGGCAACCTAATTTGATCCTGTGATTTGATTTTGCCGAAAGCCCTTTAAAGAAGTATTTTCAGTTAAAATTGTATTCGCTTATTTGCCCTTGACCGATCCTTGAATCAACTGAGCTGTAATATCGAGACCTTAAATAATAATTGTCAGAGGAAATCCCTTTAGCAAAATATAACTATACTGATTTACCTACTACGAAGTGAAAATAATGTTGGAGCCACACGAATAGGTATTCGAAATTCGAAACATGATGTCAGTTTTATTTCGCTATGATTAACAAAGCACGAATATCTCTTTCATGTAATTGCTGCCAAAAGGTCATTGCTCCCATTACGATTTTATTATATTATAGATAAAAAAATGACTTTGACTTTGACTTTTCGACTATTTATTTATTTATTTATTTATATATTATTTGTTGTTTCACAGCAGTTTACAACGTAAAATGAAAACATATTAAAACAAATTGTGAAATGCCAATAACGAAACAAGACCCTTCAAAAACTTAAAATAAAGTGTCGTTAACCATTAGGTAGAATACAAAGCAAACAATTATGAATAAAGATTAATGAGTGAGTTGAGTGGTGAACTGCGTGTTGAACGGTGCGTGTGAGTGTGTGTGTGTATGTATGTTGAGTGACCGTGTTTGCTCGTGTGTGATGTTCCGATGGGAATTTTAAAAGTGACGAATCTATAACGTGTGTAAACACGTTATATATTAGGTCGACGTAAGTGCATCGATGTGTCGTCTGACTTGCGATGAGAAATGGGTGCGGCGATTTAGGAGAAAAATGTCAAGCTCCGAGAAACGGCTTACAAATGTGTCAATGCTCCTGTTTAGGGGTGAGCAAGTGGCATAGTTGGCGCGCGTGCGCGAATGCTGAAGCACTGCAGGCACTCGCCCGTGCCGTCGCGAACGCGCGGGAGCGACGCGAAGCAGCACTTTACTCACCAGTTCGCTACTGTCGATGCCTGAGTGAATCACATCGTGAAGCAGCTTCGCATCCGCGAAAAGTCTTCTGTCCGCTAACGACACCAAACCTCGCTCACGCGATCTGTACTCACAACTGTTGGGGTAGAGATGACGCAGCTGTCTGGTAAACTTGTTCTGGACAGACTCGAGTCTGTCGCTGTGTGTGGAGTATACAGGAGACCAGACTGGCGAGGCGTACTCCAGCACAGTGCGAACATAGGCAAAATACAGCTGTTTGAAGGCCAGGGCCGACTGCAGAGGTTTGGACGCTCGATAGATGAATCCCAGCATTTTGGATGCTTTTAAAGTGATATGTTCGTAATGAGGCACAAAAGTGAGTTTGCTATCCAAGATCACGCCGAGATCTCTAATAAGAAAAACCCTCTTGATCTGCTGATTATTTAAAATATAATTAAATTGAAAGTCGGACCGTTTTCTCGAGAATGTGAGGGAATGGCATTTTTTTGTGTTAAGATCCAGGCTATTACGCTGGCAGTAATCACAGAGTCTGTGCAGGTCTTCCTGGAGATTGTGACAGTCTGTCACGTCCCTGATAGGCATAAAAACTTTGGTGTCATCGGCGTACATAAGAAAACGAGCGAATTTAAAGCACGATGCAATGTCGTACAGGCAGACGTTGAAGAGGAGCGGACCGAGATGTGAGCCTTGTGGCACACCTGAGGGGATCGGAGCAAAGCGGGAAAGGTGGGGACCAACACGAACTGCCTGACTACGATTTCTGAGATAGGATTCAAACCATCTGAGGAGATCACCGTGCACACCGATTTCAGAAAGTTTAAACAAAATGACATCGTGTCTAAGTCTATCAAAACATTTAGAGTAATCGGTGTACACGGCATCTACCTGAAGACCATTATCCATATGACCCGCAACCGAGTCCACGAACTCTACGAGGTTTGAGACGGTAGAACGCTTCCGCATGAACCCATGCTGTTCCGCTGGGATGCTACGAGCTACAATTGGGTAGATTTGGTCGTGGACAATAAGTTCAAAAAGTTTGCTGAACACTGGCAACACAGATACTGGGCGGTAGTTATCCGCGATTATCTTAGAACCCCCCTTGTGGATCGGGACAATGAATGCCTTCTTCCATTGGATTGGGAAAATATTTTCAGTAAGCGATCTTTGGAAAATAATGTAAAGTGGAAGTGCAAGTTGGTCCGCGCAAAGACGAGTGAAAATTGGTGGAATTCCGTCGTGACCCGCGCCCTTATTGGTGTTGATTTTATTCACTATGAGACGATCTCGATACCGCTAGAATCGGAGGGCCTCTGTATTTTGGAAAAGTAAGGAAGTTGGGCCGGGTTGCGTAGTAACTAATACATAATATTAGTATCTGTGCTAATACTAATAATACGCATGTGGCCTGTCAAGTCAAAATAGATACTTTATATGAGCTGTCAAAACTGAACTTTTGTTCGTGAGTTCTATGAAATAACCACAGAGTGACGTCATGTAAAAGTGCCATCAAATGCTTTTTTTTTTGCACAAAATTGACTTTATAAAATATATCTGCTGGAAATATACAATTCTGAGAATGTCAAGCCATTTTGTCCACAATGCTTCAACTTAGGACTCGTTCCTAGATCGTTACCCTGGCCACAAGCCTATTGCATTCAAATACACATAGATGTAATGAAACGATTTAGTACAGTCTAACTTGACATTAAAATCGCAGGTAAATGGCTAGTTCTAATTTTTTATATTTTGTTATGAACATTACCAAGTAGCATACACCCTCTACAGCTTCAAAGACCTGTGCTAACTTTGCAGCCCTCGAAAAACCACGAAAGGGCATGTAACATTTTGGTATGGAGCTTGGCATACCTACCGTCCGCCACCTTGAAAAAGTTATAAAGGACACCGGCAATTCTCAATACTTACTAACGAATATCTCGAGTGAATGTATACCGTCTATTCACAAGAATAATACCTATATGATAGATTTTGCATGCATGAGGTCGATACTATAAGATTTTTTGTTGTTTGAGAACATTTTTTAAAGATATCGGGAAATATTTCCAAAGAAAAAAACGTGCAGGCAAGGAAAAACTCAAATGAAACAATCACAGATAATATGAATACTACGCGAAACGTTGGAAACGTTTGGAACAACCTTTATCTGATGGATTGTCAAATAAAAAGAAATCTACTCTGTGACATTAGAACCTCAGATCAATGGAACTCTTTGTTTAACTTCCTGCCTCCAAGCTCGGAACAATAAAAGTCTAAAGTACAATTTAGAATTAATACAATATATTTTATGTGGCATGTAATATCTTCTATAATACTATGAAAAATGGTACTAAATAAATGATCTTCTTTGGTATAGATAGGCACAGATTAATATAGATTTCATAGACGCCTTAGTAGGATGATAATTATATTAAAATGCTGGTGTCCTTTGCCGCCACTAATGAAACTGGTGATAATCCATGGTTAACGGCATTAGAAACACAAATTACCTAATGATTGTCAAATTCCCGTAACATGTATACTTTCAGACTGAGCTTTCAGAGCTATGTCTAGCATTTAAGGCAGTTTGAAGGGCCAGGGCCATAGATTTTTACCACCCGGTCTAGCTCCGATAGTATACTTGTTACGGGAATTTGACAAAAAAATAATTTGTGTTTCTAATGCCATTTACTATCTATTGATACCTGTTTCATGAGTGGCGGCGAATTTATGACTTTTTTTGGTGGCGGACGGTAGGTATCCAATATGGTTAGATGCCCTTTTATGTATTTTTTTGGTATACTCAGTATAAGCACAGATTAATAAAGTGGTATAAGTCCCAAACTACGCGTTTTCAATAAAATATTTGAATGCACTTTCAAAGAAGACAACAGCTAGCTACCAGTAGAGACCTCAACAGCTACAGCTCTATAGGTTCAATTCAATACTTACCGAGATGCAGCTCTCCAAAATATGGCATTCATTGCCAAAAAAGTAAAATGGATTTTTATAATTTGTGAGTAACTATTTGGCATACAGACATCGTTAACGGCTTTAATTCAAGTTAATTACATTTGCTCCAACACCTTTAATGATAGGATTTTTACCCGTTAAATTAGTATTTTCCCCGATGTCGGAGTCATCAATTGAATCACGTAGACTGGCGCAATTAACGATGTCGGTTTTTTAACGTTCAGCTATCCGTAACAGTCCCTCAACTTTGTTTTTAATAATCTGCTCTTTTCACAACATACCTACTTACTTTGTTTAGCGAATGCACAGAGTTTGGCATTTTAATTATGAAACTCCATTTTGAAGCCTTTTCATGTCCAAGCCCAAACAAATTCAGCGCCAAAAATACTACGTATCATTTTTCCAACCTAAACACTTCGAGATAATGTAGATAACTAAGTTTAAAAATTGTTTAGTTACACGTGCAGAATTTTAAGGAGTCGTAATAACATTTCTCCGGTTTCTCCTTACCCTTTGAACAGTGAAACATGAAGGCAGAGCGAATATGTTTTTTTTGTAAAGGAACGAAAAAAGATACGAAACGAATATTGATTGGTCATAGGAATTACTTAATAAGAGTCTCAGGAATCAAACTAAGACAGAAACACTTAATAAGTAATAAGCATACCCGTAATGGAACCTCTGGCAAAGTAGTATAGCAGTAGTCGTAAAGTTTTTGAAGTATTTAGGTTTAAATTAAATCCAGTGTTGCTTAAGAAGATGTTTTTGTCAGGTGTGTACATTAAAATCATTATTTTTTTCTTTTTCAGGTTAATGATAACGGACAGTGGAACCCTAAAGATATAAAACGAATAGTTATGTTTATAAAATACTGAAAACGTTTTCACAAAAAAATGTTCGCTTCAAAATCAGAAAACAAATCGGCAAAGCGGTGGAAATTCAAAGCTGGCCGATAAAACTTCAAAATAGGATTCCAAATTCAAAAGTCAAAAGAAAAATTTGAAACATAATGGCGTCTCCATCAAACGCGCCTTCACCACCGCCGCCGAACCATCAGCCTGCTAACCCTCATACTGAGGATCAGGGTCACCCTCACCCACCAAGTCACGCCCCAAGCAAGATGGAGCGAAGAATGTCCCATTTCAAGGAGTACAAGTTCTTCAGAAGTTTCAGCGCGAAGGTCGAGAACTGGCCGATGAGGAAGGCTGAGCAACTCTGGAGGAAGATGAGAGAGAGGAAGATTGCAGGTAGGTTTATTTTTGACACTTGTTTCTTTACATAGGTACTTAACTATTTGTGACGTCGCTACTTCTGGTTCTCACGACAGGGTATCCTAGGGGACCAAAATTACGACAAAACTGTGCTTGCTGTAATTTTTACCATGACTTACAGTTTTCTTTAGCTCACAACGAACTGTGACCTCTCGCATAGGACAAGGTGGAGTGAGAGGGAGAGAGAAAGAAAGAGAGATTAAAACTCGCTCAAAGACAAAAAACTTGGCTCGAACTGTATCTTTAATCGTCCTTATTCTCTCTTAAGGACATAGGCCGTACAAACTTACAATGGAGAAAAATGTCGGAACGAGAGGATATCGTATAGCATATCGTTGTATCTTACGTATACCATAGTCGTAACATCGTAAATCGGTGAACCATTTTTCAGTAGGTAGTCGTAGCTCCGATCCGAACACAGAGTGTTCCGGTTTTGTCACACAAAATTAGTACCTACCAACAGCGTTGCCAGTTTGGATTCATATGTTGTTGGTATTTATTATATAGGTACTACATACTGTTGTTTAATTTGATACAATAACATATTTTTGATTAGGTAGGTACCTAACTGAACACTGTATAAAAGCACAGTATACATAATACTGTGATAAAAGTGTATACGTATTCGTTGGATGGAACGCCTTCTCTTATTTGTGTCAGTGTATAATTCGAACACAAACGACGCAAGTAGATGTTGCTATACGTTTTACTGAAGGCGTTAAGATATATTTAGGAAATGAAACAGCAGGCATTTTATATTTATTTATACCTACTACATAATAGAATTATGTGCATTTAATAAATCATAATTCCACAGCTTCCAAAGAGAATAGTAGGTACCTAACTGAAGTCTCTAGCTAAAGCTGATTGATACAATACACATTTGACAAAACTGCAACTCTACTCTAGGGCCTCATAGCTTTTAGGTATTGATTAGCATTCGTGATTGATTATTTTCTGCAAAATAAGCAGTAATACGGGAAATAAATAAGATTGCTGAAAGGCGAGATATGAAAAAACAAAAAGACGTTGCGCCCAACGTGGGGCTCGAACCCACGACCCTGAGATTAAGAGTCTCATGCTCTACCGACTGAGCTAGCCGGGCAGATGACAATATTGTTGAAATTATCGATACATTGCAGTATCCTGTGTTCGCCGCAGAAAGGATGTTTTGTTGACGATTTAATTTTGTTTTGAACTTTATTGATTATATTATTGTACAAGCGATAAAGCTTACGTTAACTTGAAATGTATTTCGTGTTGACCCACAAAGGGTTAAGTGGTATCTATTAAATCTCTGATATGACATCTACTGTAAAATAAACATTTAAAAACAACAAGGAATATTTCTATGTTTATGTTATGTAAGATATCAAAGTAATGTAACCTAGTCATTGTACCGAAAAAACACTAACACAAACGTTTAATGAGCAAAATATACCCCAGAAAGGTTTATACCAAAAAGGTCCCTCATTTCGCCAGCCATTTTTTTTATTACGTTTTTTGCACCTTTCACAGTGCGGTTGAAATATTACTTACATACTTACAGCGTACTATACCGTGTCGTCGTCGTGATTATTTTAGGTTGGGTTAGGAGTTAAGTCAGGCCCCAAATACTCGCGCTATTGAGATCATCTCCGTAGTCGAGATATCGGTGTAGATACCGCCTATCTACGTCGAGAACAATCACGATTCATACTTATTTCGATCGAAAACTGGTCGAGACTCGAGATTTCCCAGAGGTATTCGGTATCTCGGATCCTTTCTATTTTTGCATAATTTCTTGTCTCTTTTACTTCTGCTCTGTTCTGTTCAACTGTGTTTCTATTTTGTGTATTGTGACGTCTGAATAAACGCTTACCTATCTTATCTTATCTTATCTCAAATCGATATGGGCATGGAGATGATCTCGATGGCGCGAGAAATTCGTAATTCGTAATTTCTTTATTGTACTCACATGACAGTAAAAATAGCTTAACATAGAAAAAAAATTGGTTGCCTGTAAAGTCGGTATACGGGCGAAAGTTTTACGTGACAACGACTTTGAGTGGTAAAATAATTTTAATGTGAATATTCATTCGTATAGTAGGAAGAAGGATGAAATAATATTAACAATTTAAAACATTGTGCTCGAGTGGAAGGGACGCGTGCCTTTCACTTTTTATGTCTGTCTCTCTCGCTCTTAGGCGGGCTAACCATGCCCGAGTGGAAGGGACGCGTGCCTCTCACTCGCTCTCATTGTGAGCGCATAACGTGAGCGGAGCGTAACGCAGTTTCTTGAAGTGTCACCCGGCAAACCAATTTATAAGACGTTGTCACGTCAAAAAATATGTACAAAGGCGAGCTTATCTCTAATAAGAGATTTCTTCCAGCAAACCATGTTGGGTAGGAGACGGAGATGATAGGTAAGGAGAAGAATTTGCGCGTACAATAAGACTATTCTAGTAATTATTATTACACAAACATTTATGAACCTATTGCTAAGGAATAGACTACATACACAGTTACATAAATACAGCTTAACAATAAATATCGATAATTACCCCCCTGTTACGATGACTTAATAGCAGAAATAATAGCAAGCTTTGTATTTTGGGCCATGAGTCGCGTACTGAATCGCACGACAATAGCTATAGCGAGGGCGCAATATTCCAGTGTTTGCAGTATAGCTATCTCAATGCATCATCTCCCCAGTCGAGATATCGGTTTGATACCGCCTGAATCCGTCGAATCTCAAAATCGATATTTCGACCATGGACAAGATCTCGCTAGCGCAGTATTTACCCCGCTGGGGCTTTCCTGGTATAGGGGTGACGTCACTCGCTGTGCAGCGCGGTAACGCAGCCAGTGTAATGAGCACCTTTGTATATTGGAGATTTTTGAGCACTTTTGTATCTGATATTGGAAAGAGTTTAAGATAAATATCAGCTTGAGATGAGATGACCTTGATGACAGGACGACAGCAATCCAGACTGTATTTCCAATAAGTTGTGAAGGTTCATGTTCGTTCAAATTAGTTCCCCACAGCTCAAAAGCCTTCTTGTCTTAACACAACTACGATTGCACTAAACAGAACATTAAACCGACTAAACACAAATTAAAACAGGCACCGCTTAATAGCTTGGACGCCGGCCAAGTGACGGATCAAGCCCATTACGCACATTTACTGTTTGGACATAACTTGCACAATTGCAAGGCGGTCTCCAATTTATATTTCTGTACGTTTTACATTTATATAACAAGTTACATAGTAAACTACGATACTAAAGTTCCGGTGTAAATGCAAACGTAAACTTTTAATTTAATTGTTGTCTGTAGGTAATTGGTTTCACGCGATTCAGGCATAGCCTAGCTAGTGCAAAGACCCTTGGAATTTTTGTAGTTTTAAGTTTACACTATTTGTATTTTAAGATTTCTCATCTGTCGTATTTTATGAGTGCATTTTTTTTTACTTACTTACTATCTATAGGCGTCGCTTACAAAAAAGAGTGTAGCTGCGAAGGATTATATCTTATATGAATCATTCGTAACTTAAACATCATAATATTGTCATATTCGAGTACGTAACGAAAGTCAACAAACGCAAATGGTGAAAGATTACACTGACCCTGCAAAGTTCTGCGGTAGTTGCTGCTAATGAAGTCTAAATTAATGTTGATTTCATAATTCATAATTCATAATTTCTTTATTGCACACAAAAAAAAATAGTTAACAAACCATGGTAGGTAATAAAAGTGTACAATGGCGAGCTTATCTCTAAAAAGAGATCTCTTCCAGCAAACCAAGTTTCATTGAGAGAGGTTGATAGCTGAGCATTTCATTCATTTATTCTCACAGAAACTTTTGTCATAAGTATACATATTTGGGTATTTGCATACAAAACGATTATAGGGCTCGTAGGTATTTCTTACTTTTACCGGCCTGTGAAAATAAATTATTCGTGAAAAGTTATTTACGGCACAATATTACTAAGTTTACCGCGATAACCCTGCTTTATTAGAAGCTTTTTAGGTAGTACCTAACTTTTTACATTTTTACTCTTATTTTTAACTGTATAACATTTTAATAACATGACTAGTTAATAAATAAAAAAAATGTTTGTCATGTTTATTTAAAGATTTAATATAATATGATATATAAATTAATTATGTTTTATAATAGGTCAGAGAAGATATCCCAATCCTTATAACTTCACCGTCACCATCAACCATAATAAACTGTTTTATCCTTTAACCAATTTAAAAGTTTTTATGATGACAGCACAGGCCTAACAAAATCGTCATTACATTGTAACTCAAAATGCCCCAGTTATTTTAAGACCTATTAAACTTGCAAATGTCCGTACGCAGGCAGTTCTCAAGTAAAGTGCCGATGAGTAATGTCGGGTCAATCAACAGTCGTGTGGGTAAACATAGTGCGGGGTGAACGACCGAAGATCCTGCGTCGTCAGAATGGGGTGTGCGTGGAATGGGATAAACGTGGGACGAAAGTAAGGTAGAGGCACACCTCGGACACTCCATAGAACGCTCGTAAAATAATCACCTATTACTACTACATAACCAAATGATGTTTGTACACGTGCAAATGTGTGCGTAAACTTTGCTAGGGCTGGTGGCGCGGCAAATGCAGCCGATATTAAGTATACGCGTCGTCACTCGTCCGGCGTTCAGCCCTGTCTATTGATCCTTTAACCAATCCTTTGACGCCAGGGGTGGGGTGCGGTATCTGAATCAGCGAGGGGAAGGGAGTGGCCGTTCTGTACGGAGTACTATTATCTCTTATCTCTTCTGTGGTAGAGGTAACGTGCTAATGTTTTAGGCAGCCGTGAGGAGGGGAGGGGGGGGGGGAAATAGGTGTTACAGTTTCTATAAAACTCAAAAAGCACTTGTCATTGGTTTCTAACCAAATAGGGTTTGTGGAAGTCGGTTTTTTTTTAAGTTTACTTTTTGTTTCAATTATTGTATTGTAATTCTCGTGGTTCTAACATAACGTCACGATTTTTCTCATACGGGATAGCAGTGGCACAACTGTGCCCACATTTAGCCAGTTATTCAAAACTCCATTTTACATGACTGGCATGCCGCGCAGCAAAATAAAAATACTAATAGGCCTCATAACAGGCCATTGTACACTTAATAAACACCTGAAAATTACAGGTGCAACAGACAGTTCCCTTTGCGGATGCATGGAAGTGGATGAGACCGTGGAGCACATGTTGCTTGCATGCCCGTCCACCATAGAGACCAGAATCGCGATTCTGGGAGAAAATAGCAGAGCGTCGACCCTCCTTGAACATCCAGGCCTCCTACTCCAGTTTGTGCTGGAGTTGGGATGGCTGAATTAGAGTGCAGGTCAAAGGCCCCGCTCTCGTGGGCCAGGTGCAGGCACAACATCCCCCTGACAGAAGAAGAAGAAGAAGAAGATGACTGGGGACTACCCCTTCGCCACAGCTATGGAGTAATGAAGGTTTCCTCACGCTGGTTACCAACACCGATAGAACATCCGTCGTACTTTTATTAAACTCATTTATCAATCGCTATTACGCCAAATAGTGGCAATTAAAGTTGTGTTGTGTATAAAGTTAGAACAGAGACTATATCACCAATTGACTGCGCCTGCGGGGGAATTCGCTTCGCATACGCAACTTATGTACGATGACGGGCCGCCAGACAGTTTCGCAGCGGCTGACCAATCACAGCTCTCTTACCTCGTCCCCCGCCGCTCGTAAATTGGTGATTTGTGTTTCAAAGGAAAATGTATCCATGCGCTCTCCACTGGATAAGTGCTCCCTGAGTTAGAAGTAATTATTTGTTGCACGGTTCGACGGAGTTTAGACAAAGCGCTGTTGTTTTGTTAGAAAGCATTAGCTGGTTCCGGTAAATAAAGCTTTGTACTTAGTGACCCAATTACCACATTAAATAAATATGATACAGGCTTGCCTAGTGGAAGGGCCACTTGTGGGACCAATGGATAACATACCGTGATGTTTCGGCAAACAGTTTAAAAAATAAATAAAAAAATGATGATGATGATGAAAGGGAATACAGTAAAATCTCCAAAAAAACGTCACATTTTGGCGAAATTTTCCACAAAATATTTTGCCACTAAATATTTATACTTTCTTTATTTTTTTCAAACGTCACGTAGCAGAGGCACAATTATGTACTTCCCACACTGCGGTTAATGAGTTCTTAATTTTGCGTGACAGGGGGCTAGTGCATAGCCGCAGCTATGAAATAATAAAGGAATAGATTAGGTGAAAGTAAAGTATGACGAATATGGCCGGCGTCGCATGGCCACCCTAAATCCGACCATTGATGCGCGGGAGCACGCAACGCAGTCGCATTGTATGGTAATGGATGCGCGTGCGACACGCTGTCGTGTGTCATGTGTGGTCATGTCTCACGAGTTGAGGAAGGCGAGCTTTGATTGAAGGATGACGGTTGGACACTTGCGACTTGGAAGGAAAATAAGGAAATAGGAAAATATGGGTTTAGTTTTGTGGGTAGTAAAGCTACCCGATTCAGATCTCAAGTTGATGGTTAGTTTACTTACTTACAACATCCTCGGTTTATACCCTATCCAATATAACAGGCAACTTGACAACTAACCTAAAACTTCATAAAATCCACTTTTAAAACACTAGGGATGTTACCAAAGCATTTGGAAAGAATCGAAATTGTTTATTCAGTTGAACTAACAGAAGAGTTGTCATCGCCATCACTGCTACCAGCACTTAAATATATTATTATTTGGATTTTATGAAGTTTTAGGTTAGCTGTCAAGTTGCCTGTTATATTGGATAGGGTTATAGTGTTTGTTTGGTTTTTTTGTTTCGGTTCGAAATTTTTATTGCTATGACCAAATTTATTTAACAGGGACGCACGCACAGTCAATTTTCTTTTATTTAGGTCATTGATCGGCCCTTGGGCTTTACGAACATACGGATTATTGCAGAAATCCTCAAAAACCAATGACCTCGGAGGAATCATCATCAACATGGGCACAACTGTGCCTCTGCCGAATGGTATTGGGAAAGGCGTGACGCTGAGTTTTTCTTCGTCTCACTCTTTGGCAAGCAAAACAAAATTGATCAATCTTTTCTTGGAAATCCCTATCGTCCGAAACATGATTCTAATCTTACACGTCTAAAAATATTTCATAAGTATATTTTTTTAAGAATAGGTTACAGACAAACCCAAACAAAGAAGCATTGTGTAAGTGTTACGTACTTAAATTATGTTTAATCATTTGTCATCATAGTTACCGTCTCTGTTGTAATAAAGTACTATTGTGATTGTTTTTGTTCATCAATAATAGTTATTTCATTGTTGTTTTAATCGAATTTGATGGTAGCTAATCAAGCGATTAATAATGACCAGATCGTAACTTAATCAATAACGTATGTTAGTTATACGTACTTTATGTATACGGTGTAACCAGTGGCAGTGTAATAGAAAGGTGCAGATTTATTTATCTTTATTCTTATTTTTAAAGTTAACAGGTTGGTTAAATCAGCTTCAGCCAATCACTAACCGCTATTATTCAAAATGACGGAACTTGATTGGCCGAACTTGATTTAACCAACCTGTTAACTTTAATCAGCGCCCAGGAAACTGGGTGTTAGTCTGACATTTTCAATTTATAGCGCGCGCAAAAGTTACAAACTCGCGCAAGTAGTTTTTCATAATTTCACTCTTTATTGGAATCTAATTCAGTCGCTCAGTAGTGCCGGTCTCTCCATCCTTAGACAGCGTTTATCTCTCTGTTTTCCTGACGCATTTGACATTTCACGCAAATGAAATGTCGAATAAAGTTATCTCACGTTTATCCGTATCTTGAGAGACCGGGCCTAGAGTGATATAGCTCATCTTACCTAAGACAGTTTAGTTGGCATACAGTGGTATAATTGGAACTATTGAGAGTTCCAAGTTTTGTCTGCACATACGCCATTTCCCACATGGGGTGAGTTTTTTACTTAAATTTTTGATACAAATGTTGATAATGAATTATTTACTTACATTTTAAAATGTACAAACAATGATATATCTTTATTTCTACTACAGACAGCTAAACATACTACTCGTATCTTTTGATGTATTCTATCTGTATAGAAATTATCAAACCGGTCGATATTAATCAACCGCAATCAGTGAAACGCCATTTTATTAAAAAGGACAGTTATTTATGTTCTTTACATTGTAAATTAATTTGACGAAGTGAATGTTTCGTTGATAAATAGCATGTTTTATTGGCCTGCGATTAATGTGTATTCCGATTTCGGTAGACTTTTTCCATTCGCGATGGCAAACGAACAAACCTGCCTGAGACTGCCTAAAACTGTGTTTAATATAATTACTAAACGGTTGACTTTTCAATCAGTAACAATTGATTGATTTGTATGGAGAAGCAAAATATTAAGTTCCTCTTATCAATTCGATTTTACTGAGAAACTTGATTGATCAGAAACATTTGTATGAAAAAGTATACATAAAGTTACTTTCATCAATTAAATTTTGCAAGGAAAGGTTTTACGTGTCTTTGTAATACACATTTTTGTAAAACTTTAAACATTCTAATCATCTTTTCTGTATACACCTATGTATATTTGACGATTTGTGTGTTCACTCAAAGCTGATTCAAATCAAATGTTTGAGCTCTAGATAATTTGACTTCAGTTTTAAATTAAATTGCAAATTAGTTTTTGGCGGGCACTGTCTAAAGGTTATCGTTTTAACTTCTGTAGCAAAGCGGTCGAGATTTTGCCTCACAAGCGAAGGACCCGGGTACAAATATCATCCCTGGATAGGGAAAAATATAGTTAGGTACCTATATCCTTAGGTCTTAATTGTTTGTTTTTGACGTCTATGTTTATGGTTCCCTGTGTATCTTATGAAAACATAAAATAATGTTTTAGTAAAATTTTGCTTCATTACCACTTTAACCAATACTGACTAGGGTGGACCCTCCTGACAATACTGTATAACCAAAACCACTTTAAAAAGAACTCTAGGTTATTGCTATCATAATTGAGTTCAATCCTTGCGCTCCCTTTTATAAAGAAGTATTTATTTAGGGTTTACAAAATACAGCCCTAACGATCCTGTTTTACCAGACTTGTTGGCCGGATATTGGGTAAGTAAGTAATAATGTTTTAGCTAGATACCGTAAAATGGGGTGACTAGGTAAAGGTTTGGGTTCGGGGGTAAATGGGGAGGTCTAATAGGTATAGTGTCCCTTTTCTCCCCAAGATCTCGTCACACCCGATTTTACGGTACCTACCCGGTTAATTATTACAGGGCTTTGTCCCATTTTGAGGAGTCAGTGAGGAGTATTTAAAGACTCTAAGGGCGGCTTGCAGAAATTAGCATCTGTCAAATGTATGAAATATATCAAAGTTAAATCGGTTTAAGACTCAGGTTTAAGACGCCAAACCTAGATTAAGGCAACTTTGCAAGCCGCCCTAAAGACAGCTTTCTTTATTAGGTTTATAATAGCATAAGGTGGATCAGATCTAGTTCCACAGTAAGGCTATTTCTTGTTTTGATGTTTGTGTTGTTATATTTTACGTAAAATATGTAACTGTACTGTATTTATGATGGACCTAGAAGTCCGATATAAAGAAATTGAATTGAATTGAATTAATACCAAGTGGTGGCCAAGAGAAGGCCTTAGCATAGGCCTTACCAAGCGTACATACACAGATTCACTAAACATTGTTTCTAACCCGAAAACTTTGTACCGTGCTAACCAGAATCAGTGACATTACAATAACAAACTACAAACATACAAGACATTTTGCATCTGCACCGTTTATGATAAAATCGCCACCTTATTTTTATTAGGGCACTTCAGAACGAGATTTATCGGAACATTTTACTTCGATATCAAGATCCAATTTCAGGTTTGGTCACATTTTTGTCGCAAAATTCGATCTTTCTCGGTGTGAGTCACGCGAGTAATAATTTAAGACCAGTTTTGAAGGTCGAGGTCATTTTTTTATGCGGCATTGTATTGCGAATAATATAGGACCCTAATGTAGAACAAGCAGGCTTTTGTAACAAAGCTACTCTATGCTGTGTTTACTTTACTGATTGTGTTTTTCAATGAGTTGAAAAGTTTTTTGGGTATCCACATTTAATAACAATAATTCGGCAACCCTGCTGGACAAATGCTGTATAGGTATACCTCAGAAAATAAGTTCCTTGTATAAATCCAAGGGGCATAATAATGCAAAATATTGCATACATTTCATTTTGCTAGCAGAAAGAAAGGTATTAATATTGTGAGATCACTCTCAAATTTTAATATTATCACCACACCACCGGGGACACGTGCTGCAGAAGTTTTTAGTAGTAACTTAAGTTAAGATGTAGGTATATAGTTGAATTGAAATTACAGAAGACCTAACTGGGACTTGGCATCTGTCCCCTTGGGTAGTATTAAGTTCCCATGTTACCATCACCGACGTACAGTACGGGGCCATTGTTTTGGCACGTCGTCGTCTCTCTCTCTCTCTCTCCCGCCAGGTCAAACGCCGAGTATCATACTCGGGGCACGTCTCGGGTCCCGCCCTGACGAGTGCCAAAACAATGGGCTGTACTGTTCGAAAGTTGTTTTTTTTTCACTCAGTAATATTAGCCAATGTACACGAATGTAGGTAATTCAAATCCGTCATGTTACAGTACGATCTGCTATTGAAAGAGGGCGCTGCAAGTTTTAAAGTTAATTAATGTATTTGCAGAGTTATTCGATATCTCAGTTTACTTACCTAACCATACATACATACATAGCTACTGGTCCTACACTAGGATACCCTGTGTCGCATAGGAACCAGAAACAACGACGCCACGTGGCCCACATAGCAGAGACTATACAGGTTGTAACAGAAAGGGATGTACAAGCCGAAAAAGGGTTGTTAGGGACATTATTCTGAACAACTTTCACTATGAGACCGACTTGATCAGAGCAACTTTATTTTTCACTCCACCATACAGATCAGCTTAGAGCTAGACCCGAAATGTACTGAGTTTATGCAAATAAACTTGCTCTGATCAAGTCGGTCCCATAGTGAAAGTTGTTCATAATGATGTCCCTAACAACCACCTTTCGGCTTGTACTCCCCTTTCTGTTACACCCTGTATATCCAACTGTCTATATGACTGCGCCTGCTGCGGGGGAATGCGGCTCGCCAAACGTTTGTTGTATTCAACAAACGTTCGCATACGCAACGTATGTACGATGACGGGCCGCCAGACAGTTTCGCAGCGGCTGACCACTCACAGCTCTCTTACCTCGTCCCCCGCCGCCCGTAAATTGGTGAGTTGTGTTTCCAAGGAAAATGTATCTATGCGCTCTCCACTGGACAAGTGCTACCACATAGGTACATGATGACAGTTTTTCCTCTGCTACCCCGTATTGTAAAAAGTTTGGCCATTAGAGTCATAATTCTGGACAGATGACAGTTTTTCCTCTGCTACCCCGTATTGTAAAAAGTTTGGCCATTAGAGTCATAATTCTGGACAGATGACAGTTCTTCCTCTGCTACCCCGTATTGTAAAAGCCGTGTTGACACTATGTTGTTTTAGTAAAATAAGAGTCTCACCTCGGACTCAGAGATAATATTATTATCTACAACATTGCAACATCCTGTATACCACAGTAACGTAATGACTATTGTGAGTCAGTGTAGTTTTATTTTGCGCACGCGTCTTGCATCCGCTGGTGGTTTCCTGGGGGATACCCGGTACGTATTGTAAAATGGATTAACTGGTGTAATTAAACATTTATTGGTAGGTGACTGGAATAATATTATTTTGTGGAAACACATGTAGGCATTTAGCCTTTGTGTTGCCCGTAATAATAAACCGCTCTCAACTGTGAGAGATGTCTCAGCTATATGTGACAATGACAATGGCGGCGGTTTCTCCTTGTGTAATTTTCACGTGCTTGAGATAACTCTCAGAGCTGAATGCAGTTCGTACGGGCCTAAGCTAATCACAATTCGGCTGACTGTTAGCGCTCTGATTGACATATTTCAATTAAAAGGAATATTATGTTCCTTCTAGGTACACGAGCAAGTTTGCCAGTTTAAATCCTGTTTAAATTCACAATTATTCATGAAATAATATTAATTGTTAACCCCTTCACTCTCAGAAGCACACCGCTCGAACGGCAGAACAATGGCGAACTATTGTTATATAAGATTTGTGGCAAACCAGTTTAAATTTTCCTAAGGTTAATTGTTAAAATGGCGCCTGTAACGCTAAAATTAGCAACTGAGTTTGTGGTGGTGGAAATTTTCTAAAATCATAAAAGATAAATTATAAAATAAATTATATAATGGCGTAAACTGCAGCCCGACACTTACGTCCGCGCGTAAAGTGCAAAAATTGCAAAAAAGTGTGTTTTTCGCAAATTACACAAAACCGCTGATGATTTCTAAAATTTTAAACATATTTTTTTTAAATATTTTGATTACCGATATTTACACATAAGAATTATACCAGCGTTTCTTGTAGAACGTCATATAGTTTTTAATGACATTATGATGTTTTCAAACACTAAATTTTTAGTCAAAGGACTGATTTATATTATATTTTTTAACCGACTTCCCAAAGGAGGAGGTTTACAATTCGTCCGGATGTTTGTTTTTTTTTTTTTTAATGTATGTGCCTCGATAGCGCCTAAACGGATGGACCGATATGGAAAATTATTTTTTTGTTTAAAAGGGTTTACCTTCCCATTGGTCCCATTGACACCAGGTCAGGATCTGATGATGGGATCCTGGAGAAATCGAGGGAACTCTTCAAATATTATAGGCAGACCTATAGTGATTTTTGTGTTTTTCATAATAACTCGTGCAAATGCACATGGTAAGCATAATATTGTGATCCGGAACTGCTGATGAAGACCACATATGGCCACCAGATCTGCTCAATACTAAATACAATGCGTGGCTGACGGGCAGGCAACGCATAGCCTAAACCGGTGGACCTAGAGCCATGAAACTTTGTACCTTTGTAGGGGTTCCTTAGTAGCGTGGGGTAGCACTGATATGGGATTTGACAAAATTAATTCCCCAAGGGGGGGGGGGGGATAAGGGGTTACAGTTTGTACTAAACTCAAATCTAATCAAATAGGGTTTGTGGAAGTCGGTTTTTTCTAAAGTTTACTTTTTGTTTCAATTATATTATTATGGATTCAGGAAGTAGGTATCTCAAACTGCTGGAATAACTTTTTAAAGATGACCATTTGCTGGACAATCGTCCTAAACTAGCGCAACCATGTCTGAATTCGTAAGTCACATTATTCACTTCACTTCGCTGCTCGGTTTTTTTTTATATTAGTTAGGGGCTAGGGGGTAATTATATTACGATGGGCTTGTCCGCTGTCAAGCAGAAACCTATTAACTGACTGACCTACCTTACTATTGACTATCTTCGCCTCTGCCACCCCGTGTGGGTAAAGACTAGACCATGTCATAAAGTAAAAGTAAATGTAGCCCATTAAAGTCCCCACCGAGGGGCACAGGCCTTTACCCGGATCCGAGTAAAATGAGAAACTACTTTGTTAGGGACATCATTCTGAGCAACTTTCATTATGAAACCGACTTTATCAGAGTAACTCTAACTGTATTTTTCACTTCCCAGTACATTTTGGCTGAGCGGATCAGCTGATTTGTATAGAGGAGTGAAAAAGATCAAATCGGTTTCTTTATGAAAGTTGCTCAGAATGATGTCCTTAACAAAGTAGTTTCTCATTTTGCGTACACCATTCATTCCATTCATTTGTTCTTGTTATCGGCCAGACAAAGAAAGTATAAACATGTATGAATAAGGCGGGATTCACACAAAATCAACATAATTATGAAATAAAACTATATTTACATTACAATTTCGGTCATGCCGCTTCTGAATCTGTCAACAATCGTCGTGGGTTTATAGAAAAGGTGAAACGCGATTGTTTGCATACAAAAGTAATAGTCAATCAGGTTTTATATGACCACACCTATATTTTGTATGAATTCTCGTATTTATTTTATCTCATTTATTTGGATTTTTTAAATACAACACGCATATAGCATCACCGCAGATGTATGCTAGAATCGTAGCAAGTGAAGGTCTCTAGTCTCTGCCTATCCCTCCGGGAAAAGGCGTGAACATATGTATAGCGTCACCGTCTTTCCTGTAAGTACGTCTATTACGATTTTGCTTCCAGGTGTGATATATGTGTGTGAGGGTAGTGAAACAACCTGTCATTCTCGTAATATACCAGGGGCCTAATGCTGCTCTGAGAATTTCACTTATATTTCATTACTATTCCATTGCAAACACCCAAAATGGCGTCATTTGGTATTCTCCTAAATTATTATCCTCCTTATCCTCCTTGATTGGGTGTTTGCAATGGAATAGTAATGAAATATAAGTGAAATTCTCAGAGCAGCATTAGGGCCTAGTCTTGAGTAGGGACGTCTTTCGTTTAACTCCTGCTATCCTGGCTATCCCGGAACTATACTATAGGAAAGGAAAATGGGGAAACATGTAGTAGGCACTTGAATCAATTGAAAAAGAGATCAAATTTATCTTCGTGGGCGATTCCAACGGACTCGCCACCAAACGCGATACAAGAAGCGACATCCGAGACCGAACCCTCTGAGGAATCAGAGTCGACACTTATTTATTTAATCGTATGGCTCTAGTGAATAGGCTACAGGGGAATATTTAATGAACTAAGCCTTCGGTACAGGCACCTCCACCGGATATTACTTCTGATAGCCAGCCAACACCAATAATACCACTAGTGGATCGACCAGATAGAACAGTAAGGATTAGACAACCATTAGCAAGATACGGTTTCGATATTGATTAAGTTTATTTTTTTATTGGTAGATTAAGTTTAGTATCGATTCTGGAGGTGCCACAACTAACACTAACTAAAACAAACAATTGACCTTTTTCTTTCTTGATGGGTAGGTATTGACACCTGCAGAATAACACCAGTGATATAAATAAGAAGATGTTTATAAGGATTTATAAAATAAGGTTATAGGTGGTGGGATATAGTTGTTATTTAGATAGTACTATAGTTTAAGGGTGTGATATGTGTGTGTGAGGGTAGTGAAACAACCTGTCATTCCCGTAATATACCTTGTACCGTATATAGTCTTGAGTAAGGACGTCTTTCGTTTAACTCTTTCGTTTGTATGTAATTGACCTGACTAATAATTTCATGGTGTTTAATGTAATCTATTTTATAGTTTGGGTACTTTGTACGACGAATTGAATTTTTTATGTCATGTTGTACGAATTTACTTTAAATAAATAAATAAACTCCTGCTATCCTGGCTATCCCGAATATACTACACCAGAAAATAGGCTGTTAACTGATGTAGTTTGTATTTTGTATATATTTATTGCACATAAAAGACAAAAAACAGAAAATACAGAGAAGTAATTTACAAAGGCAAGCTTATCCCTAAAGAGAGATCTCTTCCAGCAAACCCAGGATGGACAGAGAAAAATTGCCAAAAATTTTAAAAGTTGCTCAGCATGCTAATGATAAATTATCTTCACGAAGGATCTTTCCCATAAGGAGTGGCAGAGAGACTTAATTGTGCCTGACAGGGGGTTAGCCCATCGCCGCAGCTATGGAATGGAGTAATGAAGGTTTCCTCACGATATATATTAATTAAAAAAATATATACATTCCCATAAACCCAATAGATAGGTAATAATTAAATGAAACTTGAATGATCCAAGCCAAAACAAGAGTAGAAGGTTATGTCATCATTAGGAATCACAACGAATGGATGATAAAATAGCACTGTATTTGAAAATAGCCTGACTTCATTGCTTCATTGTACAATAGATTTCTACAATACTGACTTGCGTGCGTCGCTAGTCGCTCACATGCGTATAAATTTAAAATGATCTCTTCTGCCTGATCTCTCGCTGCGCTAAGAAAATGTATGCGATTCTAGATTAGCGTATTTTTTTAAACTTTTGTGCGGATAAATTACTAATGTTTGTCAAACAAATGAGTTCATATTCGTAATAACATCACGTGACTTAGCACGGCGAACGTCAAAACGAAACATCTGATTCTAATCTCAACACGCAAATGGTGACAAAAACAGAATTGAGATCAAAGTACCAAAAAAGAACACAACACCAAACTTCCTTCACCCATCTACCCGATTCCCTTTCTAACCATAGCCATCTCTTTTCCTATATCTTAACTCTTCTATCTTCATCTGGGCCGCGAGTTGCATAAAGATTAAAATGGCAATAGCGAATGGCGTAAAATTCTGGTTTTGGTGAGTCGTCGCGCTGCTGGCTACAGGCCAAACTATGCGCCGCCCCGTCGCTATTGCTATTGATAAACAATTTTATACGCGGGCAGGGTAGAAAGAGATGAAGATACAATATCAGAGCTAAAGAGTTGAAGATCTTACAGAATGAAAGCCGAATTTACATCGCATATGGTAAACGTTGTGGCTTCCGATTGTGATGTTAATGTCTATGTGTCCCTTTTTGGTTCTCTTCTTTGAGAGGCTAGGGAGGGACTTGGTTATTATGGGTTTTATGTGGTGATTTATTCCGGGCACATGTTGTGGGATGGGACTTCTCAAATCAAATATCGTGCGAGATATTACATACGTTTTCTGACTGAGAAGTTTGTCGAAAATTGCTTTTGTAACAATTTTATAACGTAACACGTCACACTCAATAAGTTAAAAAAACCGTCAATGGCGATTTCGCACATGTAATCAGAATCCGATTCGAACCCGTGGAAATACTTGAGTAACCCATAGTACTATTTCTATGGTAGTTTACGCACTATACCCTATCCTATCAAATATAACAGACAACTGATAGCAACTTTATTTTTCTCTTCCCAGTACATTTTGGCCTGAGTGGATCAGCTCATTTGTATGGAGAACTGAAAAATAAAGTTGCTCTGATCACATCGGTTTCATAATGGTGCTCAAGGTGCTCAGAATGATGTCCCTAACAAAGTAGTTTCTCTTTTTGCGTTAATTCATTTACACCTCGTATTATTCAATAAAGATTCAATACTATTATCTATTTCCCTCCCAGCCCAAACGTATTATCTGGGACGGGTATGAGTCTACTTCACATTTCTCTCTCTATCCTCCATTGATATTGTTTTTTTACGATTCCCCATTTCTTTAAAACGCTAACATGTACTAGCGTCATTCCGATATTCTTTTAATGTTTCATGTTTCCTATCACCATCACCAGCATCAGATATCCGGGATATTCTCATCAAATGGTGTAATATTACTCAACAGCTTTCTAAGCACGATCAATACTTTAGGAAGTTGTCTTCAATTGCATTCCTTCTAATGTAAATTAGATAAGGGCGGGCCCAAGGCAATCAGAACTTAGAATTTCATCCTTAATTTATTTTTAGAGGAATTTATTTAAAAAATAAATAAATAACCAGCCAAGTGCGAGTCGGACTCGCGCACGAAGGGTTCCGTACCATTATCTATAAAAAACCGCAAAAAAAACGTGTTGTCTGGGAGCCCCCCCCCCTAAATATTAATTTAATTTTAATTTAATTACTTATTTTTTAAGTAAATAACCAACTCAATATATTGTGAACATTTTAAGCGTCTACCTGCTACCATTATCAATATCGAGCAAAAATTAGCAAAAAAATCACGTTTGTTGTATGGGAGCCCCCCTTAATATGAAATTTCTTTTGTTTTTAGTATTTTTTGTTATAGCGGCAACAGAAATACATCATCTGTGAAAATTTTAATTGTCTAGCTACCACGGTTTATGAGATACAGCCTGGTGACAGACAGACGGACGGACGGACGGACGGACAGACAGCGAAGTCTCAGTAATAGGGTCCCGTTTGGCACCCTTCGGGTAAGGAACCCTAAAAAAGGTTAAAGCCAAGCTAAGCTAGTCGAACTGAGGAACATACTGTGCCATTTTTATAATGATTAGATAAAAAAACAAGAACACAAATTCAAATTCAATTCAGATGCGGTGCGAAATTGCAAAATAAAACATTGTGACTGTGACAGACAGGCTTTCTGTCAACTTCAGGAGACTTTTCTATCGAGACAAATTAATAAAGTAACGTCGTTTATAGGAAAGCGAAGTCACGCTGACACTCGTGATATGCACGCTAGTGAAAAAACGTACAGCAATAATACTCGTCATTCCAAGCGATTTGTGTTTTGCCAAAGGCTGTTTTTGCCTGGGGCGCCGTCTTAAGGATGCAGGGTATCAATGCTCCTGTTAACCCCCAAGCTCGAACCATTTTTTATTTTTTTTATAAAAAAAGAAATACATTAAAATTAGTTTGACAGTGGGTACCAACGTCAAAAATTAGACATTCATTGACGACTTGGTACCCACTGTCAAAATAATTTTAATGTCATTTTTTTTAATAATTTTAATGTCAATATTGTTCCAAGGACTCTTTTGTCCTTACGCTACCGTGGGTGTCTGTAGGTATCAGATTAGATTGTCGTGCAATCTTTTTATGTTTGTTAAACAGAAATTCTCATCTAGTTATTACAACTATACCATCTTTAATAATGGCCCTTGTGTTCTGATTTGACATTGATAATCTATTAAATTTTATTAATTTATTCATCATTTCTTTATTGTACACAAAGACGATATGTATAGATAAGAGTTGTGTCCTTTGGCTCATCTTAACCCTCTCGCAACAACATCTATTATTGTTCTCCATTGTTAGTTTGTTCGGCCTATGTCTTTGAGACTATACCGATTAATTGGGCTAAGTTTAGTATAGTTACGAGTTTTGTGGGTTTATTATACAGGTTGTAACAGAAAGGGGTGTACAAGCCGAAAGAGTGTTGTTAGGGATTCTGAACAACTTTCACTATGGGACCGGCTTGATCAGAGCAACTTTATTTTTCACTCCACCCCATACAGATCAGAGCTGAGCGCTATGCCCGAAATGTACTGAGTTAATAAAAATGAAGTTGCTCTGATCAAGTCGGTCCCATAGTGAAAGTTATCCAGAATGATGTCCCTAACAACCCTCTTTCGGCTTGTACACCCCTTGCTGTTACACCCTGTATGGGTTTAATAGATACGTGTACTTACTAGCATTTTTAGGGTTCCGTACCCGAAGGGTGCCAAACGGAACCCTATCTATTACTGAGACTTCGCTGTCCGTCTGTCCGTCCGTCCGTCCGTCTGTCACCAGGCTGTATCTCATGAACCGTGGTAGCTAGACAGTTGAAATCTTCACAGATGATGTATTTCTGTTGCCGCTATAACAACAAATACTAAAAATCAAAAGAAATTTAATAATAAGGGGGGCTCCCATACAACAAACGTGATTTTTTTGTTCATTTTTGCTCGATATTGATAATGGTAGCAGGTAGACGCTTAAAATGTTCACAATATATTGAGTATATTATTTACTTAAAAAATAAATAATTAAATTAAAATTAAATTAATATTTAGGGGGGGCTCCCATACATTTTTTTTGCGGTTTTTTATAGATAATGGCACGGAACCCTTCGTGCGCGAGTCCGACTCGCACTTGGCCGGTTATTTATTTTCACGAAATATGAAAGGCTTTTCTGTGAAACAAAAGACTCTAAATTGGGTCGCGGGAACCAAAGTACGTAACTGGAATGTGTTGCAATTTTGTTCTCTTTCTCAGCAACCTATGCCACACACACATACCTACTCCAGTATTTTGTCGACCCAGTTTAACCAGATTCAACATTATTTCCCTTCCCACCCAAGTAGGTAAGATTGTGCACAAAAATCTTCATCAAAGGTCGAAAAAGGTCGTTTTCTGAGCGACTATATGAGATCGAGGATCGAGATGTAATCAATAGTTCTCTGGGTGGAGGACTCCTAAAAAATAAAAAATAAATAGGTAGGTATTATGCCCTACGGTCACGGACTTTGTCCTACCGTCGGACGACATGTACTTTTTTTTCTCTACAAGGATTTGTAAAGTGTCACGTTTGTGAGATTATGGAAGTTCAAGAAATAATTTATCTTTATCTTATTATCTTTTAATTGCACTGAAATATTGAACAAAACCGGCTCAGAAAGTATCTCATCAGCTAGAGCTAAATTAACATGGCTGCTCTGGCTACCCCATTACGCTTCCAAGTGTAAAATTTAAACAATTAGTAAAACTTCTGTTGATATTATCAGACAAAGGGAAGAGGCGCATTACGAAACGCACAGTTTTACTAAAAATGTACTCCACAGTGTATAATTTAAACCAATAAAATAAATTAACTTTTAACAGTAGTAGTGCGTTAACCTCATCTAGTTTAATCGTGCTTCCGGTGCGAAACAATTAGTACCAACTTTGGAAAGAAAATAAAACCATAATGTGCTATTTTGAGTAAGGTGAATCATGATACCTCTCGCTGTTGCTGTGCTATTGTTAGTTTGGCCCGCGTCTGTCTAAATGCGAGCGAACCGATTAAATAGCATATAACATGTGCAATAACTGGGTTTGCAAATACTACTTACGCCTACATCAAACATTACTAAAGCCGCGGCTATGGACTAGCCTCTTGTCATGCAAAATGTAGTACCTATTGGACAACTGGCTGTAAGTGGGCTATATAGTTGTCCCTATGCAACCTCGTGTGGGAAAAGAGGCGTGACGCTAGGTTTTTTGGTGTAGAAAACAGAAGCAATGGGGCAAACGGGACTACACGGGTCTCTAGGGGGTTCCATACCCGAAGGGTGTCGAACGGGACCCTATTAGTGAGACTTCGCTGTCCGTCCGCCCGTCTGTCCGCCTGTCACCAGGCTGTATCTCATGAACCGTGGTAGTTATACAGTTGAAATATTAAAAAATGATGTATTTCTGTTGCCGCTATAACAACGAATGCTATAAAACAAAAGAAATTCAATATTAAGGGGGGCTCCCATACAACAAACGTGATTTTTTGCTCATTTTTGCTCGATATTGATAATGGTAGCAGGTAGACGCTTAAAATGTTCACAATATATTAAGTATATTACTTACTTAACGGGGGCTCCCATACAACAAAAGTTTTTTATAGACAATACGGAACCCTTCGTGCGCAAGTCCGACTCGCACTTGGCCGCTTATTTTTATTAATTAAGTAAGATACATACTTCGGCACAAAGTGGGCATAGTTGTCCCTAAGCCACCTCGTATGGCAAAAGGCGTGACGCTATGTTAAACTAATAGGTAAAACATTTTTTTGTTGTTCTTAAACCTACCATCCATTCATCTCTTTTCAGCTAAAATTCTACTTATAGGTAAGTAAAGTACTCTATTGTCCCACCCAAGGGCATGTCACTGACCTTACTTATCCATTCTACACCCACAAATAAAGAGTAAACTACAATAAACGGTATAACTTGTCTCTAACATTAAAGCGTTGTATTCTAAATTCGGGCGGTACCGATAACATTGTGTAAACAGCCCATTATCAGAGCAACTGATAAGAGCTGTTACAAACGGCAGATTGCTCTGAACGGGACTCTTTGTTGATATTTACGACTAAGGGCTTTTGTGTCCTACAAATAATTTTAAAGTTTAAGGTTTAAGACATTTATGTCTCAAGAAGAATACAATATTCACTTACCTAAGAAACGACACAAATAAATAATGGCAGGCCATAGATTTGTATTACTAGATTATGCATTACCTGTACGCAGGTAATTTTACTGTCCGTCATTTTACTGGGGAAAAGTAAAATGTCGGGCAGTAAAATTTCCCGGTCCGTTTTTCCCTGTTTTTCCCGGTCCGAGATGACAGCAAAGAGAGCCAAACCTAATGCACCACCGCCGTATAGGTACCGATCCGAGTAAAGAAAGACGGACAAGTACACAAGCCAATCATCCATTTTCATGTCATACCTATCGGACCGTAAAAAATCGGGCTGCCGGGCAGTAAAATTACTTTTATTGTAGTGCACAACCGACCTTTGTTACGGATTTGTTATCAACAGTCTGCGCTGGCCTCCAATTCTACAAACGGATGGCATGCCAGTTGCTATAGCTAGGGCGCAGAAACCAGTTTTGGGCTTGGCGTGGCGAACGACACGCGACGAGACGCCGCGCGCCGCCGAGACGTGCAGCGCAGCGCCCCGCCCCGTCGTCGCCGCGCCGGCTACAAACGAAACTTCTGTGCCCTCGCTATACTGGATGACTGTGAAACCCCTGGCTATATTTCAAGGGGTTGTTAGGGACATCATTCCGAGCAACTTTTATTAAGAAACCGATTTGATCAGAGCAACTTTATTTTTTACTTCTCCGTACAAATCAGCTGACCCACCAAGGCCAAAATGTACTGGGAAGTGAAACATAAAGTTGCTCTGATCAAATCGTTTGCTTAGTGAAAGTTGCTCAGAATGATGTCCTTATCCTAAACAACCCCTTAAAATATAGCTAGGGGTTTTCATAGCAACTGGCATGCCATCCGTATGTAGAATTGGGGGCCTGACTGTCTGTCACTGGCGGGTCGGGAGCGGGGCGGTAGCGAGGCGGTGGCGGGGCGGTGGCGGGGCGGTAGCGGGGCGGTAGCAGGGCGGAAGCAGGGCGGGTGTCAAGTAGGTACAAGAAACTCTATGAAGCATGAGCATATCATATCAAATCACCTCGCGTGGTTTGAAATTGGGCCTGCACTGTTGTGTCGGTGTGGCGGCTGCTTCACCATACATTTGACAACATTCCTTGAGTTGCACGAGAACTGAGCGACATCACAAACATGTAAACATCCAGACCTGGGATTTTTTCTTTGTTTTGTCCCCAGCCGACCCGAACCCGGGACCTCTCGCATGGTAGGCAGATGCGCTAGCGCTGCGCCACAGAGGTCATTTAGATTTAGCATAGACAAATTCTAAGGTCTCATTTCAGCATAATATCCTTAGCATTAGAAGAAACAAATGACAATCCTATGTGATTCTTGCCAATAAATTAGTGTGACAACTTAATTTTTTTGAATCGTTCCGTGCAACTCAGGAATGAACAACCAGCCATTGTCAAGACATTGAGACGTCAAATGCTAGCAGAATCGCAACCTTGCGTTGACGAAAACGTTGCTTTAAAAATTGTTAAAGACTTATTCAGAGACAATCAAAAACTATAAATCAATTTTCCAAATTACTCGTACTTTGATCTAACCACTCAATCGTGCGTACGTAAGTGCCGTAATATCGACGTTTATCGGAAGCAGAGGTACGGTATCGTGGGTCGGTATCGTATCGTTTTTGGGAGTGAATGCCCCCCCTGCCTTGTTTACAGTTCTGCCGCCGCGCCGCGCCGTCCGGTTCTCAAACTCAACTCAACTCAACTCAGTTTGCTTTGAGCACGCGCATCGAGCACGCGGCAGCGCGCGCGCCGCCCGATCGCACGTCAACTGTCAAATTTTGACGTTTCGTAACAGTTCATCGACAATTTGACGCGTCAAATCAAACTCTACGTGACCAAAACACGTGCAGTGCTTCCAGTGCCGCGAAAACAGTAAAACTAGACGCAGTTATGCATTTAATGTTATGGCGCGAGATTTTTTTATGAATAAACTTGATGTGTTTTGACGTTCGCGCGTTTTTATGCTAAGTGAGGTGGTGATCCCGATTTGTTGTGTTCCGTGAGCGGTGAATCGATATTTGTTGTGTTGTTATCATCTCAGCGCTTCAATAATGTCGTTGGAGGCTAATATGTCTATTATTAGCAAATGGTTGCAGGACGAGGAGTTGTTTGCCATTTCGCTACAAAACGGTGAGTCAAGTTGCGTGCGACAGATGGCAACTCTAATGCCCGATTTCACCAACAATCCCTAACTTTTAGGGGACACTTTAATTCCTTTCAGGGGCCACCTAGCGGTTGATTCGCTTTGAGCTAAGTTTAAGTGTTATCTAGCCTACTAGGGGACCCCCTAAATTTAAGTGTCCGGCCTCCGAAATAATCGCAAGACAGGAAAAAGAGCTAAGTGTCCCCTAACTGTTGGTGAAATCAGGTTTAAAACCCCTTTAAAAACTGCTTCGTTCCTTCATGTGTAAAGGATACCTTACATACCCTTGGATGAGGTCACTTGACTCGGGTGATCCGCCCATTTTTGGACGATAAAGTCGAAGTGCGAAATTCCGTAATTTTTCAATGCGACAATCATGTGATGGGTGACCGCACAAACCGGTGCGTGTAAGGTTCACACAAACGAGGTGTACCTACGTCAATACTAGGTAGGAAACGGCTCTCAAGGCAAGCTAGATTCCTCGCTTTTTGCTTCGCCAGTGGCCGCCTCGCTTAGTGTACCGCGGTAACTCGATATTTTAATGGTTAAATTTTTGCACTTTTTATTGCGATAATTATTAAGACATTCCTGTTCATTTTAAATTTATGTTTTATTTTTAAAACTTAAGTTTACGTATTCATTCATAAAATTATTTATTACACACACACACACAACACACAATTTAGGTAGGTACTTACTAAACATGGTCCTTTACAAAGAACTTTGAATTTAACAAATTGACATAGAAATGAAGAATTATGTGGAGAAAATTCGAAAAATAGATTTAGGTACCAGAAAAATATCTCTGGTCTACGTAGGAGGTTAAGCAGTTCCTACATTGAAAGAAAACATATGTTCAAGGCGAGCTTACTTATACCTACCTACCTACCCCTATCTAGGTAACATATTGTATTGAAGGAACATTAAAAAATATCTTTAGTAAAATAGTAGAGGTAGGTAGGTACCTACTGCCTAGTAAGTTTTTCGCCTCTGTAATTTATACAATACTTTTCATACCTATGTGTTAATTCTAGTGAAAATATTAAAACTGTTTTAAAATCAAATAGTTTTGTATTGTATTGTAGGTACCTACCTGTAGTATAGACGCAGATGGCAATGGCAGCATGATCTTAGTTGTTTATTTTACTACGCAAGACGTTAACTCTGTTAACTTTACTTAGTCTGTGGATTGCGCAAAACTAAACTTGTTTGTTTAAGTGATCAACATTAGGTGATTCGACTATAGGTAGTTGGTGAAGTTGACAACTGTAATACCATTTGCATATTTTAAGGGGTCTTTTAACTTTAAGGCGCATTTTTTTAATAATGCATTATTTTATTAAATCAATAAATATGAAGTCGAAGAATTGTTCCACCTGGGCAAAGACCAAGAAGTAATAAGAATACCTTTACGGACCTTTATTAAAATCCATTAGTTGAGGGAAAGACTCTACCTAATTAAAAGCCTAAAATGATTAAACTATATGGCCAAGTTCCAAATTGTTTATATTATAAGTACACATAGTTACCTATCAATGTAAGGGAACAAAATTAACCTAGATCTAGATACAAAGTAAATAATCCGAAACTACAAATAGGCAAAACCAGAAAACATTGCAAATGCAATTATATCGCGTGAATGACGTGATTGGTTAAAATACTGATGCGATTAAGAAAATAATCATACAATGTTCTCTGATAAAGATTTATTACAGAAATCTTATTTTCATTCAGTAAAAATCATGATTTTCAAGTAAGTGTAAGTATCATAGGTGCATCCTGGTTTGCTGAAAGAAATCTCTTGATAGAGATAAGCTCGCCTTTGTACATGTTATTTCAGGTATTGATTTGTGTGGAATAAAGTATATATTGTTATTGTTATCACCTAAAATATTGACTTTACGATGATGACGTCATGTAAAGAATTGCAACATGCATCGCATCACACACATCAAATGTGGTCAATAATTCGAAGTACTTTGTTAGTAGTAAGTTTAGTTTAGTTTAGTAAGTTTTAAGTGGCCGGCACTTTTGATTTCGGGCCTAAGCTTGTATGAAATGTGGTTGATTTCCTTGTCAGCAGTAAAAAAAACATAATTAATAGTAGAATAGTAAATTGGTGAAAGTTACGATAAATACAATATGTCGTAACAGCGAGACATGTGTTGTTATGCTAACAAAATAATCTGATAAGATAAAATGTTGTGAAAATAGATTTGTGCTATAATTATAAGTATCTACGAGAAGATTACTCATATATCTACACTAATGTTTATACATATACGACCGCCGCCGCTGCTCTAAATAGACATGTCAAAAGTCTTGATCCCTTATTTAACAGATAAAATTAAATAGATAGATAGATAAATTCATTTATTCATTAAAAGGTACACACACAGAAATAGTAAGTAATAAGTATGATAAAGTTTACTAATGATAACCGAGAACCGACCGTAGTATCAAAGAGTATTTATGCACAGAGTTTCATTCATCTGAGGTAGGGACGTTGTGTTCTGTTTTTAGGGTTCCGTACCCGAAGGGTGCCAGACGGGACCCTATTACTGAGACTTCGCTGTCTGTCTGTCCGTCCGTCCGTCCGTCCGTTCGTCCGTCCGTCCGTCTGTCTGTCACCAGGCCGTATCTCATGAACCGTGGTAGCTAGACAGTTGAAATTTTCACAGATGATGTATTTCTTTCTGTTGCCGCTATATTAAAAAATACTAAAAATCAAAAGAAATTTAATATTAAGGGGGGCTCCCATACAACAAACGTGATTTTTGAAATATATTGAGTATATTATTTACTTAAAAAATAAATAATTAAATTAAAATTAAATTAATATTTAGCCCCCCGATACTTTTTTTTTCTGCGGTTTTTTATAGATAATGGTACGGAACCCTCCGTGCGTGAGTCCGACTCGCACTTTGCCGGTTATTATATCTGTAATACTGCAAAAAGGACATAAAATGTTATTTTTTTGTCACTTAACTAGCTGTCAGTTGCAAGTCAGAGGTGCCAAAGAAGCTGGCCGAATTCCTTAGCTAATACCTACTTGAAAAATAACGGTACTATTACACCCACGAGCCTTTGAGCATGACAGAGTTTACGTTACGCTGATAATACAGCTCCAATGTCAAAGAGTTACGACGACGATTATGATGATCTCAAAGCCAGACCGGTTTGGTAGATGATCCTATAAATGCTGCTTTTGTTTATGCAAAATTAAAACCCCGGTATGTTTTGTTTTGAGAATTACAGGTAGGTAATGAAATAACTACCTACTGACAACTAACCTATTTTAGAAAACTGGTCAAAACTGAAAGATTGATATCGGAGATAGGTACTAGAAAATTATAATTAGTCTGTTGTTTTTTTTAATTTACATGCAGGCACATACATTGTGCTTGGTTGCTTGTGCAGCATACACTAGAATACTTGTGTCGTGAGAACTAGAAACAGGGACACCACATGGGATTTTTTTTCTTTGTCCATAGTCGGCATTCGAACCTCATCTCGCTTCGGAAGCACAGATTGTCAAAGTTTGTTTCATTATTTATAATCTACTTATTTGGGATTCATAACATTCAACAACATTCATTGGTGTTATACCATGTTATGATCGGCCAAAGTGTCAATGAAATTATGATAAAATGTTAAATAAAGATAACCGTATCGATAAATAGTAGATTGTTTACCAAGGGAGTAAAGAACTATTTTTAGGGCGAGAGTGTTTTTTGAATCCTGAGCGACCGAGGGATTCTAGAGTTGAGTCCTGAGTGTAACGAGGGACTCAAAAGTAGAATCCTGAGGGAGCGAGGGATTCAAAGTACATCACTCGAGCCAAAAATAGTTTTTACTCCTGAGGTGGACACTCTACTTTTCATCACCCTCTATGAGAAAAGTAGTAAGTAATCAATAAAATAACATACATGTACCTATACAGGGTGTCACAGAAAGGAGTGTACAATCTGAAAGAGGGACATCATTCTGAACAACTTTCAATATGGGATCGACTTGATCAGAGCAACTTTATTTTTAACTCAGTACATTTCGGGCCTAGTGCTCAGCTGATCTATATGGTGGAGTGAAAAATAATGTTGCTCTGATCAAGTCGGTCCCATTGTGAAAGTTGTTCAAAATGATGTCTCTAACAACCTTCTTTCGACTTGTACACGGTGTACAAGTCGAAAGAAGGTTACAGTACACCCCTTTCTGTTACACCCTATATTTATTTACACAATTGTCGTGATTATGTTGTGTATAATGGTTTGTTGGAAGAAATCTCTTGTTATCTATTATAAGTTTGCTGTACCTATGTTATTCTTGTGTTAGTACAATAAAGAAATTACGAATATGTCCTCCACATAGTTAAAGATTGTTTAGTATTGGCTAAATCTTGAAAATTGATTCAAAAAGCATTTTGAGATAACCACTAGTTTTTACATACCTATATTCCTCGTGATTTTATTGGTAACAGATCTTGTATTTGTCATTCGCGTTTGTTGTTATCATCTGGAGTTAGACACTCACTTTCACTCATATTGTTTACTCATATCCGCAAACGAAATTGAAATAATTACAGCATTCAGATTTGGCGCGCTTTGTTTACAAATTTTCCACAACTTTTTTAATTATTTGGTCCGTGTTTCGATATCAATTCTGTAAGGTTGTTTCTCTGTTGTCACCAATCGGTGTTAATCGATTCGGTAGATCGGATTATCTAATCTGTGTCGAGTACGCATTTTAGTACAAACTTTTTTTTTATTGGCTGCGTTTAGAATCGATCTCTCTTTTAATTGGGTCTGTCAGCCTGAGTGGTAGTGAAACTGATTAGTGACAGCATTTTTTTTCCTTTGTACTGGCAACAAAATTAAAAAGTTACTTTTAGTCCCTAGGGACTAAATGACCTACTTTAGTCCCTGTTTGCCGGGACTAAAGTAGATCTTTTTGAATAGATGTGATGAAAAGGATTAAACATCAAATCACATCACAAAGTCATCTAAAATTTAATTAATTAAAGTCATACATAGAAGACCATTAAAAGTGTAAAATGTATCTTGTAATTAATTGTTTATAACATGTCTAGTAACAGTCTGCAGTTCTGCACCAACTGTCATTTTTACATATTTTGAGACACCCCGTAACGAAATAGTCGGCGCAAACTGTCAGCCTTAGGCTAAGTTCGGAATATATTTGGAAAAATTGGTGATTAAACAAATTTACTCACCAGAACACAATGGATTCCTCAATTTGAACTATAATAAGTAACAAACTAACAGAATAAAGATGCTTAATTTTGGGGCAAGGTCAGGTTAGAAGAAAGTGCCAAGAAGGGCAAGAAGAATCAAGAAGGGCTTTACTTAGAAGACCTTTACTGTCTAAAACAAATCCATTTTGATCGTAATTCTTCCCCCTTAAATGAAAACCTTCATACAAAAATGCTATGTAGGGATAACTAAAGTGTCACGTCCGCAACATTAAAACAAAATGGCCGACCTGGAAACAGGTCTTACCCTAATGATAATAATGATGATGGCCACCACACTTCCACTGCTTCAAACTGACGGGCACTTGACAACATGATATTAAGTGCCGGGGAAATGATATAAGTTGAACTATGAACGAGACCACACTCCGCGTTGGTGTTAGAAATGGCTACATTTTCTACTCGTGAGGAAATAATACCTATCTTTATGACGACCTCTGTGGTGTTGTGGTCGAGGCTGTGGCCATCGAGATATCCCTTGTTTGAATTCCGGTTGGGAAAGAGAAAAAACCCAGGATTGGATGTTTACATAGTTGTGATTGTGACATCGTCGTTCTTTCTGGTTCTCAGGACACAGCACACAGGGTATCCTAGTCTGAGGCCAGAAGCAATTACTGTGCCTGTATTTTTATGTTATGTTTTGTTATGTTATGTTTATAGCTGCCAAGATCGCCTAGCCCTCTGTTACTGACTATTATTTATCGAATAACTAGAGTTTCATTAACACTACCACACACGCCGTATTGGATAAGATGTGACGCTCTGTTTTATTTTCTATTTCCGATAATAAAAGCAATAGGATCGCATACCTCTTTACCTCAACGTCTCTTCTTCTCTTGTTCTTTTTATATTTTAAAGTTGTTGTTGCATTTACATTATTATCAATCATTTAACACAAGGTTCTCTACGTCTCATCCAGAGCATATTAAATTGCCAAATTATTAACCTATTGCTCAAATATTTATAATAGCACATCCATTATCCCATGTCGCTTTCATAAAAGGTCTATTCACTTCACACAATTCGTATCAGATTGGCCACTCACTATTACCAACTTGACCTTGATTTGTCTCGTTAACATTAACGCGCCGTGCACGTCATTTTTCCAACCAGTTAAGTAATTAAGTATTGACTATGGAAGAATTCGCGTTGAGTGTTTCGAAGGTAATATCTGCCCTTGGAGAACCAAGCCGTGCAATTTTATGAAAATATTTTCGGTCTAACTTTTGGTAAACCCCTTATTCGGGTTTATGAGACTGACCTTCAAACTCATTTGAACTTTGAATATCGAATCACGATTCGAATATTGCATTATGTTTTGCTATTGTATTGTATTGTTTTGGATCTTTTGTTTGAGTTCAAGGCTACATTTTAAAAATAGAACAATTGCATTTTGTTTGTCTGAAGCACTTCTATTTTTAGCCGAGTTAAAAAAGGGGAGGTTCTCAATGCTGTTTTTTTATTTGTCTGTTTGAAATTATTTCATTATTAAAGAGATTATTCAAGGAGATAATGATGCAAACATAAAATACTGTAATTTGAATACCTATAATTTGCAGTACCTAGTTTTGGTATCGATTGTTTAAAAACACAAATGTGAGTTTGGCACTTAGTCAGCATGTTTCTCAATCATTTGTTGCCTTTGTTCGTTAACCTATTTAACATTGCCTACTCATACTCATCTTATTTATTGCCATAAGGCCTATGATGTCATTAGGTACTAAACTATGACATCATTATTTAATCCTATGATTAACATCAAAGTTAAAGTCAAAATCACCCAAAGGTCTTTTCTTTGGTCTCTGCCTACGACGAATATGCAAAAATCGCGTAGATACTCTTCTTTGACCATTCATAATTTGTCTGAAGACTGTTTACTTGTTTAACTGATAAGTTACTTTACTTTACATTAGTGACACTTAAACATTTTTTGTAAAGCTTGGCTAAGAATCAACCATTACAGGGTATTAACCGTTCACAGAAAGCCACATTAAACTCTGCTAATGTGCCATGGACATAATACACCCTCACAGACAGAGTGACGCTTCAAACATTCAACACGACCCTCTTTTTTGTGGGGGTTAAAAATAACAAAGTATCAATAACAACGAGATAATCGTAAATAACGGTGAAACTAGCGCAAGGTAATCTCAACTCTGGATGCGGTTCCAAATGATTACGCCCCAGTGGGACATTAAAACATCACTTTATTTAAGCGTTGCCTGAGCATTCGGTCGTAAAGGCTTGCATTCCAGCGAGGTGTTTAGAATGAGACTATATAACGAAATAAACGGAGATGAAAAAAATGAGATCTAAAAATCTATCTGTTGGAAAATCTTCGCACTATGTCTGTGAGTAACAAAGTTTTAAAAAACCGGCCAAGTGCGAGTCGGACTCGCGCACGAAGGGTTCCGTACCATTATCTATAAAAAACCGCAAAAAAAATCACGTTTAGTCTATTCGTGATAAGAATGCAGTAAAGTCATCACTTTCCGGCGGCCTAGCCACGCCCCGTAACTATCAAATCGTTTCCAATTATCAAGCCACGTTCACAGTGACCAGTTGAAGGCAAACATTCGAACGCGAAGGTTGTTTCCTGTCTTGTGTAAGTGTGTGTTAACAGATTTAAATTTAAATTTCACTGCATTCTTATCACGAATAGACTGTAAATTTTGTGCCTGGTGACAGACAGACGGACGGACAGCGAAGTCTCAGTAATAGGATCCCGTTTGGCTCCCTTCGGGTACGGAACCCTAAAAACGATTCGAAGGTGATTCCGACCACGTGCACTTAGAAGTGCGGGCGATAGTACTTATTATTACATAAGAGAATTGTCATTCTCGCGTGTCGCCTCGAGACGACGGAATGCGAGCACGAGATAAGAGATGCATAATAATCTATATCTACGTAGGGTTTTGATATACTCGGACTAGAACTAACTTTTTATTAATCTTTGCTAGAGCAAAGAAAATGGTAAAAATATGGTCAAGAGCGAGACGGACTTGCACACAAAGGGTTCCGTACATCGTGCAAGAAAAGAAGCAAAATAACCGGCCAAGTGCGAGTCGGACTCGCGCATGAATCGTTCCGTACCATTATCTATAAAAAACCGCAAAAAAACACGTTAGTTGTATGGGAGCCCCCCCTTAATTTTTTTTATTTTTTTATTTAGCCATTAAAGTGTCCCACTGCTGGGCAAAAACCTCCCCCTCTTTCGTCCACACTTCCCTGGTCTGTGCCACCTCCGGCCACCCCGGCAAAAACTTGTCGAGGTCGTCCCGCCATCTCCGTTTAGGCCTGCCCCTACACCGGTATCCGTCCTGTGCCACCCAGTCAGTGGCGATTTTCACCCATCTGTCTGGGTGCATGCGACTTACGTAGCCGGCCCAGTTCCACTTTAGCTTAGCGGTCTGTGCACCCACATCAGCGGCAGCGATGCCAGTTATGGAGCGCAGTGTGATGTTCCTAATGTGGTCCGTCCTACGAACACTTAGGATGCTTAATATTAAATTTATTTTATTTTTTAGTATTTGTTGTTATAGCGGCAACAGAAATACATCATCTGTGAAAATTTCAACTGTCTAGCTACCACGGTTCATGAGATACAGCCTGGTAACAGACAGACAGACAAACAAACAAACATACAGACAGACAGACAGACAGACTGACGGACGGACGGACGGACGGACGGACGGACGGACGGACGGACGGACGGACGGACGGACGGACGGACGGACGGACAAACGGACGGACAGCGAAGTTGTAGATAGCTAAAGAAATACAGATTGGTTCTGAACGGCTGATTCTTCGATCATCGGAGTCGTAATAGGTTCATGTACCAATGGGAAAATAACATTGTACAGAAGTCCTAACGGTGATGGTAAACAACTAAAGCGGGATAAACTGGAGCCGCCTGCTGTGTGTGAGTACACCACTCCAAGCGCACACAGCAGGCGGCTCCAGTTTATCACCTTTTTACACCCTAGACTATTATCTCTTCTGCTGTGACCCTAGATCGCCTCCACAGATATCGTTATCTGTGATCGCCACCGATATCATGTCGTGCGAAGCCCGTGATGACGATAGTACAGTCCCCTGTTACTCAAAGTGGAACATTGAATGACTGTTACTTAAAACCTCTTTTTCTTTGTATACAACATACTTATTTCGTGGTTGAAAGTCCGTATAATTTCAGTAGTGGTTTATAAAAAATCGGTTAAGTGCGGGTCGGTATCGCACACGAAGGGTACCGTACCATCGTACAACAAATCAAAAGCACTCAAAACAATAAAAAAATAAACAAAAAGAAAATTTAAAAAGTTTATGCCTTCACGAGATTTGAACCGACGACCTCCGGATTGAGAGTCTACATCATACCGCACCGGCTAACCACAACCATGTGGGTTGACGCGAAATGTGCTATCATATTTAAATGTGTAGTATATGTGTCTATGACATGGTTGCTATGACAATAAATAAACAGTTTCAGTCAAGATCTCCATTTTGAAATGCGTAAGTGTATCTAAACACGTCTCTTGTATCGGGGCCCCCTTTAATTTGCAATATCTCTCGTATTTCAGTATTTGTGGTTGGTGCGGCAAGAGATATACACATTCTGTGAAAATTTCAGCTTTCTAGCTATTACGGTTCGTGCAGACGGACCCGGTGACAGACAGGACGGACGGGCGGACGGACGGACAGACGGACAGCGATGTCTCAGTAATGGGGTCCCGTTTGGCACCCTTCGGATACGGTACCCTAAAAAAGAGTTTTATAAAGCCTCTTAATTTAAATGTATCAAAATAAATTGTTATGGACCATTAAATAAACGTGTCTTAAAATCTGGAGTCGTTTTTAATTAGGGTTCCGTACCCGAAGGGTGCCAAACGGGACCCTATTACTGAGACTTCGCTGTCCGTCCGTTCGTCCGTCCGTCCGTCTGTCTGTCACCAGGCTGTATCTCATGAACCGTGGTAGCTAGACAATTGAAATTTTCACAGATGATGTATTTCTGTTGCCGCTATAACAACAAATACTAAAAATTAAAAGATATTAAGGGGGGCTCCCATACAACAAACGTGATTTTTTTGCTCATTTTTGCTGGTAGCAGGTAGACGCTTAAGATGTTCACAATATATTGAGTATATTATTTTCTTAAAAAATAAATAATTAAATTTAAATTAAATTAATATTTAAGGGGGGGCTCCCATACAAAATGTATTTTTTTTGCGGTTTTTTATAGACTATGGTACGGAACCCTTCGTGCGCGAGTCCGACTCGCACTTGGCCGGTTATTTCAATAGATACATGGGGCATTTAATTTGTGTTGCTGTATTTTCACTTTTTACTGGCTTTCATAGTATGATGCAGTACTGAAAATTCTAGTAGAGTCCCCGCAGAAAGGTAATGCGGGTATTATCATGCAATATTCTTCAGTACCTACAACAGTATTCGGAAATAACGGCCATGTTCTATGAAATATAGGAACTGTCAAGCGCATTACCATTCTGCGGTCCTTACTTATAAAACAAAATAATACATGACGTCACGACGTTTTCCACACGGGGCGGCAGAGCCACAGACGCCCACTTTTAGCCGTCATTCAAGGAAACAAAAGCACATCGCAAATGAAGAATTTAAATTCAAATTCGGAATGTTTCGCGCGAATTAATATTTTCTTTCTTCAACTTTCTAAGACCCTATCATTTATAAGTGTCATTGACTTGCAAGCACATCGTTGCATGCCATTACAATGTTGGTAACGTTATCTCTATTTGTGTAACTTAAGCCGCGAACATACCACACAGACATAACTTAGTGTTTGATATTTATTGGCTCGGGACATCGACCTTTGGATTAATTAAGATTGGATCTTGTTTCTTTAGGCTTTGGTGTCGAATGAAGAGATTTGTTGTGCCAATACTCGTAGTACTTAGGTGATATTTGCGTCGAAAATAAAACAGTCTTATTTTGCGTTATTTTGTATTTCGTTTTGGTGCCAGGAAGTTTCATCAACATATTTTCGTAAATGTCTAATTTCTTTGGTTTTAAATGTATACAGTTGTTAAAATATACAGCAAAACACAATAAGATGAAATGTTAAAAAATATTTTTAACCTCCCATGACATTTTAATTTAACAAGCAACATTGTCGCTTTGGTGGGATGGGCCATAAATTACAACTTGTATTCGTTTTCATTGGCCACAAAAACCGGAAGACCATAAAACAATAATTAAGTATGGCCAAGTTTTGTAACGCCCATAAAAACATTTTATATTAAGATGTCAATAAATTTGACAATAAACAATAATAATCGGGAGCCTTTGTAGCAAAGAAAAGTTTGGTGGCTTAATTTCCGAAACCATAAACAAAAAATTTTTAATGATCGAAATAAAATTCTCAAAAGTACCTACATACAGTTAAAGTAAATAAGCTATTTTTCCCAATTTGTAAAATGACTCGACTGCTCAGTATGAAAATTCTTCGAATATGAATTCTATGGTTCTTTCAGTAAGAATCCTACAGAGAAATGGCATATTTATTGTGAAATCGTGATTTTGCGTTGCCGCCGTATGCCGACCGAATCGTGGGGATCTCTTTATAGAAACTTTATTCAAACTGTGACCAGGAGCAGTTGAATCGCAGTAGGTAAACTAACTATTCGGGAAAAATATAAATAAATTACAAATATTATTAAGTTAAAGGAAATGTAGCCCATTAATGTCCCCACCGAGGCAAATGTACTTACAAAAAAAACTCATTAGATATGATATGACATCATGGCCTTTTTACATGTATTAATCTAATCATACATCTTAAGTTTTATTTATAACAATTGATAAATTTCATTGCTGATTTTATCAATTGCCTGGTGGGCTAAATTTATTTATTTATTATTAAGAAATCACAATCATATTACATCTTCAGTTGTATTTTATAAAAATTGATAAAATCTACTATATGTATAATCCATTGTTGATTTTATCAATTGCCCACTGGTGGGCTACTTTTAGTTATTAAGAAATCACAATTATTCTAAAGTACAGAGTTTGCCCGCGCCAGGTCAGGTCAAAAGTCTGTACCGAAAATGTTTTAATGGATTATCGAAATATAATTTTTGGATTTTTAATAAACGTAGGTACAAACTACCCGTAGGTACATACTTATCGCTTTTTCTAATCTAGTACCTAAACGGCTTATGTAAGTTCAGTCATTATTACCATAACGAAAGTTGCGTTACTGTGATTTACCTTTACCGCTCCGGTCAGAGGTCCCGGCATAACTGTCCTGCACTTTTATGGTATGACTAAGTTTATGGTCATCCTACTTAGCCTAAGGAGTCGGGATTATGTAAGTTGAACTAACATTGTCAATGTGTATATGTGTTCATGAGAACCATAATAAGTCGGCTTGGTATTTGGTTCCTTCCTTCTTTGGGCGGAATGCACAGACTGCTGTTAAAATAAAGTGCCGCTAAAGTGGCTTACCAACGCTGCTGTTCGTTTCGCTTTGAATTTGAGTATCTGTGAAACTTTTGAGTTGAAGGAATCCGGGCCATTATTTAAAGGGTAGTAGGTATTTAAATGAGCGACAAAAAAATCTAACCTAACCTAAGCTGGGCGATTTGTCGCTCAGTTAGTAATTTAGTCGCTCAGTTAACTTTTTATACGATCTTTTAATAATTCCCCATATTTAAAGGACACCGCGAAGCTCGGGAGGTCTTGAATCTATTTAGGGAGGATCACGTAGTTATGTATTTTTTTCGTAGTACGGTCGCCTGCGTCTAAAAGTATACGCGTGTCATATTAACGAGTGAACCCCGCACATATACTGCTTGTATACTTTTAGGCGCAGGCGATTGTACAAAAAAATAAGCACGATGGTTGAATAGCTTGATTCTTCGAATTGCCTCCCAATGTTCCCAATCAGAAATCCATGCGTCACTGATGTCACCTATGATCCATGACCCACGATCTACATATTGTTCTGTCAACACCGATTTGACAGCTGGTTTCTCCAAGTTTGACGAGAGGCTTGTTTTGATAGATTTCTGTACAGTATAGCAACGTAGAAATATTGCTTTTATCGACCTACTTATTCCCTAATCCGTCATTCTTATCTGTTTATTCCTTGAGTTAACTTTAAGACTGAAGGAACACAACATTTGATTACGCAATTGGATTTGAAGAATTACAGTCAAACTCTGTTATGATTAACAAGCCAATAGATTAGTGTCTTCAAGATACTTAATCAAAAGACAAGTCCAATAGTATTTTCATAATCATGATTTAGACAACGTCGCTATTTCAGACTCTATTTCTCACAGCATAGAAGTCTTCACTACATAGCACTACCTTCATTTGTTTTTATTCGCGAAGAAAAGACGTGGTCGCGAAGCGAATTGATCGAAAGAGCTAATTCGGACGTCACGAAGTACCACATTTGAATTTGGAATCCTGTTTTGAATACCGGACACAAAAAAGAAACAATTGAAAACTTTTTTGTGAACAGTTTTTTTGGCCAGTGTTATGGATGAATCTTATTGAAGCATGAAAAGAAATATGACGTTACTTTTTGGTGTGATCCTTTTGGGACATGGTACGAAAAACTTAATTAGCTCTTCGAAATTGTTAATCGATTTCATATTGTTCTTACTGCGTCTAAGGATGTTCAAATCAATACTATAAATGAAAAAGAAGCATTTACTGTGAAATCGTTGATATTACTATTAGAATTTATTTTCATTTTATACTCAATATTTCTTAGAAATATATAAACATGCGGGATTTACGCAGTGAGTCATGATAATGATCATGATTCATGTTGGATCATCTATATAGTTTCAGATCAGAGGAATAAGAAGTGTCAAAACCAAAGGCCAAACAATTGGGCGGAAAACTGTCAATTTCTCACGCTAGGTGGCGTATTCGCGATTGTACCTTAGTATGACACGGGAACTGTCAAATTGTATGTAGTTTTTTGTAAACAAAGCTTTCCAACCTGAATGCAGTGCTTTCAAATGTAAAAGTAGGGGAATCATTTATAACTATTATAAACCGCTAGCGAAACATAACGTTGAATTCTTTGCATGTTTACCTTTCTACCAGATGAGCTTTTTTTCCAGCTGCTCTCACATTTCTCCTTCGAATCTCAGTTTGAAGCTCACGCACGGTCATGAGAAAATACAAATTATGGTTCTTTATCGCAATAAAAAGCACAAAAATCGAACCCCTGTACATGACACTGACGTAAACAAGGTACAGTCACTGAAGCGCCATCTGGATTTTAGCTTTCAGTTTTCCTCTTAATTTATGTCAAAGTCAAAAGTCAGTTGCACTTGTAGACTGTGTAGGGTCATAGGGTGGCCAACTGACCACAACCGAAAATAGGACATAAATTTTTATTATTATTTTGTGCCACAAAAAACTAATGACTCTCATCTACAGCATTACATTCCTAATTAATTAACCCCTTCTCTCGCAGAAGCACACCGCTCGAACGACCGAACAATGGCAAACTATTTAATTTGGTTTTACCTGGATGACATTATACATCCAGCTTTTTTGTTACTTTTCGGTCACTTTTCAGTCATTGTCACGATATCAGTATAAGTATACTGGCTGTTAGGTTAGGATCGTATACAGGGTGAAATTAAATTAGCTGACCATATTTTTAGGAATGATAGTACCCATCATTGTGAACAACTTTCCCTATGAAACATATGGTCGCAAATGAAAAACATTTTTCGTCCCCCAGTACATTGCCCCGATCAGCTGATTTCAAGTTACTATGTGGGAGACCCAAAATTTTTTTTCGTCCCGAAATACCCTGTATATTCGTTTAGATTCTGTAATACGTATGGACTTCACTGTCAGGAGATAGATTTCGTAGGCTCATTTTCGGGTCTATCTAGACGACATTTGTGTACCTACCGAGCGGGGAGGACTAAGTGAAAAGATAGGTTATGAAGTCGGTTTTTTTAAGTTTTTAACTTTTATTTAGTTGTTATTCTGTGCGTCATCATATACTCCTATGGACTATTATATTATTGTTTAAGGGTAACTTGACCTGCACGCGATTGTACAATGGCGGCCATTGATTCGCAGGCCTTGGATCTGCGCGTGGGCACCGCATCCTGCGTCGCTAGTTTAGGCTCGGCGTATACCTACTAAGACGCAGTGTCCATTTGAAAAAGCTAGTTTTTTAATGGGTTTTTTAAACGCACATTATGAGTACGTAATTACTTATTATTTTATTCAGTTTTACGCTATTTCAAATAGGTACTAATATCAATACTTATCAATATTACTTTTAGATCGCAAGAAATATCAACCTATCACGTGAAAATTATTTAAGACACGAAAAGACTACGATTGAAAGAAAATTATGTCTTCATAACATATATTTTGCTGAATTTGGAAAGTGTCCCATTTAAGAGGAATAACGTTTCCAAGATGGATATTTGACGCACAAAACACATCTTTTAAGGGTAGACAACGCGTATTAGGCAGTTCTGTCTGTTCTCTCAGACAATGTAACATCAACTTCTCATTCCTTCTTCTTTAAAACACCTAAGGACGTGGACAGACGATGACGCGCCCGCTCCGTCGCCGCTCCATTGCCGCTCCGCACCCGCTCCGACGCCGCTAAGCCTCGCTCTCTCCGCCTTGCATCGATTTGTGTCTTAATGCTCGTTAATAAGTCTCTTAATACATCGGATGAAGCGGGTGCGGCGCGGCGTCGGAGCGGGAGCGGGGCGGGTTATCGATGAAAACCATCCGATGTAATACAAACGTATTAATGAGCAATAAGACACAAATTGGTGCAAGGCGGTGAGAGCGCGGGGCGGGCGCGGAGCGGCGGCAGAGCGGGCGCGTCATCGTCTGTCCACGTCGTAACTCTTCGCCCATATCCCCATCGAAGAACAAAATATAGATTTCATGTAAAAGCCCCAGACGATGTGGTTATAAAGAAAATTCTGTAGGCTAGAAGCAATGTATGTGCCTTTATGTAAATGTTATGTTATTCTTCGCCAAGTACACTCCTACCCTAACTACAATCGCCTAAATGACTCATTTCATTTGACGGTTTATGTGCGCATACGCCGATGGAGCTAACATCGTAATTATTGAGATGCATTGAGCTATGCAAGCCTAGTGGTTTAATGTATGATAGTAATTTCGCAATATGAAATGCAACTCCGATGAGTGCAGTTTTGTCACACATGGGTTGTGTTCTGCTGCTAGTCAAATAGAAACTTTTCAGGAACTGTCAAAACTGTAATTTTATTCCTGAGTTCTATGAAATAGCAAAATGTGAGCTCATGTATGTGGCGTGCGGCAACAAATGTTGTCTTTTTGCACAAAATTGTCTTGGCGCTTCTAAACGCCTCTATTTTCAACTGTAATATGTAGCCGGAAACTATTGGTGTCTTTCTCTAACATGTGAGTAAGATAGGGACACCAATAGTTGCCGGCTACATATTGCAGCAAAAGCTGGCCCGTTTAGGAGCACCATTTATAAAATACAACGCAGCAAATATATACATTGTCAAGCAAGCCATTTTGTACATACGATGCTTCAACTTCAGACTCATCCATCATAGATTTATTTGGATACAACCTGACACAACGACCTTTGTGGTGAAGCGGCCGAGTCTGTACTTTCCAAGCTAGAGGTCCCGGTTTCGATTGTTCCTGTCTTGGATGTTTACATGTTTCATATTTTCATAATTTCTTTATTGCACGGAAAACAATGTGATACATAGTCTTAAAACAAAGGTAAATAGGCAAAGGCGAGCTTATCTCTAAAAAGAGATTTCTTCCAGCAAACCTAGGCGAGATAGGACAGATTGTTCTGAGAGAATAGTCCTAGTGCACAATAAATAAAATGAAGATAAATGAATGAATCTACATATATCTACTATAATATATGACGTCGTCGTATGTTTATGACGTCGTCGTCGCTGTTTCTGGTTTCCACGACACAAGGTATCTTTTTCTTAGATTTATTTTGATTGCCAATGAATTGTCTTTAATGGTATGTCGAAAGTATTTTATAGGGTGTAATAGAAAACTTTATTTGTTTAACCATTCTTTGCTCCTGAAAACTTTCTTTGCTCCATCCCTAAGCCCACAACTTCCTAACGGGCGGTAGTACACAAAAATATTAAGGCGCCCGTCCAGCTAAAATGCCCAACAGATTGAGTTATTCCAGCAGATTGAGACACTTTCTGAATCCAGAAAAAATATATGTTATAAAATAGTCCCTTTCCTAAAAATTTAGTGTTTGAAAAGATCATAATGTCATCATAAAGTATATGAAAAAATATATAAACGAATAGTCCTTTTTTACCTAAATCGAGTTATTCCAGCAGTTCTACGAGGAATATTGGTTTGATTCTTGTGTCTAAAAATAGGTAATCGAAATATCTTAAAGTTTAGTGTTTAACATTTAAGAATTAATCGGCGATTTCGAATCAATCTTCATTTTATCACTTGCGCTGAAATAAATTGCATGCGGGTATGCGCGAAGGCGACGGGAGGCATTACCGCTTAGGCTCTCGAAGGGAGAGGTTGTGTCGCTCGTCTCAATAAAAGTCAGTCATAAAATAATTGCTACGCGGCATCGTCATGGCATAATAAAATACGGTTTTTCCTCCTCAAAAGTAGCCAAGGCCTAAAAAATTTATGGGATTCGTCTTGATACTCCTGAAAATTGGTAGTACGGTGTCTTACTGGTAGTCAGTAGGATTGAAATAGTAGTTTATGAAACTGTTCCATAATGAGGGGTATTAAAACACGAGTGGGTGTTTTTGATAGTATCCCACGAGAGTTTTAATACCTAGTTATGTGTAGTTTCACACCATGTTTAGTTCATACACTATTTATCTACTCTCATACTCATCTCATTAGGTTCGTTGTGACAAGTCCTTTAGGAATATGGTGCCATCGAGCTAATCTGAATTTGGAGTTCATTTTGTAATATGGGTATGGTTTTCGAGGTATTTTAGGGTTCTAGTGACGAATTAGGGGTCCATTTTGCATTTCCAGATGGCTGCCGAGCCAAATTTCTATTTGCAATATGGGTATGGCGTAGTATCGGGTATTAGCTTACTTTTTGTTAGGGTTCCGTACACGAAGGGTGCCAAACGGGACCCTATTACTGAAACTTCGCTGTCCGTCTGTCCGTCCGTCTGTCCGTCCGTCCGTCCGTCCGTCTGTCACCAGGCTGTATCTCATGAAACGTGGTAGCTAGACAGTTGAAATTTTCACAGATGATGTATTTCTGTTGCCGCTATAACAACAAATACTAAAAATCAAAAGAAATTTAATATTAAGGGGGGCTCCCATACAACAAACGTGATTTTTTTGCTAATTTTTGCTCAATATTGATAATGGTAGCAGGTAGACGCTTAAAATGTTCACAATATATTGAGTATATTATTTACTTAAAAAATAAATAATTAAATTAAAATTAAATTAATATTTAGGGGGGCTCCCATACATATTTTTTTTTGCGGTTTTTTATAGATAATGGCACGGAACCCTTCGTGCGCGAGTCCGACTCGCACTTGGCCGGTTATTTCAATTATTCATAATAACTCGTGTATTTACTCATGATAAGCATAATGATATTGTGATGCGGAACTGATAATGAAGACCACATATGGCCACCAGACCTGCTCAATACTAGGTACAAATACAATGCGTGGCTGACAAGCAGGCAACGCATAGCCTAAACCGGTGGACCTAGAGCAATGAAACTTTGTACAGAGGTTCCTTAGTAGCGTGGGGTAGCACTGAGATGGGATTTGACAAAATAATTCCCCAATTGGGGATTAGGAGTTACAGTTTGTATTAAACTCAATCTAATCAAATAGTGTTTGTGGAAGTCGGTTTTTTCTAAAGTTTACTTTTTGTTTCAATTATTATTCCAAATTACCTGCACAATCAATACAACGTAAATGCCCGCACGATCATATGCCAATATTCGAATCAGTTCTTAGTATCAGCAATGGCTCGGATTGTTATCGTTTTGGGCCAGCACTGAGTAACACAAGTGATCCAAGTTCGATCCTCACGGACTGGAATCCTACAATTCTCTAGGACACACGCACTAAAATTACTTGACAATATTAGCTCCGACGCTCTTACGCGGTTGCCATAGATTCCATTTTCGAACTCACTTTTGAATTAGTTCATCAGTACATTAAAATAATTCAAAAGTCAATTCAAAAATGGAATCTATTGCGTCCGCATAAGAGCTGTCAAACTTAATATTGTCAAGTAATTTTAGTCAGTGTAACCTAGAGAATCGACCACAATATTAGCTCCGACGCTCTTACGCGGTTGCCATAGATTCCATTTTCGAACTCACTTTTGAATTAGTTCATCAGTACATTAAAATAATTCAAAAGTCAGTTCGAAAATGGAATCTATGGCGTCAGTATAAGAGCTGTCAAACTTAATATTGTCATGTAATTTTAGTCAGTGTAACCTAGAGAATCGACCACAATTTATCACTTTTTCATTCTTTGCTCATCGTTGTCTGAGTGGTGCCGTCTCTATATCAGCGGAGATCAGAAGAAACTTTATAAGGTTGACAGTGGCGCCCCTAGCGGTCTTCCTAAGCAACTTTACACAATGAACAACATGTGCTAAGTATATAAATCCGTGCATGTGCTATGCCTGCCAAGCTGAGATAAAAGTTGATAAAAAAAAGTCGCCGCCATCTTGAACTTTTTTGTTACTCAACCGATTTGCTTCAAAATCGATATCTGAGGATGCGGTTGGAATCCAATCATGATTCTGAAGTCAAATATTAAAAAAAGTCGCCGCCATCTTGAACTTTTTTGTTACTCAACCGATTTGCTTCAAAATCGATATCTGAGGATGCGGTTGGAATCCAATCATGATTCTGAAGTCAAATATTAAAAAAAGTCGCCGCCATCTTGAACTTTTTTGTTACTCAACCGATTTGCAACAAAATCGATATCTGAGGATGCGGTTGGAGTCCAATCATGATTCTGAAGTCAAATATAAAAAAAGTCGCCGCCATCTTGAACTTTTTTGTTACTGAACCGATTTGCTTTAAAATCGATATCAGAGGTTGCGGTTGGAGTACAATCATGATTCTGAAGTCAAATATTTAAAAAAGTCGCCGCCATCTTGAACTTTTTTGTCACTCAACCGATTTGCTTCAAAATCGATATCTGAGGATGCAGTTGGAATCCAATCATGATTCTGAAGTCAAATATTAAAAAGTCGCCGCCATCTTGAACTTTTTTGTTACTGAACCAATTTGCTTCAAAATCGATATCTGAGGATGCGGTTGGAGTACAATCATGATTCTGAAGTCAAATATTAAAAAAAGTCGCCGCCATCTTGAACTTTTTTGTTACTCAACCGATTTGCTTCAAAATCGATATCTGAGGATGCGGTTGGAATCCAATCATGATTCTGAAGTCAAATATTAAAAAAAGTCGCCGCCATCTTGAACTTTTTTGTTACTCAACCGATTTGCTTCAAAATCGATATCTGAGGATCCGGTTGGAGTCCAATCATGATTCTGAAGTCAAATATCAAAAAAGTCGCCGCCATCTTGAACTTTTTTGTTACTGAACCGATTTGCTTCAAAATCGATATCTGAGGATCCGGTTGGAGTCCAATCATGATTCTGAAGTCAAATATTAAAAAAGTCGCCGCCATCTTGAACTTTTTTGTTACTGAACCGATTTGCTTCAAAATCGATATCTGAGGATCCGGTTGGAGTCCAATCATGATTCTGAAGTCAAATATTAAAAAAGTCGCCGCCATCTTGAACTTTTTTGTTACTGAACCAATTTGCTTCAAAATCGATATCTGCGGATGCGGTTGGAGTACAATCATGATTCTGAAGTCAAATATTAAAAAAAGTCGCCGCCATCTTGAACTTTTTTGTTACTCAACCGATTTGCTTCAAAATCGATATCTGAGGATCCGGTTGGAGTCCAATCATGATTCTGAAGTCAAATATTTAAAAAGTCGCCGCCATCTTGAACTTTTTGTTACTCAACCGATTTGCTTCAAAATCGATATCTGAGGATCCGGTTGGAGTCCAATCATGATTCTGAAGTCAAATATCAAAAAAGTCGCCGCCATCTTGAACTTTTTTGTTTCTGAACCGATTTGCTTCAAAATCGATATCTGAGAATACACAAAAATGGACCCCTAATTCGTCACTAGAACCCTAAAATATTTCGAAAACCATACCCACATTGCAAAATAGAAATTTGGCGCAGCGGCCTTCTTGAAATGCAAAATGGACTGTATATTCGTCACGAGAACCCTAAAATACCTCGAAAACCATACCCATATTGCAAAATTTAAATTAGGCGCGGTGGCCATCTTGAAATGCAAAATTGACTCTATATTCGTCACTAGAACCCCAAAATACCTCGAAAACCATACCCATATTGCAAATTAGAAATTTGGCGCGGTGGCCATCTTGAAATGCCAAATGGACCCCTAATTCGTCACTAGAACCCTAAAATACCTCGAAAACCATACCCATATTGCAAAACAGAAATTTGGCGCGGCAGCCATCTTGAAATGCAAAATGGACCCCTAATTCGTCACTAGAACCCCAAAATACCTCGAAAACCATACCCATATTGCAAAACAGAAATTTGGCGCGGCAGCCATCTTGAAATGCAAAATGGACCCCTAATTCGTCACTAGAACCCCAAAATACCTCGAAAACCATACCCACATTACAAAATTTAAATTAGGCGCGGTGGCCATCTTGAAATGCAAAATGGACTCTATATTCGTCAAAAAATAAAAATAAAATAGAACCACAAAATACCTCGAAAACCATACCCATATTGCAAAACAGAAATTTGGCGCGGCAGCCATCTTGAAATGCAAAATGGACCCCTAATTCGTCACTAGAACCCCAAAATACGTCGAAAACCATACCCATATTGCAAAATTTAAATTTGATATCACATAGCAATAGCTATAGCGGGGCTTAAAATACCAGTTTGAAGCCGGTGCGGCACAAAACTTCAAAATCTGACTTCAGAATCATGAATATACTCCAACCGCATCCTTAGATATCGATTTTGAAGCAAATCAGACCAATAACTAAAAAGTTCAAGATGGCGGTGACTTTTTTCAAAATCTGACTTCAGAATTATGATTCGACTCTAACCGCATTCCTAGATATCGATTTTGAAACAAATCCGTCTACAGTCCATTCGTGATAAGAATGTTGTGAAATTAAAATTAAAATGGACAGGACACAACCGTCGCGTTTGAAAGTTTGCCTTCAACCGGTCCCTGTGAACTTGGCTTGATAAGAGGAAACGATTTGATTGGTTACGGGGCGTGGCCATTATTAATCTGTGGCGTGGCTAAGCCGCCGGACAGTGATGACTCCACTTCATTCTTATCACGAATAGACTATAGTTACAAAAAGTTCAAGATGGCGGCAACTTTTTTCTAAATCTGACTACAGAATCATGATTGGACTCCAACCGCATTCTTAGAATCGATCTTGAAGCAAATCGGCCTAGTACCTACATTACAAAAAAGATCAATATGGCGGCGACTTTTTTCAAAGTCTGACTTTAGAATCATAATTGGACTCCAACTAGATCTTCAAGTATCGATTTTGAAGCAAATCAGACCAGACGAAAATGTTCAAGATGGCGGCGACTTTTTGTCGGCGGCGATAAAAGTGTGTAGGAGGCGCCGCCACAGGAACGCCAACTTATACTTGCCACTCTGTTGCACGATTGTGAATAACAATCGCTAAGCCACTCGATTGTAGAAATCATTCAAAGTATTCGAATAATCCTAAAACAATCGATAATCGAGGTAGTCGTGAAGCGTGAGCTGCGTGAGTGGTTTCATTCGTTTTGATATTCGATAGTTTTATGCTCATGTAAAAGTAAACTCTATGCTCTGAGAAAAAGTATCTGATTTTGTGTGGAAAATTCTATCAAAAAACCATCGAAATTCATGAATACTACCTAACGGAAACAACTACCTACCAAACGGAAACATTGTCACATGTTAGTTCTAGGTAACCAGTCATGAACTCTCTTAGCACATATCATAAGTTGCTCATCCTTATGAATATAATCATCTAAAAAGAACGCTGCAGTGGTAGGCGATTTACGCCAATTTGTCCATGCAGGTAAGGACGCTATTGCCATGCATATTACCACATTCTTTTCCGCAAATTACACCAGTGTACCCATACATATAAGGAAGCTATTGCCATGCACCGCTCCATCGCCTCCAGCGTTTTTAGGGTTCCGTACCCGAAGGGTGCAAAACGGGACCCTATTACTAAGACTTCGCTGTCCGTCTGTCACCAGGCTGTATCTCATAAACCGTGGTAGCTAGACAGTTGAAATTTTCACAGATGATGTATTTCTGTTGCCGCTATAACAACAAATACTAAAAAACAAAAGAAATTTAATATTAAGGGGGGCTCCCATACAACTAACGTGTTTTTTTTGGGGTTTTTTATAGATAATAGTACGGAACCCTTCATGCGCGAGTCCGACTCGCACTTGGCCGGTTATTTTATATGACGCAAAGTATACTTATATCCAAGATGTTTTCCTAAAAAAGCGTCATATTACAATAAAACATCACTCGGTAATACGCATAGCAGTTAGTAGATCAAATAGGTTATATATAATTCAGACTGTCTTCCTAAATGGAAACGGGGCGTAATGCTTTGATATATTTTAATTTGAACAATAGGTACGTCCATACATGTTTTATTTATTTATTGAACAAAAATCCACAGCTATACATAAAATTAAACAAAAATTTTGATTTAATAATTAAGTCAATTGAAGATTTCACTATGTAAAACGTCAATTATGAACAAGTGAGGTTTACATTTCAAGAGACAGGTAGTCAGGTACATACATAAACAATAAAATCTGATGTGTAGGTGGGGTACGTACATGTATCTAGATCATAATCTTATAATTATCATTGACACGCACTAGCATACCTACCGTTGTTCTGAAACTTTGGTTTCCGGCGTCGCGATCTCGTGATGCGGAGTGAGGCATGGCTGCGCGGCGGGAAAAGCTAGGCCACGCCCAAACCATGAAAAAATCTGGCAACCCCCAGAGCCTTAATATTATATTGACGTTGACTAAGTAATAAGATAAGTATGATTTTATGGTAAATAAAAAATTTGAACTTGAACTTTGAACTTGAACTTGAACCATTTCGAACCCTAATAATACTATAAATTCTAACCTCAGAACATTAAGATTCTAACTACCAAGAATAGGTACAATTTCTACTTATCTTCCTCCATTTTTGCCCGGCTAGTACAGTCAGACAAGCAGATAGCTAACCCCCCCAGACGCATTAATTCTTTACGACCGGGGGTCAGGTATCTGCTTGGCGGACTGTACCAATTATTCTATGGTTGTACCTACCTAACGTGATAAATTAAAAAATATTCATTTACCCAGGCAAGTAATGACTTACCCGATGGTAAAGTACGTGCCTCAAATGTGTGTCAGACGCAATTTTATGCGAAACGCAAGCGCAAGGCTAGCCGACGTTCGAATGCCGGTTGATAATTAAAACTATACTGAATGCGCGTATGTAAACATAAATGTTTTACTACTTTCGTAAGTTTTGTTAATGTTGACGGCTGTGTATATTCTATCGTTATTCGCTGCTATTCTGCATTTCTGATGGCGTCTATCCCGATATCTCTAAAATTGCTTTTTTAGGGTTTCGTACCCGAAGGGTGCCAAACGGGATCCTATTACTGAGACTTCGCTGTCCGTCCGTCCGTCCGTCCGTCCGTCTGTCTGTCACCAGGCTGTATATCATGAACTGTGGTAGCTAGACAGTTGAAAATTTCACAGATGATGTATTTCTGTTGCCGCTATAACAACAAATACTAAAAATCAAAAGAAATTTAAAATTAAGAGGGGCTCCCATACAACAAACGTGATTATTTTTGCTCGATATTGATAGTGGTAGCAGGTAGACGCTTAAAATGTCCACAATATATTGAGTATATTATTTACTTAAAAAACAAATAATTAAATAATATTTAGGAGGGCCCCCATACAACATGTTTCTTTTTATTTGCGGTTTTTTATAGATAATGGTACGGAACCCTTCGTGCGCGAGTCCGACTCGCACTTGGCCGGTTTTATTTTTCTTTTTATTTAAAGGATATTTAATAATTTAAAATTCGACTTTGACCTGTCGCATAAATTTGTCGTGACGTGATATGAATAGAAAAGAATCGAGATATCTCAATCTCTCTGATAGGCCGAACTGGCCCCCGATTCTCGCGCTATCAAGATCATCTCCCCAGTCAATACATCGGTTTTGATACCGCTAAAGACCGTCGAAAATGATCTCGATTTATATTTATTTCGATCGAAAACGGGTCGAGATATCTCGGTTGGTCGAAAGGCTAGTCGTAAGAATAGTTTTTGTTTGTTTTTGATAGAGATTTCGGTACATCAAAAACGATATTTCGACCATGGAATTGTTTCGCTAGCGCCAGAATTGCCCCCCTGTACGTTTGTGATTTTGTCTCATTCGTAATCATAAATATGTACCTACCTATAAACTATGCAGGGTGACATTTTATTAGCTGACCATATTTTGGGGAATGATAGTAGCCATCATTATGAACAACTTTCCCCAAGAAACATATAGTCGCAAATGAAAAAAAAATTCATCCTCCAGTACATTGCCCCGATCAGCTGATTTCAAGTTACTATGGGAGACTCAAAATTTTTTGGTACTATCATTCCCCAAAATATGGTCAGCTAATTAAATGTCACCCTGTATAGGCTAGCAAAATTGTAAATCTCCGTTATCGCATGCAATTTGTATTCAACTAAACGTGTCACCATACTCCTCGACCTACATACTTTAAAGTACCTACTTCTACTCGCTATACTACGCGTCGAGTAGTTCCAATTGACACTTGTTGCTCGTAAAATTGATACAAAGCTATTTCAATGCCGACTGCGGCATGGTATTTTCTTATAAAGGGTGTTGGGTGTATCTGTATAGGCGCGGTCAAAAGTGTTAGCCGGCCCTGTGGAGGGAGGATCCGCCCTTGAGAACGCGATGTCAAAAACTTAAATAGGCTGTACCTACCTACGCATCAAATCGTTCATTTCATTAGTACTAACGGCCGATCCCAATAACCTGTCTCTATCCGTGATCTGTAGATTACGCTTTACATTTGACAGTTGCGCTATGGGATTTATGCCAAAATTGACACTAGCAATCTCTTATCTGCAGATTATGGATAGAAGATAGGTTATTGGGATCGGCCATAAATAAAGTTTTATAAGCGCCATCTATCACATACTTTTGTACTATTTCCTAGACACTCATAGTCGGCAGTTGCGCCATCTACTAGATGCGCCATTTACTTTATAGTAATTACCTGTGCCCAAGGAGCTGCCCAAATTTGAGGGTTACCTTTTTCTTGTACTACGGTATACAGCCGACTACTCAGGTCAGGCCCGCTACTTCGAACGCATCACTTCACTAAGGTTCACTTCATTCCCCTTTAGACCGTTTCGTAGCCAGCTACTGAAAGGAATTTTATTTTCCCATTTGGAAGCTGGCTTCGAAAGCTGGCTTCCAAACGGTAAATAATAATAATACTTTATTTCAGATAAAAATCCATACACTGTTAAATTAAACTGTAAAGACAAGTCTCGTTTCGTAGCCAGCTACTGAACGGATGTTTTTTCCCATTTGGAAAATGGCTCCGAAAGCTGGCTTCGAAACGGTAAAGACTAATCTCGTTTCGTAGCCAGCTACTGAATGGAATTTTATTTACTCATTTGGTAGCTGGCTCGGAAAGCTGGCTTCGAAAAGGTATAGATAAGTCCCATTTCGTATATAGCCAGCTACCAAACGGGATTTTATTTTCCCATTTGGAAGCTGGCTACGAAACGGTCCGAAGGGCAATTTAACACTAAGTATAACTTTGACAATTGTGGTTTGGATTTGTTTGACTAAATTTTGAGGAACTGAAGTATAAGTGCTGTTAGCTAGAACGTGAGTTAGTGTTAGTTAGTGGGCACAATTGTGCCTCTGCCACCCTGTATGGGAAAAGGCGTGACGCTATGTTATGTTTGTGAGTTAATTCTAAACTTTGACAACTCGGCAACTCTACAAAATATGGAGATAATGAATATGGCTAGGTCTCTATGATAAAATTTCTTTTCATCCTGTATTATGAATAAAAACATTTCCTCTAAACATTAATAATGGCCGTCATTAGTTAAATATAATGGCCTAATAGTCACATCTTGGAGGCTATTTGGGAGGTGTCAAAGCATTAAACTAGAGGAACTAAAGGGACTAAACTGACAACCTTCAAATCCGACAGCTCTTGCGCGGTGGCCACAGATTCCATTTTCAAACACACCGTTTTAATTAGTTTAGTTAGTATAGTTCGTGTCGCCTCCCAAATCGCAGACATTATCGAGGGTTAGTAATTAGTCATTACTTTATGACACGGCCTACGTAGAGTCGCAGACACCAATCTTATCGGAACTAATTTGTTTCGGAGTATATTAGTACATTTACCGCACACGATGTTATAAGTTATACAATATGTTATAACATAGGTTATACTTTTTAGGGTACCGTACCCGAAGGGTGCCAAACGGGACCCTATTACAAAGGCTCCGCTGTCCGTCCGTCCACCCGTCCGTCAGCGGGTCCTAGAGCACGAACCGTAATAGCTAGAAAGTTGAAATTTTCACAGAAAGTGTATAATCTCTTGCCACAACAACAAAAAATACTTGAAATACAAGAGATATTACAAATTAAAGGGGGTTCCCTATACAAGAGACGTGTTTTTAATTTTCTTTTTGTTTTATTGTTTTTGAGTGCTTAAGGTTGTGTTGTACGATGGTGGTACCCTTCTTTTGCGATTCTGACTCGTACTTGACCGATTTTTTTATTATTTAATAATATACACATATGTATTACATATATTTTTTAATTTGATAGAGTATAAAGTCATGATATGAGTATAAGTTACGATTGGAAAAATCGTGAGAAAACATTCAAGCTCCAATAACTGCGGCGAAGGCGAGCCCTGCTCTGCTAAAAATGCAGTATTGATTAATTCGCTAAGCATAAGAATAATTGTGTTTCTGCATCCGCTTATGTTAAGGACTCAACAACAACTAAGGCTCTACTCAGCTTAATACTCTTGAGCGGTTAACAAAAAATCCATTCAAGTATAAATAAAAAAACCGGCCAAGTGCGAGTTGGACTCGCGCACGAAGGGTTCCGTGAAAAAACTTGTTGTATGGGAGCCCCCCTTTAATATTAATTTTATTTAAATTTATTATTTATTTTTTATGTAAATAATATAGGTAGGTACTCAATATATTTTATGTGAGCATTTTAAGCGTCTACCTATGCTACCATTATCAATATCGAGCAAAAATGAGCAAAAAAATCACTTTTGTTGTATGAGAGCCCCGCTTAATATTGAATTTCTTTTGATTTAGGGTTCCGTACCCGAAGGGTGCCAAATGGGACCCCCCTTAATATTTAATTTATTTTGTTTTTTATTTTATTTGTTGTTATAGCGGCAACAGAAATACATCATCTGTGAAAATTTCAACTGTCTAGCTACCACGGTTCATGTGATACAGCCTGGTGACAGACAGACAGACGGACGGACATCGAAGTCTCAGTAATAGGGTCCCGTTTGGCGGAACCCTAAAAACACCAAAACGAGACTCCGAATCTCCGAATCTCCGAATATTGCGAAACAGATGGAATAATTCACAGCCTTTTAGCTCGCGCTTAAAATGTTTTTAAAATGCAAAAACAAAATACTTTTATTTGTGGGCGTTTAGCCGGGTCATAAAATACAGGTAGAATTTAGGCCCTTAAATTCTGTGAATGTTTTCCTTTTTAGGTATGTTGGGAGGAACAAAAATGCATTTTAAATATAAAAGCGATGACAGTCAATGTTATTTATGAGGCAATTCATTAGTTCTCAGAGTTTGCATAACGATTTGCCAACAGCCTCCCTCCTACTTATAGTTTAGTATATGTATAGTCTGATTATTTAGATTTGAATAAAAAATATTGTAAGAATCGTTAGATCGCTATCCCAAAAATTAGCAAAATATTAATTTGTCTTCTTTTGAAGGTTAAAATGGTTTTAATCATCGGTATACTCTCTTATGGGCATAGGCCGAACAAACTTACCTGGGTCCTGGCAGAATTACCAGCGTTGCAGTTATCTGCAACACATGCTGAGCCAGGGCCTATTCACTGTGAAATATGCACATGTATAGTTTCTTTCTATTTTTTTAAAGTTTTGTAAGAATCTTTATTGTATTTGTGTGTATTCTTACAGTGAATAAATGGATTATCTATCTATTTATTACAATGCAGAACAATAGACGTCGGAGCGAGAGGGAGTTGCAATATGCACTAAATAAAGCACAGTGAGTATAGTAAAATTTGAACATCCTCAGATATACGTTATATATCTGACGATTGAAAAACCAGCGGTTAGTTAAATTCATAATTCTTGCACGGAAAAAAAAAACAATGTGATACAATATAGTCTCAATGACTTCATAAATTTATTTAATGTTATAAATAATTAACATTGAAGTATGGCACACTAGTAGATACAGTAGTGCCGTCATTTCATTGCATGTGATGTCTGTTAGTACAGATGTTTCTTTTCAATGACATTTTTGAAGGTCCCTTTGGCATTGTGTCGAATGTTAAATAGATGGCTGTGACTGAAACTCATTATTATAACTATCTCAGGCTGTTACAAATAAGCAAACAGAACAATTTATTGTTTCGTGACTTGACAATGTATTTTCTTTGACATACGATTACTACTATACTGTAGTAGGAAGCTTAAAGATGTTTTAGTGAAGCAGTGTTTGAAGTAAAATGGTCAAATTACTGGCTAACCTGTACCTTAATTTACACTTCAGTGAGAATGCGTGGCAATAGCAATGTAGTAAGACAACACATATAGACACACCTGTATTATTATTATTATTATTATTAGCCTATAGCATCCCACTGCTGGGCAAAGGCCTCTCTTCCCCGTTTCCACGCATCTCGCTGCTGGGCCGATTCCCACCAGTTCTTGTTGTGGTCCCTCAGCTCGTCACTCTAACGTTTTCTAGGGCGGCCTCGACCTCGCCTTGCGTTTTGTGGGACCCAGAGTGTCATTTGTTTGGCCCATCGGTCCGGTTGCATACGAGCAACGTGGCCGGCCCAGTCCCACTTCAATTCGGCCGCTTTTTCTGCTACGTCTTTTATTTTAGTTTTGGAGCGCAACTCGGTGTTCCGGACACGGTCCAGCAACCGGACCCCCAAGATACTGCACTCCATATTTAGACACACCTTTACCTTTGAAAATTTAGTATCTACCCAGTCTACGCAAATCTAACGCAAATCTATCGAAATATGTGGAAAAGTGACAAGTGTGACTTGAACTGCATCAATTTGGCTGGGGATTGAAAGTACTGTATAACGAGATCGGATTTTATTGAACCAATGCCACGGTTTCCGATCTTATAATACAAACAATCCAAACTTGGTGAGCACAAAAGGAAATGATCTGTTGTTCCCAATTAATAATTTTCCGGACACGGCAGAAGCCATTGTCCAAGAAACAATAGTTGCCTAAACGTGCAGGGGCAATGCACCAGAAAGAATGAAAAATGAGGTAAAACTTCAAGCCGCTTAAAATCTTAACAGTTTTTGTTTAAACCGTGATGCAATCCGTTTCGGCTAGTGTTGGGATAAACTTTGTCGATGGTTTTTTTAGATAGTTAATCTATATTAACGATTTGTTTACTGTCAAAATATGTACAGTTATCACGGATTTACCTGGTGTGATTTAGGTTACCTTTGAGATAATTTGACTAACTTGATCTTTGTTCTTTTGTTTACAGGTAAGCATTGTTGATCGCAATTTTTTTTCTTCTGCCTTAATTTGGTAAGAGTTATCATTATCATCTATCGACACTATTAATCAAATTACAATTCCGTCCATCCATGGAATTCATGGTTCAAAAATACCTATCTTCATTCTTGGTTAACATACCCGACATTTATTTTGAGAATATTTTTTTGTACGTAAATTGTTTTTCAAGTTGGGCTACTCCATTACATCGATAAAAATCCCACCACTACCATTGACCCATTTATTTAGAGAGCACTTCCTCGTTTAATCAGAATAGGCTTACTGTACTGTGTGGAACACTGGCTGCGCAAGCGCTGGGTATTTGGGCCATTGACACCAAAATGTTCGAGTGTGCGCTTATTATGGTTTCATTTGCCATTACGCAATAAGTGCTGTCGATTTCAATTAAACGTCTCAGTGATGGTATGCTGAGTGGTTTTTGTTAGTGATATTGGTTTTAGTTTTAGAATCGTGTTTTGAACCGACTGTTCCGTCCGAACACGAGTCACGTCAAGACTATTCTCGTAACGTACAAATACAATGTCCTATCTATCTATCCATGATTTTCGCATTACTAGACTTAGATTTGACAGTTGCGCTATGGATTTTATGTCCAATTTGACCCTAGCTATCTGCAGATTATAGATAGGTAATCGAACATGGCCGTAATTTTTTTTTTTCAAATTGCCATAACTATCAGGCATTGTATGCGAGAGGCACAGGATCGGAGTAGATTGCGTGGTAAGGAAGAGGCAGTGGGTAAATGTGAACTGATCGATTTGATTTGAGCACAAAGAATGTATATACAGGTTGCTTAGTGTAAGAATGTAGGTAGGTTACGATACTTCACGAAATGTCCACGTGTACCCACGTATATTTAACAATTACTGTACCCTGCTCGCATGAATGCCAGCATCACGCACAAACCTGCGTGGTTTATGTGATGTAAATGTACTTAATTGAGACGGTTACCTCCATTTGTTAAATAAATAATAAATAACCGGCCAAGTGCGAGTCGGACTCGCGCACGAAGGGTTCCGTACCATTATCTATCAAAAACCGCAAAAAATAATAATTTTGTATGGGAGCTACCCCTAAATATTAATTTAATTTTAATTGAATTATTTATTTTTTAAGTAAATAATATACTCAATATATTGTGAATATTTTAAGCGTCTACCTGCTACCATTATCAATATCGAGCAAAAATTAGCAAAAAAAACACGTTTGTTGTATGGGAGCCCCCCTTAATATTAAATTTCTTTTGATTTTTAGTATTTGTTGTTATAGCGGCAACAGAAATACATCATTTGTGAAAATTTCAACTGTCTAGCTACCACGGTTCATGAGATACAGCAGCCTGGTGACAGACAGACGGACGGACGGACGGACGGACAGCGAAGTCTCAGTAACAGGGTCCCGTTTGGCACCCTTCGGGTACGGAACCCTAAAAAAGGTAATGCCAAAAATTCAATGGTGAAGCTGACCTTGCGGAATGCATGTCCTTACGTTTATATCGGTGCCCAATAAGGGAATTCTCGTTCATGGGACCTATGATCTCACATTACAGCAAATTCTTAAACACTTGAGCCAACATTACATCACACGCCCTTTTGTTAGCATCGAAACGTAAATTGACGTATTCAGTGAGGTGATAATTGATTCAAGAATACCACATGGCATAGTGATGAAATACCAAACTGTATTGTTTGACCTGCCAGAGTTACAATAATCTTTATACCGATTTAGTTCTATCTTCTTCTAAGAAATCGATTTGATCAGAGCGACATTCTGCGTTAATTAGGGCGGTTTGTTTGTGTAGTTGATTATTTAGTTATTAATTACAGCTAAGTATAGATATTCATTCCATAATAAGTTTTAAATACTGTACTCGTACTCGTACTTAATAACCATGTTTGATTAGTAGTCGCATTGATTCTTCATACTGACATACAACGGAATATATAGCTCTGATCAAATCGGTTTCTTAGTGAAAGTTGCTCGGAATGATGCTCTTCTTCTTCTGTTTTGTAAGAATCTTTATTGTATCTGTGTGTATTCTTACAGTGAATAAATGGATTATCTATCTATCTATCTATCGGATTATCAACATTACCTTGGAAACCCTTTGAATTCCAATTGGGGCTGTTTTGTCAAATACCAAGACATTTTGGACGGCTATGGTAATTTTGCAAATTGGCTTAGGATCCTAATTTGAATCGCATAAAGTTTGTGATATCCCTAGAATCATCAATATTAGTTTAAAATTAATAATAATATAATAATAATAATAATCGTTTATTTAGTAATAAGTGTACAGATTCTTGTCATAATAAATTCTTATAATAACAAATAGTGAGTCTCTACTCCCCAAAGAAGGGTGAACCCTGTGTTTTGGGATGACTAGGGCGCTCTTTACGATCATGCACAATGTGGAACAAATTGAATGGGGCCCAGGGAACACTTAACCAGTGGAGAACGCATAGATACATTTTCCTTTGAAACACAACTCACCAGTTTACGGGCGGCGGGGGACGAGGTAAGGGAGCTGTGATTATTCAGCCGCTGCGAAACTATCTGGTGGCCCGTCATCGTACATTGGTTGCGTATGCGAACGTTTGTTGAATACAACAAACGTTTGGCGAGCTGCATTCCCCCGCAGGTGCAGTCAATTGGATATGTAGTCTCTGATGGGGCCTAACGTTATCAATCGGCGTCCTGGGGTTCCTAATGAACTCCTGACTCCTGGCTAGCTAGGGCATCCTGGTGAACCGAATGGAAATTGGTTTGACAATGTAGCGGTCGTGTAGAGTAGACCTTTAAAAAATAAAGCAGCTATCAAAATAATCATACGTTATCGGTGAGTGACGCTTCACAATGTAAATATGAGGGTTACAAAGGCCATAACGGTACCAGAAAGCCGCAATAGATCAAAATGTTTGCATCTTTGGTATTCGTGTTGCCACTCAAAGACCGAATGAAAAGTTTAGATGTTCTCCAAATGCAAGATTGAGTAAGCAAAGTTTAGAGGTGACAGACTGTGATTGATGTTTTAAAAGAGCTGAGTATGTTTATTTGGATTTAATTTAAGTCGACTTTTTCGAGTTTTAAGATAATAATAATGAACCTTTTATCTTTCGTTAATTTGGAGACAGACACCAAATCGAATAAATTTAGAACTTGGCAAAAAATTAAGAAGGCAATATTTTTGGAGCAACTATTGATACCTACTATATCGATTCTAGACAGCTATAGATTTATCTTTTGGAAAAAGACACTTTATTGCAAAACGTTCTGCGAATTTCGTTGAAAATTACATACTAATAAAAACACCAGGCGGGCGGTATTCAAAATTACAGACTTCAAGCTATGTTGCCTTTTATAAACTAAACAAACTATTACCCAGACGCACGGTCAGTCGTGAGTTACATCATATCCAACTTGACACTGCGCTTATGAAAGTTGGCACCTCAGTATGACCAAAACGTTTTACTGTAACCCGCCACATGCTCAAATTTACTACAAGCAGTTTGTATTCAATATTTTCTTGGTGGAATTTCATAAAGACTTAATTTTTGAGCTTACTGCACCTAATTAGAGCTCTGATCCTCTTAAGCCAAGGTCATTTATTAGCATTCTGATGAATGAGTAGATTTATGGATAAGCTTTATGTAGGATGCATTTGTTTGTTTTAAGGACCACGTAAATGATAAATACTATCTATAATAGGTCCTCAAGTCTCGTATAGTAACTGTTTATTAATCTGTGTATAGTGAATAGCGTATGTATCGATTGCCTCCGAAGGCGCATATTGCCGTATTTGGCTTTTCGAATGCGCCTATATTGCTTGGAGACTGACTAGCTGGCAAATACAGCATATTGCGCCCTTGAGAGCAGTCGATGTTTAGATGTTTGTGATGACGCTATTTCTACTTCCTATTACCCAGGATGTCCAAGTGTGGGCATTTGTATGTGTCTATTTTTAAATGCTTTAATGTAAATATTTTTGCTATTCGAGTTCTATACGTGGTATACTTTACTTCTTCTACTTTTCTTACATTTTTGTATTGCTCATTTCATTTGCCTGTAACTTCAACAAGACACTACTTTACACAACACACACATTACACATTCAAATTAGTATTGTCTCCAACTTGGCCTTGGGTGTAACTATTACTAACAAAGTGTAATGATCTTTCATCTCACATGCAAAGCAGCTCCCTCTTTCCAACCGAAACAATAGTAATGTGTTCTCGTGGTGATTTCTCAAATTTGCCATGTGAAATCGTCGGAACTAATGGAAGGCTATGAAAACCATTGTCGGTCCAGCTTTTATTGCACACCTCTTATGACTTAAGTACCGAGAATATTAAATTAGGTTTTATGGCTGTTTGGGGGCTTTAAAGTTGCGTTCAAAAACGGTACTGCAGAATGATTACTCCCTTGTGTCGCCTTGCATTTTTTCGCGGACATCTTTTTGTAACCTGATGGATGACCCTACTCCCAAAACAGTACTGAGTACACATAGGCAACGTAATTTCTAAGCGACTCTCGGAGACTAGTCGTCATGAAGTATCTCACAATAAATGAAGACTCGCACTAGTGACTCCGCTACAGTATCGTACAGACATACCTAAAGGACTAACCCTGAGTTGCATGAAACAAAAGCAATGGGTAATTTTGTTTGGAGAAAATTGCTTTTTTTTTCGCGCGGCCATTAACCAAACCTTGTTTTTCTAGTGCAGAATAGTGTATCGAATAATACTTAGTAAGACATCTATACATCTTCACTCGCTAGAGGAGCTCAGTCCGGACTGAGTGTAGAGGAGCTCAGTCCGGACTGAGTGTAGAGGTTAGATGAAAGAAAGAAAGGTTTGGTTGATGGCCACGCGAAAAAAATGGCACTACTTTCACCCATTGTCTTTGAAATAGATGGTCCTAAACGGGCCAGGTTTTGCTGCAATATGTAGCCGCCAACTATTGGTGTCCCTCTCTTACTCACATGTTAGAAATAGACACCAATGGTTGCCGGCCGGCCACATATTGCAGTGAAATACGCCCCGTTTGGGAGCTCCATAAGAATCAGAAACAGATGACAATCCAACGAGATTCTCGCCAAAAATGCTCCAATCTGTCAATATTGGTCTCGATATCCGTATATCAAAGGCGCGAGAATCGATCCGAGATCCTCGATCACGAACGTTTTCGAGATCGTAAAACTTTTTCGAGATATTATTATATTTTATGTCATAGACAATAAGAATCACTGACGTTTGGCTTCTTGATAGTTTTCTATCGAATCTTTGTTCGTGATTGAGCTCTGAGATTGAGCTACAGTAAGGTGACAAATTTCAAAATAACAATACTCGTACGCAACGGTTATAGGCTATTTAGGTCATAAAACCGGCAGTTTTGGAACGTAAATAAAACATGACCAGCTACAAATCTCCTTTGTTGTCCTAAATCCATTGACATTCTTAACCAAGAAAAAACCAAGTAGGTACGCTAGTAGTTCAATGTCTTAATCTAAGAGGTTTTATTGTATCATCCTTACATCTATGTAGGTCTAATACACTATTATCAAAGGGTCACGTCCCAAACAATTACCGCCAGATTACATCACAGAAACATCTGTCCCTTCCGACCAGAGACTATATCCAATTGACTGCGCCTGTTGTATTCAACAAACGTCGCATACGCAACCTATGTACGATGACGGGCCGCCAGACAGTTTCGCAGCGGCTGACCAATCACAGCTCTCTTACCTCGTCCCCCGCCCCGCCCGTAAATTGGTGAGTTGTGTTTCAAAGGAAAATGTATATATGCGCTCTCCACTGGATAAGTGCTCCCTGCTTCCGACCAAACAATTAGCCCACGGGTTTCTTAACTTGCCTGATTTGTTCTACTATGTGCAGTTTAGGTTTACCCAGATGGTAAAAAATGCCTTTATTGACATTGTGTGGGTTTGTTTCACATCTCGGTATCTTGATCTCTTAACCTTTGTATTTGCATTGTTTTTGCCACAGGCTGAAACTGAATAATTGCATTGCTTTTTTAAAAAAGCTCAGTAATCCTCGATAGGGATGTTAAGGGGTCCAATCGGAGAAAACTATGGCAATACTAAAATTACGCAAAATAATGATATTGGTTAATATTATGAACATTATTATTATTTTAATGTATCCTATATAGTAAAAATTAAACAAAACAATATGCGGATAATTATTAACCTATTGTAGTAATATACTCTTTAAATTAAAGTCATACGGAATTTGCAAGAAATTCATGGAAAACATCGTGAGGAAATGTTTTTTCCCCATCGGTGATGAACTAGTCCCCCTCTTTTACTGTTTCTGATCCTGAGCGGTTTCCCTCCAGTCCTTGTCTCTTAGACCCAACTCATCACCCCATCTCTTCCTATACGGTTCGTCTAAAATATTTACCCTGTTGGCGTGAATCTCATAAGATTGTTATTTGTTTCTAATGCTAAGGATAATGCTTTTACAAAGTTCGTGGAACTAAGGTACCTAAAAACCGGCCAAGTGCGAGTCGGACTCGCGCACGAAGGGTTCCGTACCATTATCTATAAAAACGGCAAAAAAACATGTCTGTATGGGAGCACCCTTAAATATTTATTTCATTCTGTTTTTTGGTACGTTGTTATAGCGGAAACAGAAATACATCATCTGTGAAAAATTCAACTGTCTAACTATCACGGTTTATGAGTTACAGCCTGCTGACAGACGGACAGACGGACCGATGGACAGCCGGAGTCTTAGTAATAGGGTCCCGTTTAACCCTTTAGGTACGGAACTCTAAAAATGGCGTTAAATATAACAATAGTATGATTGGACACGCTTGAAAGATCAAGTCCCACCATGTCTCAGAACCGGCAAAGTGTCATGCATTAAAGCAAAAGACACTTTTTAGAATTCAAATACCGTCTTCGCGAGTGGAATTCTAATATATATAAACTATTATCATGTCTAGGAACGATCAACAAAAGACTCGGTAAGGAATGCTACGTTGGTGGAATGCTAACAAGGGCTACACCCCTGCTATGAGCTTTCTGCATCTTTTTAACCGACCTCAAAAAAGGAGGGGGTTATCAATTCGGTTGTGTTATTATCTTTTTTTTTATGTGTGTCACCTCGAAATCGGTATTATTGGTGAACCGATTTCAAAAATTCTTTTTTTTATATGAATGAATGGATCTTCCTAGATGACCCTTGAACTTAGGACAAAGCTAATCAACCGCTAGGTGGCCCCAGAAGGGAATTAAAGTGTCCCCTAAAAGTGATTGTTGGTAAAATCGGGCATAAGTTGACATGTTGTTGTTGTATTTGACAACCGCTCCGCTAAACTACTCGACTACCGGCCGCCGCGGCTAGAGGATGATTTTATCGAAAATTGGCATCAACGCAGTGGTGTTTGGATTTACAAGTATCATCTCTGTTGTGGTGGATAGATCGGTTGCTTAAACAAAAAACCATTATGTCTTAATTCTGTAACTAACGGTTGGAAGCGTTTAAGCAACACAACTACCTTTTTTATCACTGAAGAGTTCTAAATGGCCTTTTTGTTTGTCGGCAACTTTGTTGCGTTGCGCTATTTGTAAAGAACTGCTTCGTCCATTGATCCGTTTTTGGATTGAGCTATTTCTTCTATTGTGCTGGTACCGTTTAGTTCATTGCGAAATGTTGGGCTGGAATTTTAAGTGTTTTGCTTTGACTTTGCTTTTTTGTGTGGCAATGGGTGAGGTTACGTTTATCGTGTAAGTATACAATAGGTACATATCTGGAAACAGCATATATTTAGTATCTATAGTAAAACAGTAGTTTTCAGTTTATAAGTAAGTTATATTTGAAATTAATAAGTAAAAAGTAAAACTACACACACATACACACACAACACACTTCAATATATTTTCATACAAGCATAACACTCCACACCTTCTCCAACACACGTAGGTACACCCTACACACACATACTCTACTCTACTTTAACTTTCGTAAGAAATGAATAACAAAATTAATAATAATGAGATACTTTTACCTAACTTTGTACTCTAACTTTTACCTTGTATTCTAAGTTATTCTAGTACATATACTTAATATTTGTAAAGTTGAACACAATATAAAACCACAGTAATGTGAGAAGTGACTAACCTCCTCGACACAGGAAATCCTAGTGAGGAGGTTAGGAACTCAACTTTTAACCTAGCCCTAGCACAAACAGATGATTTATTTGTTTTTTCTAAAAGTATGTTCATTGTTACATTCTGTCACTAGGTTAAGATTGTGTAAACTTTTGAAGTATAAAATAAAATAAATTCTAAATACTATTGGTTTTAAAGTATTTTTTTCAAAATGATATAATTATCATGTGTGCTAAAGATCATTCATCATCATTCATAATTTCTTTATTGCACAAAAACATTTGAAAATACAAGAAATACTTAAAAATAGTATAAAAAGGCAAGCTTAACTCTAGTAAGAGATATCTTGCTAGATCTCTTATTTGCCTTAGAGGACAATCTGCGTTTTATCACTGATATTAAAGAGTCATGTATTCTGTTCAGTTCTAAATGCATATTCGTGGTAGGCTCAAAGATTATAGGCAGAGGCCAGAGGTAATAAGTGCCACTAATGTAAGATAAACATTGATGACAAGTTTAATAAATATTTATCTAGAAGTAACGACAGATGGTTTCAAACAATCATAACACTCATATCGAACACATCTAATTCCGTTCATATGGACCACACACAGGCTCACTCCTGTGGGATATTTTTGTACACAACAGTCTTCGAAGCAACGGATTTGTTTTGATTTATTTGTCTTTAGAGCTTTCACGTGTTGCATGAAATGTTGATGATATTAGAAATTCTTTTTAACCGAATTCCCAAAGGAGGAGGTTTACAATTCGTCCGGATGTTTTTTTTTATGTATGTGCCCCGATAGCGCCTAAACGGATGGACCGATTTGGAATTATTTTTTTTGTTTGAAAGGGTTTACCTTCCCATTGGTCCCATTGACACCAGGTCAGGATCTGATGATGGGATCTTGGAGAAATGGAGAGAACTCTTCAAATATTATAGGCAGACCTGTAGTGATTTTTGTGTTTTTCATAATAACTCGTGCAAATGCACATGGTAAGCATAATATTGTGATGCGGAACTGCTGATGAAGACCACATATGGACCACATTTTTAAATGGCTTTTTACAATTTGTTAACTTTCTTTCCTAGTTAAATATTTTATTAATATGTAACTTCGCTGTACGATAACCATTTTTATCACCTTCTAGCTGTGTAGTCTAGTGACAATTCATATAAGAAGAACTTTTTACGTCGAGGAATTATGTGTTGTATTTATTTTTGTTTGGCTTTGTTGAATCCAAAATAACGTTTGATGAATACCTTCAATATCATACTTCAAACTACATCTAGGTTTCAGGAGATTCATGATAAATTCTTTTGTAACAAATACAAGTAGATATTACTTGTTATATCATATTACAAATTCTGCCTATAATTTGAAACATTGGCAATCAATCCATGATGAAGCACTCACTCTAAAAGCAACAATTTGTTTGATTTTGTTTCATTATAACATTCAACATTTGAATCAACCCAATTGTAATTGAAACTGTGTAGAACACACAGCTGTTGCCATCTTTGCGCGAACACCGTATGTGCTGGAATGGTTCTCTAAACCAAAACAAGAAACCACACCGTTGGAGTTTCATTTGTCTATGGCACTGCGAAGCTGAGTAATTAGCAAACAATGTGACTATACAAAAGCCACGTCTTGCCAAAGAGTTCACTAGCCTTAATGGCAAAATATAACACCCGCGTAGAAACCTTTTACATCAAACCACAGGGTTCCAAGAATTTTCTTAGTCGAGTAAAATAAACAAGCCACTTTGTACGTATGCTATTACGTCATTTACCTACTTAGTTTAGTAGTTGTGAAGCAACTGTAAGTTTAACTCTTTTTTAAGTAAATAATAACACACCTAATTCATTAGTAAACACCCACTCAGATACAAATGATCGCAATCACAAATTTGTCAATAAGCTCGAGTATCTATGGTTACGGCATACAAAACAGATGAAGGTACTTAGACAACAAATTGGCAGTCTTGTGTGGTTTGCCCTCTAGTCATGCGACCTTACATAGGCTTTCGATAAACGTCGTTTTATTATCATGCCCACATATTCCGCTACAAGTTGAGCCTGGCTTACCATATGAGCTAAATGAGTAATCGGAAGGCATGAACTTCTGTTGTGCTACCGATACCGTCACCATATCGTTTTGCCTCTTATTCCTTTGTGAATACGTTCTTGGCATAAAAGTTAACAATAGTCAGTGCATGGGTCCTAAATGGGACCCCTGGGGTACGCCATATGGAGCCTCATTCATTACTATGTTTTGCTTTTCTATACTTACATTTGTATTTAACTAACTAAAGTAGTGGGCTCATTGTATTTACCACCAAAGAATTAGTTTATTTCTAGTTAACACAAAACATAGTCTTTCTGTCACTTTTTCAATGTACGTAATGGTCTTAAATACGTAGATACTCATAATAGAAGCTATTATGAAAGCAATGAAACAAGATAAAGGGACTATCATAATAACGTCAGAAACCAATAAAATAGTAATACTAATTAGCGGCAGAGACAAAGTCATGACATCCGCATTATAAGGTCTCTGCAGGGAGCATTCCTAGACCCTTGCCCGTAGAGGTAGGCCTGTTAAAATATGGCTACATTCATAAAATGGACAGTGTTTTAAACCGACAATAAATAAAGTCGTTACACAATTTAATGAATTTCTTGTAATTAAATAAAGTTTAAAGTTTCCAATGGTTATTGAAAACAATTAGGTAAGTTTCTAAAACTGCCCAGTTTAGTTGGCAAAATAGGACTTTAGCTTGAGTTCCCCATATCAAATAGGCTGTCGGTTAGACATTCGTGGCAGTTAACAACATCTGAGAAGAAGATAACGCTGATCATTATATCAATTATGGTAGGTAGCTAATGAGTCTTGACAAGCCTTTAGTAAGTTTTCAAAAAAATTAATAATACCATCATAAATCCTTACTAATTATATCATTAATTCTTTCATTAATTATATATAACTATCCCGGGCATACTAAATCGATGATCCCGGGGATAAATTCCCATCCGCCGCGCTTTGGTGTCAGGATTGCGCAACGCGGCAAGATGGCGGCCAGCCGCGCTGACCTGGCGTCTTAAAACTTAAATTTGAAAATTCCCTTTAGACTTATCATACGTTTAAAATGACAACTGTATTGCTAAGCCAAAGAGTTGTTTGTAACTGTTGTTAAATAAGTGTAAGTGAAATAAAGTATGTACTGTAGTATGATTTAAAAGTATTCAAAGGAGTATAAAACACGGTATTAACTAAGATAAACTAAGAAATATGCTATGAATAGTACTAACAATCAGTTTTTCAGTCTTTACAGACTTTAATTCAGTCTTTACAGACTTTAATCATGGCACAATCTCCGATCACACCCCACCCCACCGGCAAAAAAAAGTTATGAACGGTTTTGATGTTTTTTTTTTCTGGCTCCATGGTTGAGTATTTCAAAGCACGGCTCGGTTTTTTGACTCATTGGCTGTATTTATAAAAAAAAAATTACGACCCTAGGAGCTGAGATTTTCAAATGATGATCGAAAATAGATACTCAAACTCACCGTGCGTCAATTTGGCCTCTGCGCAATCCTGAATTTCGCTGTTTCGCGTCAAATTGAGCCATGCGCAATCTAGTGGCTAAGAGCGAATTTTACCACCGAAAAGTAACTTTTTACTCGAGAATATCTTCTTCTTTTTCATAGAATGACCTCTTTTGAACTGTCATTGTCATACAAATTATCCCCGGGATAGTTATTTTCGCATAACCTTTTCTTGGTAAAATCCAGCCTAAGACAAATAAACAGAATACGTCCTACACTGCAGGCTGCAGGGGTTTTTAAGATCCTAGCAACAAACTTTTTTATGTGTTTTTATTTTTATGATAGGTATTTAACAGATCAACCAAAACTAGCTTCTGCAAGACACGGAGCAAGATTATTATGAGTAGGTACCTATCTGTTTTATCTTTGGATCGATTTGAATTAAGAATCCAAAACTAAAAGTGTCTCCAATAAAATAAACTATTTAAAAACTTTATTTAGGCTTGTAATAATAATAATAATATTCAGAAATTATATTGTTTTCTTAGTAAGCATCGCACAGCATAATCCGTGGTTGGTCATCGACCATTTCGACATTGAGGTCAAAGCGTTCAGAGACGATTACACAGTTCAGGCCATTTTTGGGTTTGACGAATAGTAGTGCATTGTCCGGTCGGTCTCAACTCAACGGTCGTGGTCTGTCTCGTTTAGAAACATGGCTCTTTTGTGATTGCGGTTTTAGGCCAAGTATTTGGGTTATGGTGGCTCAGGTTTGGAATAATGCTGGGAAGAATGTATGATATATTCGGTATAAGAATGTATTATCAATTGCTAGGAATCTTTGAAGTCACTTTGCAAATCATTGGTTGGAATCATCATCAATCTCATGGTTAGAAATAGACCAAACCATAAAAATATGACTATAAATAAAACGTTAGTATGAATATGTGTCAAAGATGTAAGTCAAATAATAAATATTAGCAAAAATACTGTCATAATGCAGACGCCTATCTAATATCTCCATGTTTTTCTTTTAATATTCTAAGAGAAGACGGCACTTCTACATGATATATGTTTGACTAGCTGTGACCGTGACCATTCGGCGGGTTATTTAATTAAATGGTTATTTGGATACTTATTAATAAATTAGATCGCTTAACCGTGTCGTGACTTGTGTATTCCTAATCCCTTATAATGAGAATATCATGAGATTTAGATAGCTCTGCGATGCTAAATAGCATGATGTTGGTATTGTGTTCGCTTTTCTCATTCAAATTGGTGATTAATATATGTAGCTAAGCAATGTGTTGGACAACTGGATTAGCATTATTTATTGCGGTTAATTTATCATCTCTATTCCTATAAACTCTGTATTTTCTCCATTTTGTACAATTAGTAAGCTTCATATCGGTAAACTATTATATTATCAGAGAATGAAAAAATATGCCGTTTTATTGTTGCCCTCTGGCAAGTGTTTGCAAAGTCCCTTACTTTTGCAGTTGATATTGAGGAAGCGGATATTGACAATATTGGTTTCCTGAGTAAAACTGTGTAGCGGATATGAAATGGCTTCATAGTCTCTGTTCGGTCGAATAGACTCCTTGGGGTTATTTGATATCTCAAGTCGCTATTTCAAGTGCTTCCAAATGACGGAAATACACAATAACCGGCCAAGTGCGATTCGGACTCGGGCACGAAGGGTTCCGTGCCATTATCTATAAAAAACCGCAAAAAAAAAATGTATGGGAGCCCCCCCTAAATATTAATTTAATTTTAATTTAATTATTTATTTTTTAAGTAAATAATATACTCAATATATTGTGAACATTTTAAGCGTCTACCTGCTACCATTATCAATATCGAGCAAAAATGGTTTGTTGTATGGGAGCCCCCCTTAATATTAAATTTCTTTTGATTTTTAGTATTTGTTGTTATAGCGGCAACAGAAATACATCATCTGTGAAAATTTCAACTGTCTAGCTACCACGGTTCATGAGATACAGCCTGGTGACAGACGGACGGACGGACGGACAGACGGACAGCGAAGTCTCAGTAATAGGGTCCCGTTTGGCACCCTTCGGGTACGGAACCCTAAAAACAAGGAAATACGCACTACTTAGTGTTCGACGGGCGCACCGGCACATGTACCATGTTTGTGTGTTTTGCACCGCACTTATCAGAAGTAATAGGTACCTAAATAGAGCTGACTAGAGATTGTATTTCACAGACTGACATCTATGTAATGTATTTCATCTGACTGTTGAACGTGCGAAGAACTAACACGGAAAAGATTAACCGAATGATGTTAACAAACTTGTTTTTTGTTCCAGGTGAGTGTCTAAAATTACACAAAACCTCCTAAAACATCAATTCTGTAAGTACCTTTAACAATCAAAACATCTGTCGGAGTATGCGGAGTATTTACCTACATTTGCGTGCGATTTTCACCTCTATCCAAATTGACCAGAAAGATTAACCTCACGGAATTGACTCAACCACATTGGCTATCGATCACTCAGTCAGTAGTTCGACCCGTATACCTTATCCCAGCTTACTTTTCGACACGTCCCAATTGATTTTCATTAGGCAGTTCTAAATCCAACTCTAGTTCGTGCCCTTAAGGTTCTTTGGATTAAGGAGCTTATGTCTTTTTATTGGTTAGATTGAAAAGGTGGTTGGAATGAAAGCGCCATGGGCACGTGGTCAAAAAACCATCTGCCTTCCCAATTAGAGTTCTTTGTGCTGCGGTCTCTTCAAGGGATGTTTGTGTGAGTTTTATTTCCTTATTGTTCTCTTCCTGGATTGGTTGTGTGAAAAGAGGTATTGTAAGGTATGTGGGGTAAGAATTCTTTTGGATGACAGCAATGCGGGCGTTATGGGGTCACATTCTTGCAGATGTTTATTCATTTCCTCTTCTCTAGTACGTTTGAGTGTACCTTTCAATGTTTGAATTGAATTGAATATCTTTAAAGTTGCTTACGGGCGGAATAGTTGAACCCAATGTTTAGCTAGGTAATTTAAAACTCTATTTTCCAAAAATTCTGAACTGTATAACTAAATGAAATGACTTTCACTGAATACAGTCATGTAATATATCTGGTAGACCCATTTTTTTTTTATTTAACTGCAACCGTATTATTTATTTATTGATCTTAAAAAAAAGTTCCGTTTAGGTATGTTACTCAAATTCCATGAGGAATTATTTCCTAATTAATGTTTCCCTAAGGTCAATAATGTCTTCAAAACTTAATTTTTTTAGCGTTTCCTTTAAAAGTTTAAGCCAAACCGTTTATTGTATTATATTATTGTTGTAGAAGTGTAGCAAAACAAAACATCGAATTGTGAATTAAAACAAATACTTAAGGCGTGGCCACGAACAATGAGAACATATCCATAGATAGGAACAAACCGATTGTGTTAAAAACAAATTAAATCAATGTAAGGATGGGCCATTGTACGCCGATTCTGATCCGTGTGGGCGGCATACAAACTGGGACCCGAGTCCGCTAACAAAATGGCAGCTTACTGACAATGGCGTGACAATGATGGTCCACTTAAACGAACCTGTTATAAAGCGTTAGTTCCACCTGACACCGCAAGCCAAAAGATCGTTGGAAGCTGTACAGTCTCTTTTAGGGTTCCGTACTCAAAGGGTAAAAAAGGGACCCTATTACTAAAACTCCGCTGTTTTGTCTGTCCGTCCGTCTGTCACCAGGCTGTATCTCATAAACCGTGATAGTTAGAAAGTTGAAATTTTCACAGATGATGTATTTCTGTTGCCGCTAAAACAAAAAATACAAAAAAAAAGGATAAAAGAAATATTTAAAGGGACTCCCATACAACAGACATGATTTTTTTGGCGTTTATGGTACGGAACCCTTCGTGCGTGAGTCCGACTCGCACTTGGCTGTTTTTGTTTTTTATTACAGAGTTTTTTGTATTATTTTGGTCACATTTACTTCTAACAACATACTAAACATGTGAATAATCAAAAACTGTTTAAATAGTACTTTCTTGCTAGAATCACGCACACATTACACAGGACGAAATGCGGCCTAAACTAACTTACATGCATGGTATCGAATGCACATTTTATATCGTTCTAACTCATACATCTAACCACAAGGTGTTTCATAATTAATTGTACGACGACAAAGGGCGAGTTTGGTCAATCGCAACGCAACTTTGAGGCTGAGGTCACACTAAAAAGCCTGGCTATAGCACAGATTAATGGCTATAGCTAAAGATTCTCGTTTTGTGACTTCTACGAAACAGAACGCCCATGGTATTCAAAGTTACATGGTGTTGTGGATTTTTGTGTTAAACAATATACATGTCGAATTAATACGAAGACATTTTGTAGCTTCGCTCCTTTAGTTTAGGATAATCACCCTGTGTAAGGGGCTGGGCCTGGTATTCCTTAAGAGGATCGTGTACTCGCGAGCTTCCATACAAAAAGCGTTAACGTTTTCCACCCCCTAAACCTTGTCCGATTTTCACAATTTTTTTACATGTTTGAGATACTATGGAAAACTATGCTCGTACGTTTTGATTTTTTTGAAATATTAGATATTTTAGGAAATATTGGAACTTATATTTTTATATGGACTGGGTTATGTTCTTATATTTCCTAAAATATCTAATATTTCAAAAAAAACAAAACGTACGAGCATAGTTTTCCATAGTATCTCAAACATGTAAAAAAATTGTGAAAATCGGAAAAAGGTTTAGGGGGTGGAAAACGTTAACGCTTTTTGTATGGAAGCTTGCGAGTACACTATCGTCTTAATACAGATTATTACATAATATCTAGCTAGGATACCAGCTCGTCTCACTTCCTAAAATGTGCTACAAAATGTCTCATAAATATTTGTACTTACGTATACCCTTAAAATAATTATTTGATTCCTTTGTTACTAATTCTGTTGTAACCTCTCGCTGTACATTTCCTGTTTTTGAAATAAAAATATATTTGATTAGATTTGATTGATTTGAGTTTTCGCCTAGGCTACCGCAGTATTTCACCTAAAATATTTCTCGTTTCATTCTAATCATGAAGTGATCAAAGTAAGATTCTGGATACGACATCACATTGTGTCTCGCATAGTTGCTAGTTTATCTCCAAACTTGGCACGCAAGTGTGGTGTCATCCTAACAGTAACCTAGTCACAGAGGCCGACCAGTGACCACAGCCTGCGGTCACTATGCCGCCAACGAGTTCCACTAATTACTTCCCGTGTGATTGACATGGCACGTTGACAACGAATACACAATTAGGTGGAGATAGTTGGTATTATCGGTTACTGCTGCAATACGGAACAAAATTATATGCTATCTCAAGAGAATATCGTGTTCCTGTAACAAGATCAGTATTTCTCAGAGAAAGAGAATGTGGAAAATTGATGACGCAGAAATTCGCGTCATCGTAATAAGTTCGCCTGCTGTAGTTGTTGATTCTTTCGGAAAATACGTTGGAGTAAAAGTTTATCGATACACAGAAAGAGCAGGATATCCAAATTGCATAATAAATTAATATTTAGTGCCTATGAGTTCAGCACATTATGGGTGTAACATGATTTCACAGAGACTCGTGATTCAGTGCGCTACCTCCTACGGTTTTCTATTCTACGATCATCGGTCTGAATCATTCAGTGACGAGTTTGACTAGATGATGTTTGAGTGATGACTAGATTGATGATGATATTTTGACTTAAGTCATATTCAAATAATATTTTAAGTATGCCAGTACTGAGTGGCTACATACTAACTTAAGGGCGGGCTCTAGGCAATCAGAACTTAGAATTTCATCCTTAACTTATTCTTAGAGGAAATAATAAAAAAAAGGTTTAAGCCAAGCTAAACAAGTCTAACTGAGGAACATACTGTGCCATTTTTATAAAGATTAGATAAATAACAAGAACACAAATTCAGATGCGGTGCGAAATTGTAAAATAAAACATCGTGACAGACAGATTTTCTGGCAACTTCAGGAGACCTTTCTATCGAGCAAAATTAATAAAATAACGTTTATGGGAAAGCAAAGTCACGCTGACAATCGTGATAAACAAGCTAGTGAAAAAACATACAGCAATTACTCGTAATTCCGAGCGATTTCATTTCATTTCATTTATACTTTATTGCACAAAAACATAAAATAACCGGCCAAGTGCGAGTCGGACTCGCGCACGAAGGGTTCCGTACCATTATCTACAAATAACCGGCCAAGTGCGAGTCGGACTCGCGCACGAAGGGTTCCGTACCATTATCTATAAATAACCGGCCAAGTGCGAGTCGGACTCGCGCACGAAGGGTTCCGTACCATTATCTAAAACCGTAAAAAAACACGTTAGTTGTATGGGAGCCCCCCTTAATATTAAATTTATTTTGTTTTGTAGTATTTGTTGTTATAGCGGCAACAGAAATACATCATCTGTGAAAATTTCAACTTTCTAGGTACCACGGTTCATGAGATACAGCCTGGTGACAGACAGACAGACAGACAGACAGACAGACAGACAGACGGACGTACGGACGGACGGACGGACGGACGGACGGACGGATGGACGGACGGACGGACGGACGGACGGACGGACAGCGAAGTCTCAGTAATAGGGTCCCGTTTGGCACCCTTCGGGTACGGAACCCTAAAAAGCATCCTTATCATTAGAAACAAGTGACAATCCTATGAGATGCTCGCCAATAAATTAGTTAAGTGACAACTTAAATTTCAAAATCGTTTCGCGCAACTCAGGGTGAGTCTCACTGATCACAACCTTAAGGTGCTCACTGCAGAATGCGTACAAATTGCGCAGAGTATTCGAGGAAACAATTTCGTATCACTCAGTGACCTGACTTGCCGAAGGAAACAAGTCCAGTGTCGTTCGAGAGAAAAGCAGGTTTTCAAAAGATCAAGTCAGTTGCCAGTTTGATTATGCGATATCAGATATTGATGGTTATTTGATGAGTCATCGGATTACAATATATTTGAGTCAGTCGAATATTATCATGCTTGCGAAGTGCAATCGTTTGGAAAGATATGCAGATCTGCGCGTGATAAGTTATTGTTTTTAGAGTTCCATGCCATAAAGGAAAAAGTGAAACCCATAAAGGATCGTTTTGAATCCATCCGTCTTGCAAGACTCTTTTTAACTTCAACAACTACCGTTGCCCTAGAATCAAAAAATTGGCTCGAAGCAAGGTCTTAACACGCAGGCTCGAGCCATTGTCATTCTCCAAAATTATTAAAAAAAAAACATTAAAATTATAAAAAAAGAACATTAAAATTAGTTTGACAGTGGGTACCAACGTCAAAAATTAGACATTCATTGACGTCTTGGTACCCACTGTCAAAATAATTTTAATGTCATTTTTTTTTATAATTTTAATGTCAATATTGTTCCAAGGACTCTTTTGTCCTTACGCTACCGTGGGTGTTAAAGCACAACATAGCGTCACGCCTTTTCCCACACGGGATGGCAGAGATATAATTGTGCCCACTTTTATCAATAATCCAATTCTTATACGTATTAAAGCAGAAGAAGAGAAAATCCAAAAACCGTTGTGCGGAACTCTCGGTGCGCGAGTCGAGTTAGACCCCGGGTTTTAAACGTATAAATACAGCCTTTGAAGTTTCATAAAGATTTTAATCCATCAGTATCTTCAAAAGTTTCGTATCCTTCATACTTGAAAGTTTATTGTTTACAATTACATCCCTTTCAAAGTTTACAACATTGTAATCCCAAAAGTTGATATCATTCAATTACCATACTGACGTGTTTCTCATTTTACAAGGTTCTATGAAAAAGGCTTTATTGATAATAACGGATGTATATACTTCGGGGTAGATATAAAACTAGTTTCTTACCCGATTGGATAGCGAGTGAGGCTAGTTTACATAATTTGTGCGTTAGCAGCGTTGTAAACAGACCAAATACGACCCGGGATCAAGCTTCTATCGATGTTGTTAACTGCAGGCCTGAATAAACATCTTAGGAGACATTCTACTCTTTACTTGTCTGTAAGATTTAAGATAATTTTCAATGTGATGCTTACTGGCCAGTCACTACCACTACCACCCAACCATTAGCTATTTTATTATCGTTCATCATAATGTCATCATCATCATAATATTATCAGCTCATATCATCCCACTGTTGGCATAGGCCTCTCTATTGCTGATGTCTACGATAAAACCTTTAAATAATGTTTGCCAACTTTAAAATGTCTCATCAGAAAGCGAGTTATTCACACGAGATGAAATGAAAGGCTCTTTTGTATGAAAGCCCCATACGTATCATGGAGGCGTCATAATAAAAAAGTGGTCAAGTGCGAGTTGGATTCGCCCATAAAGGGTTCCGTAGCAGCATCATAATACACCTGATACACCTAGCCCTAACGATTTTCCTTGAGGAAAATGGTTTCTTGACCCTCTACGTCATTTTTAAAGACCTATCTATAGTATAGTCTATACGCCCCCACCCACACACGTTTAGGCTAAGGATGACCGATTCTAAAAATGACAACATACTCTAATAATGAATATGAAAATAAATCGACCGATAAAAAATAATGTTTCCCGGTCGATAATTTCGAGAAACGGTGACTTTGATGGGTCCCCAAGATCGCCTGATTTAACAGCTCCTGACTTTATTCTGTGGGGCTATCTAAAGGAAAGTGTCTATGCTAACATGCCAATGCACCTTCAGCAATTAAAACAAAATATTCGAGACACAGTCACTGAGATAACGCAGGAAATGTATACCTGTTATTTGGCCACCCTGTATATATGTTTTTTTGGAAAAATGTTCTACGGAAATTTAGTTTTCTTCTAATTTTTCAAGAATTTTCTTATACTTCCTATCACGGTTTCGGCGGTTTTTCCGCATATTATGGAAAAGGCTTCTTTGGATCTTTAGATCACAGTGCTTTGCGTCTTTGCGCAACTTTTGGATAAAATTGAAGATACTTGGCCGTCCTGGTATTAACACATTCAATCTATGATGCCATCCCTCTAAATAATTAGAAGTCCGATGACGTTGGCAGCTCAAAATTGAGGGATTCAAACGGTACCATTATCGTTCATTGTATTGCGCAAATCGATTCATAGACTGTAGAGATTGCATTTTAGCTGATATCATCTGCCTTCCTTCTGATATGTACTCTGTTGGTAACAAAGGCAGGATTGTAGCCATTTGAACAATTTGTCGCTCTTCCCTCGTACGAGTTACTTTTAATGCTTTAGCCTTTTCCCAGACAGCCTTTCGAGATAGTGATAGTAACAACCACTCACGCTCACGTCACATTCCGGGTAAAGAAACTGTACAGCGTACATAATAGCGATTTCATAATCGCATTTGAATTTCCTGATTACGATACTTACCGACAATTTTTATTATTTCAAAAAGTCGAATATTATGTAGCTTCTGTCTTATTTGGTAGCAGCGCGAACAAACGGGCACTATATTAGTTGTGTTTTCATTTGAATTTAAATTAATATGCAAGGTAAATAATTGGTTAAATGGTTTTGGCGCACTTTTGATTATTCCATCGCTTTGCACTGCACACAACTTTTTTGGATAGTTTAGTCATTCATAATAGTCATAAACACCAATATTTTCTCTGTATCTCCGTCTTCGGCTATTAGAAACTTTTCTGCCAAGCACTCTGGTACAAAACCGTCTTTCTTATTATCAAAAGACAACTTATCAGCGTGTAGAAACCTTTTTCATCACCAATCATTTTAAGAATCAGTAAATATTCGACTAAAAGCCCACACATATAGGTTTGATGAAAAACTTTGTTTTTTTTGGTTTCGGTTCATCAGATTGTTAAGATCCAATATCTGAGATACTTTTGAAATCTGTTGGTCGGTGGGGCGATCTTATCCCGATGCATTGCCCTTAGCAGAAACTTGAAGATAGGACAACAATGTGATGTGAACACTTAGAAATTCTGTAAATATACGCTCAGACATTTCCGACTCTACCTAATGTAATGACTGGATTGAATTTGCATCAGTAAACAGATTTCACTGATTGCATTTCAGTATTTACTATATTTAAGTAACATTGATCGTATCGATCGACATTCATAACAGTACTTCTATGTAGGTAGCCTTTCATTTTCATTTTGACTGTATGTCTTTATACTGGTCATAAAAATCAAATTAATCGACATGCTAGTTCATTTTGAATGCTACTTACGTCATCATTATTAACTCTATTGATATCCCATAACAAGCCATTAACTCAGATTTCTCGTCACGAAACCTACAAAAATACCGCACACCGTGTTTACACCAAAAGTGCCATAATCCTCAGTGGTGGCACAATTCTGCGTGTCAAAAATGCCGTTTGCAACAGCCGCCGCTTAAGGTATAATATCGTGGGCACCGATATTCAACGGTCAATTTAAAGCAATTTGCGGTTGTGTGCTGTGAGTGTGACGTCATTCTGCTCGTTTAATGGCGCAGCCTTGCACTTGATTCGTCGCAGCCTCCGAACGACCTCCTCAGGGTCGGACTCCTTTTATGAAAAAAGAAAAAATGCAGCAACAAAGTGTGATCGCTCCGGTGGCTTTTAAATTTTAAACTTAGAACAATTTCATTCTGAGCTTGGGTTGACGAGTTACTGCCAGTTCATTGAACTATAGATTGGTTGGGTTAAGTTGGCTCATTGTTTAGGTGGGTGTTAACGCATTATAATTGTGAAAACTGAAAGCAGGGAAACTTCAAAGTAAATATAATACCAGCATCAACATAATTATTGTATCACCAAACCGTCTCACTCCGCAGTACCTCCCATAACTTATAATTATAACTAAACATTAACTTAATAATCATGTTATGATTACTAAACTTAAATAACTTTCGGAGGAAAATCATTGTACTAAACTTAATTATAAGTAAAGTTATGCCAAAACCGCATTGCGTAAGTTGTTCATATTTCCGAGGGAATCGAGTCAAGCAAGAGTTCCTAACTTTCCGATAACTTTAGGGGCCTCAGTGTGGTTGTGTTAAATACTTCCACAACTTAGCTTTATATTGATGTGTTTGCTTTTAGCATAATTTTAGCAAAACTTCTACCACATTCGCTAAATCATTTTAACTTGCTAGATTTGACGTAGCTGTTTCTGGTACCCACGACACAGGGTATCTTAGGCCCAGGATAATAAACCGCTCTCAGCTCTGATACCTATCTCAAGCGCGGCAAAATTACAGATTTGATACTTAACTTTTATGGATGTACCCAAAATTTCAACAACCACTATACTGTGTGCCAGATTAATTCAGATAAAAGGACATTGATCCATTGACATAATAATCGCGTTACTAATTTTATCGTAACACAATCCTTCCAATCCAATCGTAACACAACCCAATCCTTTCTTCTTCATTAGGAACTAGCAAGCCCAGCCGTTAAATTGTTTGCAAATTGCAAGGAGTAGGTACATTATCTTTCTCTGCTGTCCAATTATGTTCATTTTCCTTGGCCAAAATTTTCATCCCACTTCGATCAGAATTTACATATCATACAGAGTAAACGCGTTCTTTATTGGTAGCTAGTCCTTTTGGCAATGCCTTTTTTAACATTGTATGTGTGGCTCGCCATCTGTCATGCAAAATGGAGTATTGATTAACTCCCACCAGCGAGATAGACTGAACAGTAGCGCGTGACAGACAGGGACATAACATGTGTCAGGATCGCATTCTCTCAGCGGCCACGGTATATACATGTGTTGAAACAGGAAATTTGTGGTTTGAAAAAATAATAAGATGTAATTTTATAGTTTTTAAGTTATAACTACATACCTTTCTTTCAATTTTGCCTTTTGTACATAATTAATTATGCAATTATATCACGCTGTCAGTCATCATAATGGCAACTGTTTTAACAATATAAGCCGCAATAAAAAAATGTATCGCTTTTAATATCCGCGTACGAAATCACACCTCAGTGCGGTGCTAATTATTCCCATTTCCCACTTTCGCACGTGGTCCTGTGGTTTTGAGGGTTCCATACCCGAAGGGTGTTAATAGAGGGTCCCGTTTGTTTGTTTCTGTCCGTCTCGTCTGCAGGCTCTACCTGATGAACCTTGATAGATAGAGAGTTAATTTCTTTCACACAATGTGAATTTCTATTGCCGCTCATGGCAACAACTTGTCGTCATCAGTAAGTAATTTTATAACAATAACATTTCAATTGTTATCTGCCCATACACACCACTCTCACTGACGAGGCAGGGGCGAAGAAAGAAACAAAATATATTAATTTATGGTTATGGGGAGCCCATAGTTTTTTTTTGCGACATATCTTAAAAGATCGTACGGAACCTTGCGTGTGCGAGTCAGACTCGCACTTTACCGATTTTTTTTGATTGGCGTGCTAAACGTGTGAGGTTTCGGAAACACTTTTTCAATTAAGTAAAAGGCAGGGCTGTGGAACCTTTTCCAACGATTGTTCAATGTTCACAGCTCCAGGGCTGGTGAACGTAACTTTTTATTATAATTCGACGAAAAGCTCTTCAACTGGAAGCTTAATGGTTTTGAGGGTAATAGGATCTGAAAGGAGTGATCTTTGGCATACTTCTGGAAGTTTAATTAGTCGTTAGAAGGTAAGTGATACTTAAAGTTTCTCATAAATAACTGGCGTTCGAGTTGAGAAGTTCGTCTCGTATACTCCATGAAACATTCACATCCAGATCAACATTTCAAACGAAAATTCATTCCTATCAGCCCTAACCAGCTCCATTCTCCAATACTTGTCCATCACAATCCCAAATTACAAGTGAAAGTATTATTCCGCCCAAAAAGAGAAGTGCATAGCCCGGGGTATGCCTTCTGCCTTGTTATTACTGCCGAGCCATGCCGCCATGACACTTCTTGCGTGTTATTGCCGCAAATTGCGATGCGCTAATTTTTTACCGCAATACTGACCAATGTCACAGAAGAGATAATAGTACCAATGTGTAAAAGTTGTACTTTAGCTGGACGTACATCTATCGACAAGCAACGCAGGGAGGTAATAGATTTTGATTGCTGTCTATAAGTTCCTATACAGGGTGAACAGAAGGGTGTAGTCTTATTTTAGGGGGTTGTTAGGGAGACTATGGAACCGATTTGATCAGAAGAACTTTATTTTTCATTGCTCCATACGTTTTGGTCCGGGCGGTCAGCTGATTTTTATGGAGAAGTGAAAATTTATGTTGCTATTTTAGGGAATTACATTTCAGTCTTCAAATTGCTAGTAACAACAATTCCCCATATATAACAACACAGATAAAATACCCTATTACAATTAATAGAATGATCATATTTACTGCTACTGTGGTATAATAGAAAAAATATTGGAAAAAAGGGTTTAATTTGGATTTATTTTCTATTGAGAAATTTTTATTCAAACACGTTTTCCATCATGAACACCCTAGATTATATAGTCAAATTACATTTACCAGAAATTTATTGCGATTTGCCGCGTATTTCCTGAAATACACAGTAAAAAAGCACGTCTAATTTATTCATGAGGCTCCTTAAATTTGCATGGGTGGGGTGGGGAACGGGCCACAGATCCATAGGAATCCATAGGATGTGTGTCGGTAGCAGTACGCCCAGCTGATTTCTCAGATGTTTTAGCAAAATCCTACATAAGATAAGAATCACAATGTTCACACAAAAGTTCGTTAGGCACACAATTTTCTATTTCCTAATTTTCGATGATCGCTGGCATGATTCTCGCGCCTTTGATTGACAGATTCCCATTCAAAATCGCTCGATGTAGGTGTAGATATCGTATATCGAATGCGCGAGAATCATGCCACGCGTCCTAACGGTGTTGACATTACATTCATCTACGCATTATTCTATGAATATCTTCTTGATATCAATATCAATTCTTGAAATGATTTTTACCTTCAAAATACTACAAAGTTCAGGTTTCTTGTTCAATGTGAAATAAGTATATTTATATTAAATAAAATCAGATAAATGTTGTTGTGATAAATGTAAAAAACTACATGCGTAACATCAATCGACATCTTATAGATCAAACTTGTTCTCAACTGTACAGTCAGATCCAATCAGAACTAAGACCGGCTCAAAGGATCCAATTAACGAGTAAACAAGACAAATGCAAGCAGAAATTATCATAAACATAAAGATTATAATCACGTTCTGCGATTACTGACGGCAACTACACGAAAGAGAGGAATAAAATAAATATTATCTTAAATCGTTAGGTTAACACTGGATTCAACATTTTTAAGCAACAGGATACTTACTTCACTTCGTTTATCAAACAATCTTTGAATAAAGTAGGACTTACGTAGGTTTAAACTAGTGGCTCTGTGAGCTGTAGACCTCGCTAATCTGCATTTTCACACCCTCACACCTCACACCCCTCACACACCGTTTGTCTCATTATGAGAGTCGTCGGTATCAAATCCCCGGGGTCATTATGTTTTTGTTGACGCAGTTTATAATTCCTATTAAACTCTCCTAGTGCGTGGCCAAAAGCAATGAATGTGCCTGCGTTTATACAACATATATATGAAATGTTTATGTTTATTCTACCCGCGCAATCTAATAAGACCTGCGCAATCAAGCCCTTTGATAATTGTAACGTTTTCTTGTCAAAGATTGCCAACGGAGCGCGGAAGGGCGAACCTGCCACGTCTGTGCAATCGACTAGAGTTTTTTGGTCGATATCGATTATTCATGTCGGTATCGATAGTTTAGTTTTCACTACTTAAAATATAACATCTTATAAGTTCCAAATCTTGCGTTGATGTCAAACTAGGATAGTCACAAAATAGTAAATTATTTGGAATTTGAATTAGTAAAGACTGCCAGTAAAATTTGTATTGTCTTACGGCCGTTTTCAATGCCGTATCTATCCATCGTTTAGCCTTACTAAAACAACAATTTTAGTCTATCGAGTTATTTTCCGTTACTGTAATGCATGGATTGATAACAATGTCTATCTTGTCTTCACTATCCGAGGGAGGACCTACCCCGTAAATATTCTTCAATTCATTCGGCACAATACCAATATAAATTGTCTACCCTCAGACAAACTGCGAAATGCGGTTTTGTGGGAGTTTTTTTATAATGTACACTGTCATTTCTGAATATTGAATATCTATTTTTTTTAATTCAATTGAATTGAGCATAGACTTCCATAAAATAAGGAATTTGATACCCGGCCTTGCTGATTGACAGATTGTATGACTAAAGTCACTTTCTATCGACAGTCATTATCGAAACATTGGTCCACACAGCAACTGATTCAACCAGTATTCAATTCAAAACTGATGCATATTCAGTTACAATTATCGAGAATTAGCTGTTTAAACTTTAATCGTAAGTGTCCGTGATTATTTTCTCTTTGCTAACGTTCGATGCCGCATTTTGAACCAGTGCGTCGTAACAAAGTGGACTCACTTGATGTAACTTAAATTTTAAGTGCAGATAAATATTCCAATAGTCATTGCTGTAACATAACATGGTTTGACATGGCCAAGAGGAGCTTCAAGGCCGGTGCGGTGGGCAGACATGCCCGATGGTCCGAAGATATCATCAAGTCGACATGATCTCAATGGTCGCGGTTGGCGCAGGACCGCGCGAATTGGCGCTGTAGAGAAGAGGCATATGCCCAGTAGGTATGTGGGCTGATCATGATGAAGATAGCGCCACGGTTCTTCCCATATGGGGTGGCAGAGGCACACTTGTGCCCACGTCTAGCTAGTAATATACAATCACATACCAAATGATTTAAAAAAACATAGAGAAAGAAACACAACTTATTACTAATTTAAAGAAGTTCCTCATAGAAAAATGCTATTATGATGATGTCAAAGAATTTTTCAATGATAAAATTTCATACTCAGGTTTATGTTTCTAGTCGCTATAATAGTACATTATTAAATGTTATTACTAATCTAATGTTTATATAATTTATACTTTTCTAACTGTATCTCTAAAATATGAATATAAATGTAATCATCCTATTTTTCGTAAAAGGGACAACTGGATGTCCTTCGCTTGTTGCTGCGCCCTAGCGGGGCGTCACAATGTACTAACCTTTGTTCTACCACCTTGTGAAATTTTGTGACTTTGCAATAAACTCACAAAATTTTACTATTACTAATTTAATTATGGTCCACTGCCTCACAGCCTTCTTGCAACATCCAATCCAACCCAATGGTTGTAATCTAATTGTATCTCCTGTTCATTTCGTTTTCGTGTAAACGTGGAGGTGGAGATGTCTTAACTAACAATGTTTGATCAGGGTTCTTACACCAACGTCATAGACCGATATAGTTTTCAGACGGTCATACTTTTTTTTTGGATCAGACTAAGAACCTAACCGGAATATCTAAAAAAGTTGGAGCCCGCAGGGCGCAAAATATGATACATCCACAATGTTCCGAAATTACAAAATAATGAAAGCGGTATTAAATATTAAATTATTGTGTGCTGAACCCGATTTTTCGCTTACCGTATGAAAAGGTATCAGTATCATCAAAAGAGGTACCAAACAAAGGTGCTGTTAAAAGTAATTTTTCAGATTCAACTTACAAATTACGCGCCGAAAAAAAGGTGTTGTTTTCATTGCTGACGCGAAGAAATCGCTTGTCGTTTGTCAAGTTGAAACGATGTCGATTTTTACGTTCGAAGTATTTTAACAAATTACTGTTGTATCGATTATTTTGAATTGAAGCTCTCATCGAGTCTGCTCGCTTGTTCTTAACTCTTTATTAATCTGTGCTTGTTCTTAAAACTTTGCTTGTACTACAAATATGTGATATTGCTCTGGTTCTTGGTTTTGTACTCGTCGTCATATGATATGAATAATTAACATGATAATTGGAAATTAAATATACAAAATATAAAGTAGTTATACGCTAGCAGTTTCCATTGTAAACATTGGTATTAGGTACCTATGTATCTAAAGCTAGATATTTAAAGGTAAGTACTTGATAATTTTGTTCGTTACTCTTAAATAATGTGTGCTACTTGAGAAAGTATCATTTACATACTTACAGACTTTACATATTTAATGTAATGTAATGTAATAGTAGCATAATAAGAGCCCCTAATTGGCCTAGGTATAAGTTATTTATTGTGCTGTACATCTTTTATATTGTGCTGTGGGCTCAGTTCCCAAATAAACAAATAAACAAACAAACAAATGTTCTATTAGTAAATTCATTATAGTAAACATTGCGCAGGATATCAAAACCAGCTAATAACAACTTAGTGTTTATTAGATATGATTATAATTTCATATTACCATGTTCAATATATCAATACTTGTTTTTATCACATCGCATCATGTTATAATCATAATGTATTTCCATTACACACCTTCTCATAAGATTGTAAGTAAAAACCAAAACAGCACAGCACTAACATAAATTTCACTGCTCGCTTTCGAAAAAAAAACAAACTGCATCACCAAACTTGAATAACAAAAGATTTAACATTATAATCGATCGCCTGAACACTTCATATTTATTTACTTCCATATAAAGCAACCACATTGTGTGGTCTCTTACATACTCAGAATAATTAAGACTGGAAGCGTTTTTCAAAAAGTATATACAGAATAAGGCTGTCATTTATGGCGGCGGCGGAGCGGAGGATAAGGTAACGCCACGCACAAATAAACAAAACTACTGCTTCATCTAGTCGGGACAAACACAAAACTATGCACATTAATAATTTGCACACACTAGTAGTAATGGTAAGAAATCTACTACTTATGCAGAGGAGAGAGGTGCAAGAGCGCAAAGGGTGGCATTTCCATTCCCAAACCTCTTTCTTATAGACCGTAAAACTTAAAGGGAATTAAGTTATTAAGCAATGCAAATGAAGGCGGTATGGTAATCAAACTTGTACTGAACACGGATGCAGGAATACACGACGAGCCGACGACGGTTGAGTCTTCCAATACTAAGTATTATGTACCTACTAACTAACCACAGTTGGTAATAATATGTGATGTAAATGAGTCTGTGTGTAAAAGAGATAAAAGAGTGATGAGTAGCTCACTCGGGTATATATAGCGTGGCGGTCGGTGGCGATGGCGGGACGGTGTCAAATACAAGAAACTCATGCTCTGATGTGTCAGAGTGAGGTCAGTGTGATGTCAGTGTGGTGGCCACTATGACAACTGCCCCGCCACCGCTCCGCAAAATTGACGGCGGTGCTTGGCAATAAATGAGAAACATACCATAGTAATTATCAATTCATGATGCAACAAAAATATTGTCAACTCAACAAATTGTTTGTTTTTAAACTTATCCTTATTTCTTGGTGTACAAAGGTCATAAAGATCGTTATTCATGTGACTAACAACAACAGGTCAGGAAACCGACAGAATGCCAAGACTATTTCTTAGGTCTTACTTCGTCCAATTCAGAATCAGATCGTTAATTTAGCCCTTGAACAGTCCGTATTAAACTGGTTGGCTGTAAATACAATGTCATTAAATTCAAGTCAATGAAAGTGCAGTTATCACTCGGTGGGTACTATCCACTCTGTATTGAATTGTCAAATTTTAGAAGTATTTATCTACAGAGCTTATTACATTACGCTGTCGGCAGGGCACGATTTGTATAGACGTCTCACTCATGATGGAACGACTAGAAAGAGACAGTGAGTCAGACAGGGCCCTGCCGACAGCGTAGTCTAATAGGCCCACCTAATTAATTGAAGCAAATAAGTGACTGTACGGAAATATTTCAAAAAGGTTTAACGCCAGAAATCCTTGGAAATATAAAAAATGGCGTATACTTACGATTAATTGTAAAAGTGAATTGAAATTAAAAATATTAAAAATGATCAATATTGTAAACAAGTTATGGAAGTAGGATCGTCCAAGAAAATAAAAAAGGTCATATTTTATTTGGAAACGTAATTACATCAAACAATTTTAGTGTTATTACAAAACAGCTGCTTGTGTTCTTACGCTGACCTTTTTAGTTAATTAGATTCTCGAAATTTCGTTAAGTAATTTGCATGACTTGATTAATGTACCACAATGACGCAATAAATATATGAGTATGAGTATGAATATCTAACATTATTTTTTAAATGGATCATTATCTTGTATCTGGTCCTGAACATTTACGGTTTATCAATCTCACTGAGTCTTTGAATTTGGCTAGTATTCAATAGTTTCACATTCTAGAGTGATTCCCTGACCGTAATTTCCTAATCTTGCATAAAATTAATCAAGCGCACAAATCAATCACAGATCTAATCAAGAAGTATCCTTCGTAGAATATAAAGTAAATCGTTTAAGTCGTAAATCGGATGCTGTTGGGGCTTTAGGCGATTGTATTACAATTGCACGAAACCATTTTGTAAGGTATTTGTCACCTTACTGATTTAAGGGCGAGAATCCCAAGGTTAGTCATTTGTTTCTAATGCTAACGGGCCGTTCTACACTCTCGCCGAGACGGAGAATGTAGAGGGTACCTCTCGCCGCGCTCGGGGTGTCTCGTGAATGGGCCTATTAGACTACGCTGACGGCAGGGCTCTGTCTGACTCACTGTCTCTTTCTAGTCGTTCCATCAGAGTGAGACGTCTATACAAATCGTGCCCTGCCGACAGCGTAATGTAATAAGCGCTGATGTCTCGCCTGCTCTCGCTCCGGCGGCGGCGGCGGCGGTTTTTGGGACCGAGTCAAAGGGTCTCGCGAGGAGCCCGAGAGCATTGCACTAGAAGCGGTGAGAGTGTAGAGGGTACCTCTTGTGGCAGGCAGACATCACGAGACCACTCAGCGAGAGTGCAGAACGGCCATTCTTTGTTTCGTACTACTCAGTCTTTAGCCCCGTAATTATAGACCCCTCTCAGCTGTGAGAGATGTCTCAGCTATGTCATAAAGAGACGTCATTTTCGCGCGCTTGAGATTGCTCACAGTTAATTATTACAGGCCGCAATTTTGTGGCGGTAAATTGACAACCCTTCTTTTGCCGCACGGTGACAGGTGGTGGAACTAACGCATGATGGATGACCAATGAGGAATGAAAGGTTGAAAGTTGACTGTTTCGTTGCATTAATTTGCGTAGAAGTAGCGCCCCCTGTAAACGTCACTCATCAGCCAAAATATCGTTGGAAGACTGAGTTTATTGAATTAATCCAGTTAAAAGAATTTACAGAACAGTACTGCAAAGATTTATATTCCATTTTTAGGGTTCCGTTCCCGAATGGTGCCAAACGGGACCCTATTACTGAGACTTCGCTGTCCTTCCGTCCGTCTGTCTGTCTGTCTGTCTGTCTGTCTGTCTGTCTGTCACCAGGCTGTATCTCATGAACCGTGGTAGCTAGACAGTTGAAATTTTCACAGATGATGTATTCTGTTGCCGCTATAACAACAAATACTGAAAAACTAAATTAATTTATTATTTTCGACTCACTCACGGCTCACATACAACTAACGTGTTTTTTTTGTGGTTTTTTATAGTTAATGGTTCGGAACCCTTTGTGCGCGAGTCCGACTCGCACTTGGCCGGTTATTGTATTAGCAGATGATCTCATATTGTGATATTGGAATCCAAGCGACAGACGAGTACTATAATATTAGTATTCTATATTTAGCGAGGACTTCATTGAGGTTTGCTATTTCCAACTCCAAATATCCTAGCACTAGCTTGCGCTAATGTTGGTTAGGTTTTTATAGCGATCGTGATTGATGGACAATGATTGCTTTGAATTATTTTCGTGCTTGTTACTGAACATGTGTGGGTGTAACGATAAAGGTCATTGACTCTATATGATGCGATGACTCTTGGGAATAGTAATCAGAACAATATCCTTCCTGTATACTGATTGCGTCTTTGTCGTTATGGGTATTTATTTCAGTGTGAAGTTTGACTTCGGAATTTGAATTTAAATTGGGAAACTTGAATTGTATTTTATTTGTCCATGATTCTATCAAGTATGCATTTCTTGATCTCATACTTCTTGTACTTAAAATATTTTCATCTTGTACAATCTTACACTTTAATCACAACAATTCGTGTTAAATGTTTGTTTTATCACCTACATATTTTAAGCAAAAATAAATCCTATACGGTCCAATCATGTATCAAAAAACTAAATCTAAACCAAACAACTCTTTAGCCAACTCACAACAACGATCATAAGCGAACTGATTTGCATGTATCGATCTATCGGATCAAACCTACGCCGAATCGATTACAATCAATTTTATACTGAGTGCTGTTTGGTATTTTTAGATCAAAGCCGGCGGTTCTGTGTTCTGCTAATTAAGTCTCGGGAGAAAGGAGTTGATAAACGCTTTGTATTCTCGATGCTTGAGATTAAAATTGCTATGATTCGATGTCAAAATTGCTTGTATTTCGATGAACTTTGGAGATATTCGATGATTTTTAACCGACTTCCCAAAGGAGGAGGTTTACAATTCGTCCGGATATTTGTTTTTTTTTTTTTTATGTATGTGCCTCGATAGCGCCTAGACGGATGGACCGATTTGGAAAATTATTTTTTTGTTTGAAAGGGTTTACCTTCCCATTGGTCCCATTGACACCAGGTCAGGATCTGATGATGGGATCCTGGAGAAATCGAGGGAACTCTTCAAATATTATAGGCAGACATATAGTGATTTTTGTGTTTTTCATAATAACTCGTGCAAATGCACAAGGTAAGCATAATATTGTGATGCGGAACTCCTGATGAATACCACATATGGCCACCAGATCTGCTCAATACCAGGTACAAATACAATGCGTGGCTGACGGGCAGGCAACGCATAGCCTAAACCGGTGGACCTAGAGCCATGAAACTTTGTACAGGGGTTCCTTAGTAGCGTGGTGTAGCACTGATATGAGATTTGACAAAATTAATTCCCCAAGGGGGGGGGGATAAGGGGTTACAGTTTGTATTAAACTCAATCTAATCAAATAGGGTTTGTGGAAGTCGGTTTTTTCTAAAGTTTACTTTTTGTTTCAATTATGATAAAACCGAGTTTTATCAAACCAAAATGAACTGGAAATTAAGATAAAAACCCCTTTCATAATGCACAGCCATGAAAATAATAATTATGATAAAACCGACTTAAGTTTCTTGGGGAAAGTTGTATAAAATTATGGTACCCCAAATATGGTCAACTAATCAACTGTCACTATGTACTGGATAGTATAATTATACGTCATAATCACCACCACCATAATAGATTTAAAATAATTGGAGATACCTAATTCTGATTTTAAATAATTTCTGCTAGGGAACTTAATGTTAATGTTAATGAGCATTACGGAGTTTTCCCTTCAATACTAATGAAATCGTTAGATTTTGGTCCTCTGAGGGATTTGTTTCGACCGGATGATAGATGTCTCTGGTCCTGGCTCGTATTTTAGATGTCTTTGAGCAAAATCATCATCTTCAAAATGCTCTAATTGAAATAAATGCCTGAGGAATTAATTGTTTTTGAAAAGGGTGCAGACCGCAATTACAGCAGAAAATCATTATAGCTCCCTTTCAGTAGCTCTGCTGGCCGGATAATAAAATTTTACATAAAATAATAAGGCAAATTATATTTCTTCCTTCTTTCCACATTATAATTTTCAGTACTCTAAATTAGAGCTGTCAATTAGTCTTGGTTATAAAATGGTCTAATAAATGAATAAAACCCTATCTTTCAGGGAAAACTTAATTTCCTTTCAGGGGCCACCTAGCGGTTGTTTGCTTTGACCCAGAGACTATACTTAAATCCAATTGACTGCGGTTGCGGAGGAATGCGGCTCGCAAAACATTAGTTGTATTTAACGTATGCAACCTATGTACGATGACGGGCCGCCCCAGACAGTTTCGCAGCGGCTGGCCAATCACAGCTCTCTTACCTCGTCCCCCGCCGCCCGTAAATTGGTGGGTTGTGTTTCAAAGGAAAATGTATCTATGCGCTCTCTACTGGATAAGTGCTCCCTGCTTTGACCTAAGTTCAAGGGTTATTTAGGCCAATAAGGTACCCCCAAAAGAGGCCGGTCTCTGAAACAATCGCTAGACCAGCTAAGAAAATGAGCTGAGTATCACCTAACTGTTGGTGATATCAGGCATAAGACTATCGCGCAAACTACCAAACAAACATGAAATAATCGGTCAAGTGCGAGTCGGACTCTCACACGAAGGGTTCCGCACCGTCGATCTTGCCGAAATTGAACAAAAATCAAGTTTCTTGTATGGTGAGTAACCATTGGTGACACCTTTATCTTTCAATATTATTATCACTATTATTATTCAGTTATTTTCAGATACAAATCCATAGGTACCATTAGATATCAAACCCAAAATAAAATATTAAATAAAATCAGACAACACAAAAATAAATACTAAAGTAAAAAAAGTAAATGTAGCCCATTAATGTCCCCACCGAGGGGCACAGGCCTTTACTCGGATCCGAGTAAGATTGAGCCATACTAAATAAATAGTAATTAGGTGAAAATTAGGTTTACAATTCGTCGGGTTTTTTTACGTATGTAAGTACACCGATTGCTCCTAGACGGATAGACCGATTTGGAAAATTATTTTTTTTGTTTAAAAGGGTTTAAATTATTACATGGAAGTTGGCGCGCTCACGTAATTCTTATAGTTTACTTTTTAATTATAATGAACAACGTTTTGTGTACCTCTAGTGCAGGTCTCTACACATGAAATTGGCGAAATTATTGTGGCAACCACGAAAGATGCTACGACACAAAAAAAAACTTTGGTCTAAGACAGAACTTGATAGTTCTTACCGGTGCGTAATAAAAGTGTTAAAATAATCGCATCGCGTTATTTATTAGCAATTCGCGAATTATCTAATGTCCGAAGAAAATATTCAAAGGTAAAACTATAACTTGAAATTCATGCAGAGGTGAAAGTCATGAAAGTTGATGCGTTTGCCGTTTATGTCAAATAAAATCACATAAAATACTCCAAGGTCATAAAACTACTCTCACACGGCCAACGATCTCATGGAAAATGGCGTAGCGTGGTTTTTAAAAGGCTCTAAACTTGTCTGTGCCGACAATAACTTTCTATGCGTATCCGTAAATTATATTACTTATTGTGTTTAAGTGTTTATTGTATAAATTAAAGCCAGTTTTGTCAAATTTCATCACTTTCATGACAGTAATATAATTTAAATGACTTTTAACTAAAGACTCCTTCAGTCATTTTATTTACAATTTTTTGAAGATTTTCGGTAAAAGAAACCGTAAATAAATAATAGGTCGGGTAAAAAGTCTTTTCGTATTTTGTATGTGAATAGGTTAACCCTTATTGTTGTGTTTCATGTCCTTGCTACTTGTATTGTAGTGTAGGTACCTATCAAGTTAGGTATATGTGTAACTAAATATCTTTGGATGTATTTATTGTATCCGGCTGGTTTTGATGTCATTAAAAAGGTTATATTTCAAAAAAGGAATAAATATAATAAAATCTTGTTTCCGACAATTTTTCATTTGTTTTTCTTTATGTCAAAATGTGTGAATCTTACAGAGAAATTCATTACATTATAAAGTTGTAGAAAAATAGGAAGACATGCAACAATGGCCGTGAAAAAAATTATGATGTTTATGAACCTAATACAGTGTCAATAAAAGTAGCACAAAGTTGGTTTAATTAAGGGTTTTCATTCCGGAAATTTTTAAGTCAAAGATACACCTTTTTGTTCGAGCCGTCGAAACTTTTTACCCGACCTAATATACAAATGTTTATACAGGCATCTGTCCCCACGCTAGGAACTGTGTCACTTGAAACAGCGACATCACACACAATAAACATCCAAGACAGCATTTTCACTAGTTGCGATGTAAAAAATGCAAGATGAAAACCGAGAAATACATTCGGAGCTCTAACTTCTAGTAGCGGAGAAGCACTTTTGAAATAACGGTACACTGTAAGGCGTTGTGAGAAAACTCCATGTCCTCACTGCAAGTAGTATCTCACTCGACGAAAGGAAACATGAGAATGCAAGACGAAAATATGACATTATATGGCAAACATAAATATGCACTCAACAAGCCAGAGAAAGATTTTACAGAGAATATTGTGAACCAGGAAGTGATTGATGTAACACTAGTAGCGACATCAATACCTACCTGCAAGAATCAATTCTATTGCCGATGGTACAGGGTTTAGGATGAAGCGGAAATTTGTCCCTGTTGTCTTATTTTTTCCTGTCCATCATAGGCTTGCTAAATGTGGTAGTTAAGGAGAAGAAATACAGGATTATTGTGATCAATGAAGAAATCCATGTCCATAAAGAAGGGCAGGATTTACTTTAAATTAAAGAAGATCAACCTATGTCGAGCTGGCTCAGTGAAGTTTAATAGCCAATCAGATTACCAGTGATTCAAATTTTTGTACCTATTCTTCGTCACACTATAGGTATACAGGTATTGTATTGCAAGGTATCAATACCTCTATATTGTGTCGAATAGAAGGTATAAAATAGATTGCATTCTAAAGTATCAATACCTGTGTAATGTGACGAAGAAAAGGTAATTTAAAAAGTGATAATTAAACGCTCAATCCTTGAACCTGATCCACAGCTATCTTATAACGAAATCGAAGACTTTATTTATGCGTCTGCCTTCACAATAGGCTCGTGATATCTACAATAGAAACTTTATCTTCCTTCATAGGTATAATACTTCAAACAAAAAATTGAGAAATTGAGTCACATATTGTAATGTCTTGAAAATTGAGATGGGATGACCGAAGTTACACCAAGCCCAGCAGGTACCTAGTTGATTGATTGAATGAGAGCATCAGAAACAGAAAGGAGATATTATAATACGGCCAAGATTTCCATTTTACTTACTTGGATGAGATAACTGAGGCTGGAATAGATCAGATCAAGCCAGAAATTGCAACTATAAGTTTACGTATGTACGTACCTTTTACCATTGCGTATTAAGAAGGTATCTTAATAATTCTGTCATTATTTTCTTCAGATCTAGATTGAATAAGTCACGCCTGAAATGGAAATTGAGATATATGTCTTAAAATTCCACGTGCACTGCTTTATCGTATCGAATAAATTTTGACATGAACCAGCCTTGTCGATCTCTCACGAGATTCCCTTTAAGGTCAAGTTCGGTGTCAATGTTAACAACACTTCTGGATGATTATCGATGTAACCTTTCGGTGTATCTTTGTTAGTTTGACGATCTCTGCGGTTTGATCAGATCGGGCTTCAACTTGCTATAACGGGAGACCACATCGTGATGGTTACATCTTTGTTTTGTTTTGAGGTATTCTGTTGTAATGATCGATATCTGTTTTTATTTGGAGAAATGGGATATGTATTTATTTGGTTTAGGTAATAAAAATGTTAAACTTTTTGAGGTCTTTATTTTTAGAGAATCTGTCCGGTTCGGGAATTCAGAACCATTCAAAACCATTCAAAATCCTCTTAACACGCAGGGTATCAAAGTGTTTCTTCAAAACTCTAGACAATTATCAGCTAACAATTATCATACTATTAAATATCGGTCCTTTAAATTGTATCATCTTTATAACCACAATGAAGCAATACATTAATAATTTAGTTTGAGTTTGTTTATTGAGTATTTATTCTACTCCACCTACGATGATGTGTTTCTGCATGGAAATTCTGCGCAAAAGGTACCAGCAAAAACAAATTAAATCAAAACTTCATCTCAAAGGTTTCAAAACCCGGGGCGATTTCAAAACAATACTCTTAAATACTCGAGTTATGTAAACCAATGTGGCGTTGTCTAGCGAATCACAGCAGGCCACGAGAGGGCCTCGGGCCCTGGAAAATAATCAGACTGGGCAGATAGGGCACGGGTTTTCAATCTGTTTGCTACGTCTGTTGCTGATGGGTTGAGAATTCTGGTTTAGTGTGAAGTGCTCTAGTTTCTCTTTCATTGTTTCTGGAAACAAAAATCGATTACATGATCACGAGAAATTGTTACATTGAGGACTAATTTATGGAATTGAACGTTTCCATAGCTGCGGCTAGCCTCGTTTTTGTCGAATATAAAATATTTGAATAAACGTGTAGTTTATTTTGCATCAAAATCGGTCCAATAGTTTTTGAGATATTGACTTTTAAGTGTAAGTATGCTGCTCTGGCTCTAATACGAGCCTAGCATCAAAGAGATAACTGTGATCACTCAACATAATCGTTTCAGTAGTGTTAAAATAATGAAACAATTATCTGCTACTGAAAAAGAACAGCTGGAAAACATGACACCACCGAGTGTTTAAATCAAAAGGAGGCCTATATCAATAGTTGGTTCCATGGCAGTCTGATGATGAAACCTTAAGATGCGTCGAGTACAGTTTGGGTATCTCTGGCACTGAGGTATCATATTGTCGGAGGGATCAGGGATCGCACTGATTTGTTGAGCGACCGGGCTTGTTGATTTTGTTAATTTCTATTTCATATCTGTTTATACTGACTGAGAGCGAGTTCATTGTTGGTACCAAGGAGGTTTTTGAATGGACACGCTACATTTCATCATTTAGTTTATTTGTGGCAAAATGATGAACACCTGTTAACACGGAGGATGTTGACATAGTTTTGATTCTGTAGATATTTCTGGCCGTTAATAAATAGATAGAAAAGATCTGTTTGAGTATCACTCACGCGTGCTTGCTGATATATATATTTATTCCAAAAAGAAAACAGCAAAAGTTCACACAATTTGAGGAACTTAGCTAAAAAGTTACACCTAATAATTGGAACATATGAGCCTGAACTAGGTATGAACCTGTATTTCAGGCTGCAGTGGTCACCCAAAAAATATATAATTTGCTAATTCATGTTACACGGTCACAAAGCATTATAAAAAATAAGCAAATAAAGAATAACACTGAAAAAACTATGTCATTAAAATTACAGTTTTTTAAGTTTAAAAAAAGATGTGTGAGCTCAAAATGGAAAGACATTTGCCCAACAGTGGGATACACTATAGGCTAAATAAAAAAACAAAAAAGTTAAAAATTTGACAAGTAAGGATAAATCGACTATAATTATCTGCCCCCGTAGACAATATGCAAAACGCTATTATCGTTCGCACGAAACGCTAAGAATATGTATGCGATTTGACGTTTGTTCACGCTACGCTAGCGTCACCAAATGTCAAATTGCATACATTTTGAGTTTTCGTTTCTTTTTCGTAGCGTTGTTAACTTTGTCTAGGCCTACTGATGCTGACTGATTAAAACCCTATGTATAATTAACTCTACGCTGAATATTACTCTCTCACTTGCGAGCAGTACAACATTTGATTTTACTTATCAAATGTATTATTGCACAATAATAATCTTATTATAAGTTGTTCTACTTCTATCAACTCACGTGGTTAAATTGGCCTTATCATTGTTTCAATTACCTTTCACTTTCGTTCGATGTAAGTATTATAACTTTACAACATCGTCATACTATTAAATTAGTATCGATTTATAAATTTAATCGAAAATGCAGGATAGTCGTGATTAGCAGTGAAATCAGTGTGGAGCAAGAGAACATATGTAATTTTTTTCGCTAATTCGATTTAAACTAAATTCATTTTGCGTTTATCAGCTACTTAAATAGTGGTGAAAGCCGCCCAGAAGTAGCTTTTAATTTAAATTATCGTACTAATCATAATCATCATCATCACTAGCCTGTCAGGAAACCCACTAATCATAAAGATGATTATTTTTATACCCGGGAAATATGCGCGGGCGAAATAGGATATTCGGATAATCAAAAAAGATAATCCTTGAGTAAAAACATTGAATAATGTTCTTGGATCAGCATAAAACTACTTATCATAATCATTAGCTTATCTGGGACCCCACTGTATAAACTTAACACTCTACACTGTATAAACTTCTTCAATCTTCATGTACCTACTATTCAACTCCGTCCTATCCTGGACAACCCGGGTCCGTTGTTTTCCTGCTGCATACAACTTTAACGATAGTTAGTAGGTAATCAGGGAGCACTTATCAGTGGAGAGCGCATAGATACATTTTCCTTTGAAACACAACTCACCAATTTACGGGCGGGCGGGGGACGAGGTAAGAGAGCTGTGATTGGTCAGCCGCTGCAAACTGTCTGGCGGCCCGTCATCGTACAATGATTGCGTATGCGAACGTTTGTTGAATACAACAAACGTTTGGCGAGCCGCATTCCCCCGCCTAAGGCGCAGTCATTTGGATATAATAAAGTCTCTGTTAGTAATATACGAACACGTACAGTTCAAAAGGCGAGGCCGAGGACGGCGTTTGTGTGAGTGATACGTGTCGGGCGGTGTAGGCCCACTGTTTAGATAGGTGTGCACGCACATAATCACAATTCTCAGCACTCGCTTCCATGCCTGTGCAATATGATGTGAACAAGAGTATAATTCACAAACATAATGATAATAGAGTCATTTCCTGCAACATCTCACAGCCTACCTACTCAATCTTGAGAAATTGCACCTTCATTCAACGCACATAATTATAGCCTGCAGGGTGGTATTCAAACTTGTAAGTATCTAGGGCTCGTTACCATGCAGCTCATAAGTCCGTGTAATGAGTTACAATGTAGTTTGTATCATTCGAAAGTCTAATTGAATAATATTTGTATGAAAGAATGGTTCAATTTGAACACCACCGACATATTCCGAGCCGCAACAATTCGGTGGCAAAAAGTCATACATAATGATAACCGAACCTCCTCAGAGGAATATCCGACCTCTGATATGAGATGGTTCTCAACATCACATGGTAGCACAAAACTAATTGGAAATTAGCATATGCTTAGCATCAGAAACAAATGATAATCCTATGAGACTCTAAATCAGTAAGATGGCAACCTTTAATTTCAAAATAGTTTCGTCCAATTCAGGTTAAAATGTGCAAGTACCTACTTCACCGACAGTACATACTCGTATTTTGTAACGACAATATACCTACCTTCATAATTCATAATTTCTTTATTGCACACAAAAAAAATAGTTAACAAATTATGGTAGGTAATAAAAGTGTACAATGGCGAGCTTATCTCTAAAAAGAGATCTCTTCCAGCAAACCAAGTTTCGTTGAGAGAGGTTGATAGCTGAGCGGGGGTAGACCCATGTGTACAACAATAAATTTAAAAGGTTGCATACATAAATATATAATATGCATTCTAAAATTAACTTATACCTAAACATAAAGACAAAAATAAATATATATGATAGATACCTATATAACATTATTCTTTTTAAATAAATACAAAAATATATTATATGTATATATATATATATATATATATATATTACTACCTTTAAATCTATAAAGAAAGATAATGTTTCTTCACGCGACTTTTAAAAATATTTAGAGTTGGACTGTCCCTGATGGCGCAGGGGAGTGAATTCCACAACCGAATGGCCCGTAGTCTAAACCCGTGCTCATAGGATGCGGTGTCATGCTGTGGGATAGTAAGGATAGAAAAAGCGTGAGTTCTCCGAGAACTGCTGGAAGATAGAAATTGAAATCGGTCACGTAGGAATGTGGGGTAGCGTGGATTCCGCAATATGTTGTATAGGAAATTGAGGATGTGGGAGTCCCGACGAAGGCGGATCGGCAGCCACTTTAGCTCCTTGCGAAATTGCGATACATGGTCGTATTTGCGCAGCCCAAAGATAAACCGAATCCCGAGATTTTGGAGTCGTTCGAGTTTGTTCAGTAAATCTTCGTTGGCACTGACCCAGCATACATCAGCATAATCAATGAGGGGAAGTAAAAGAGACTGAGCGAGAATGATTTTGGTCTGTCGAGGTAAAAAGTACTGAAGTCTCCTGAGAGAGTGAAAAGTAGCAAATACTCGCCGACTGACCTCATTGACATGCGATGACCAAGATAGCTGGTTGTCAAAGATGAGACCAAGGTTTTTAGCTTTGTCGCTATATGCTATTATAGTACCATTGAAAGTGAGAGGTGGAATGGGCTGATGCTGCAACAAGTTAAGACAATGCCTGGTACCTATAATCATGGCCTGGGACTTACTCGGGTTAACCAAGAGTCCGAAGGATGAAGCCCAGCCTCTAACACCCTCAAGATCGGAGTTCAGTGCCTCAACAGCAGAAATTATATCGTTGTGGGAGAAGTGGCGATAGATCTGGAGATCATCGGCATAAAGATGGTATGAGGAAGACAGGACGTCTGAGATGGAATTGATGAAAATTGAGAATAGAAGAGGAGACAGAATACCACCTTGTGGGACGCCTGAAGAGAGATCACACCATTCGGTGGATGTCTCCTCCGACCGGATACGCTGTTGCCGATCCCTCAAATAAGAGTCGAACCAGCTGGCGGAGAGGGAGGAGACATTTAGAGACCTGAGAAGCTCAACGAGAATGTCGTAATCTACGCAGTTGAAGGCACTACTGAAATCGAGTAAAGCCAAAACTGAAAGCTGTTTGCGATCCATTGCTAGCTGGATATCATCAGTGACCTTCAGCAAAGCCGTCACGGTGCTGTGCCCTGGTCTAAATCCTGACTGAAACGTATTTAGGAGGTTATTTGAAGAAAGGTAGTAGGACAGCTGGTTATAGACAATAGTTTCAAGGACCTTGGAAAGGATGGGCAGGATTGAGATAGGGCGATAATCTTTGAAGGAGGCGGGACTGGATGTTTTTGGTAAAGGTGCTTTTTTCCACCCCGTGGGGAAGACGCTATTTGATAAAGAAAAGTTTATTAAGTGAGTAATAGCAGGCACTAGTTCGTCTAAGATTGTTAATATCATCTTGAGGCAAATTTTGTCGTCACCTACAGCTTTCGAGTTGATTCTTAGTAGCGCCTTCTTTACTGCATCGATCCCAACATTACTCAAGTTGAAAGGTTGGGAGTTGGGTAAAGACCGAGAGCGTAGGCTCTGAAGCGTGGCTTGTTTGACAGTGGGATCCATCACAACAGGCGGGGCAGAAAGAAACTGGTTGAGACCATTGAGATCCACATTACCAGCAATCAGGTCCTGGGACTTACCTACACCAAGCGTTCTTAGAAATTTCCACACCTGAGCTGAAGTGTAACTCTCAATGCACTCGTGGATGTGCCGACGTTTCGCATCGCGACAGAGACGGTTGCAATGGTTGCGAAGAAATTTGTATGAAAGGAAATTGTCATCTGTCGGATTCTTGCGGTATATGCACTTGGCCCTGTTCCTCTTCGCCATTAGACGCTTGATAGTGTCTGTTAACCAGGGAGCAGGGAGGTGTTTCACTCTCACTCTTTTTATAGGTGCATGTTTGTCATAAAGACCCAGGACTAGAGAATTGAAGATGGCGATTTTATCATCAACGGAATTACTACCTTCATCTCACATTACATCTCATCTTTAGCAATTGCAACAAATGATAATCCTATGAGACTCTAAATCAGTAAGATGAACCTCTAATTTCAAAATCGTTTCGTCCAACTCAGGTTAAAATGTGCAAGTACCTACTTCACCGACAGTACATACTCGTATTTTGTAACGACAATATACCTACCTACCTTCATCTCACATTACATCTCATCTTTAGCAATTGCAATAAATGTAAGCGATATCATTGTAATTGTAAACCAATCAATAGTGCCGTGCAATTTTCATGTCATAGAGTCCATTGTTTAGTTACCTTCGTCTGTTCGATAATATTGCACAAACCAATCGCGATTGGATTATCGCCGAGATTTATCTCTTGACCTTCAATGTAATTGGTTTTAGAAATAATTTGGCTTGCTTTTGATTTCATTTCATAATTCAAAGCGACGGGGTTCGTTTTATTGAGAACCAACGCTTTTTATTTTTTTAATCTTAGATTTTATATTGTTAAACTGAAGAACCCTCTTACCGCCGCACTCAGAGATATTTAATCAACCATTAAGTCAGTTCCAAATTTGAATTTACATACAAAATCCTTTACTTAGTAATCCTTAATGAATCATTAAATGACTCTGGGTACGGCGGTTAGTTTGTTTTCTTCTTCTCATTCGTAGGTATAATAAATGTTTTAAAAAATATATTTTTTATATGTTAAATATAACCTTGACTAGAATGATGGGCAATGCTATAGGTATCTATCTACTCAACAGTGGATTCTGTGCTATATTCTGTGAAAATGGTGTTGAATATGAAGGAAGTTATGGAGTTCAGCTAAGTTCTAGCGTTATAAACATTTGCTCTACCAATGATTGTAACCCAAAGGCCCAGATAATTATCATAGTGCCAGATAACTATCAAAAGTGCCAGATAGATATCAAAAGTGCCAGATATTTATTAAAAGTGTCAGATAATTATGAAAAGTACTTCATGTTCCACTGACAGTTTACAGACTCGTTGGGGATAGTTGACCCTTAGGTTGTAAAAGCAATAAAAGCCATAGGAATCTATTATAATTGAAACAAAAAGTAAACTTTAGAAAAAACCGACTTCCACAAACCCTATTTGATTAGATTGAGTTTAATACAAACTGTAACCCCTTATCCCCCCCCCCCTTGGGGAATTAATTTTGTTAAATCCCATATCAGTGCTACCCCACGCTACTAAGGAACCCCTGTACAAAGTTTCATGGCTCTAGTTCCACCGGTTTAGGCTAGGCTGACGGGCAGGCCACGCATTGTATTTTTGTACCTACACTGAGAAAAATGTCATTTTGGGGTAATCTTAAAATATCGTGACGTTGGTCTAAAATAGATGCATTGTCCTAAAATATGGATATAATAGGTCAATATTAATCTATAATTTAAATTGTTAGGATGGAATCAAATTGTTTGGGTAAACAATACAATAATAAGATACTTATCATCGTAAACATTGGTCACACAAAATAATAGTATCTTCTTCAAATAATAACACTATGTAATAGAAAATGGCCCACTGTCATTTAAATTTGTATGATATTTTTAAATACGAGTATAATTCTAAAACACAATGACAGTGTCACCGTATTTATATTTATTTCATTTCATATATGAAGAAGTATCTCTGAAAATAAGATGAAGTTCCCTAAAATGTAGTATGATAAAATTATGTGCTATTTACTTTTATTTTTTGAGTTCACATCATTTTTTATATTACAGTCACATTATTTTGAGTGAATCGTACTAAAATACGATTACAGATATATATAAGATTCATATTTTTAGAGTAAGCATCAAAGTTTAATATTAAAGTAATATTATTTTAAGTGAATCTTACTAAAATACGATTACAGAAACTCATTTATGAGTAGCATCCAATTTTGTGTGATTCCTACAAAAATATGATGACAGCACCTTGTAGGTGCGGTTCGTAATTCGCTAATCCATGCCGCATCCCTCGCTTCCCTCCCCTCCCACTACCCTTTGAGTTTGAGACGGACCGCGCCACGGTAGTCCGGACAGTTGTTCGCGTTGTCGCGTCGCGTCGGACGGTTGTTTCGTTGTTTGATGTGATTTTGTGAGAGTGCTTCTACATTACATAATTCTTATTTGTGAATCATCGGTCAGAGTGTGTCGATAAGGGGGCGCAAGAAAGGATGGATCAAGCTACGCGGGACCTACTAACTAAGTGGAGTTTGGCCCACTATATAGAACGTTTTGAAGGTAAGTTGACTAACCTAGGTTATGTTTCATGTTAGCATGGTTTCGTTTCGGGTTGAGCAAAATGCTTTCGTAAGTAGGTATTAATGTGGTATGGGTCCAAACTGCGACCTGTAGATCTTAGGAGACATCCATGCGAATGTCTGATTAGATAAACTCTACAGGTCGCATTTACCTACTCCATGTTACGTGCGTGATGATGACGTGCATTCCTGGTGGTATTAGTATGGAAAAAAAATGCAGTCGTGTTATATTTTTTATTGATTTTACTTTCGCGAGGTCTACTACAGCTCACAGAGCCTCAAGTTAACAGCATCTATAATTCTCATTTTACGAATTACAAGTACCTACTTAGGAACAATTTCCGCACGGCGGTGTACAGTTCGCGTAGGTATTGTAGAAAGTACACGTATGAAGCTGGCCGAGAGCGAGTTTCGCATTATGCAGTCGCGTTAAAGTCGCTTTTTGCACGTAAAAAGAGTTTGCCAAACTTCAGATTATAGGTACTATGCTTCAGACGTGATTTTTTAGAATACGCGAACTGGGGGGTTACTCCAATCTCTTAAGTTAAGTCAAACTCAAGGTTGAATCAATACCATAACGTTTTTTCGTACTCCAACCGTCCTAATTAATCTTGAGTTAATCTTGAGTTTGATCTGACGGATCAGCTGAAAACATTCATTCAATTCGTACCACAAGGTGCCATTTGACAGCAAAGAAATTCGATTTGCATTGACCAAACGTCAAAAAAACCAGATCAAAATAAGTTCCTCGGTATGCGTCTTTTTTAGTGTTAATATTAGTTTTACTTTAGTTTTCGTGGTTTCTGTGCTTTCTTACAGCATCAATCACTTAACTAAATTTCTAGCCGTGTTTCGGGACATCATTCGGACTAGACTAGACTAGCTCAGCGGTTGTCCAAGACCTTTGGGCGCAGCAATCTCTCAATGAAAGATCTATCTAGCTATCCTATAATTTAGAGCAAAACACAGGTTAAATCAAACGAAACACTTTATTTTATCAATCATTAACTTAATTGACATGGTTAAGCGGCGAGAGCCTCGCTCCTTAACTAGGCTATAAGAATTTAGAATTATGCTTACGAGACTCATCGGAACTTGGTTTGCTGGAAGAGATCTCTTTTTAGAGATCCAGCTCGCCTTTGACAACTGCTTTTATTTACTTTTGGTCCTTGCAATTAATTTTGTGCAATAAAGAAATTATGAATCTAACACGGTAATTTACAATGCTATGGTGACCTACACAGTCCATTGTAATATGGTGTGCGGCTTACTCCTAGTGATCAACAAAGTTTTTGAGATTTACAAATTAACCTAAAAGGCATTCGGCGTCCTTTTAAGGCGATGATTTGCAGATCTACCAGGGGTATACCCGGTTGACAATACATAACTCAGCGCCTCACTATATTGCCAATATGGGATGGCAGAGGCACAATAAGTTTATCTAGTTAAATTCAATACTCTATTTTGCAGCTGGGGCTAGCCCAGCTATAGACAAATAGGTTACCTCGCAATGTTTGCCATCACCGTTAAAACCTTAGTCATTTTTGGTATGTGGGGTCTGCTAATATGAGAGAAGAGGAGAGAAACTCAAAGCGGCCCACAGAAATGTGAATATATTTTAAATATTATCTAATTAAGACACATAACAAATAAATAGGTACTTAGGTCTAGTTTCCATTAATTTTGCTCACATATTTAGGTATCTAAAGGTACATTGTCAGCACCAGGATTTGAACCGGCATCTCTTGCGAGAGAAGCAAGCGTAAACCCCACTAGACCACAGAACTCTTGCAGCAATGGGAACTCCAGAAAAAAATACATGAAGATGCACATGAAGACTCGTTGCACAATTGAAAGGACAATGGCTTTTTATTTATAAGCAAGACTTGCTGCCTTCTCTCTCATCGAGTGCTGCACTACCGACACAAGGTGGCTGCATCTGTCTGTGTAATTCTTGTGAAATAGTGCACAGCATCATTAATAACAATAATGTTCTGTTGTCTGAAGAAATGATGCGGCACGAGTTGCAGTTCTTGATCTTCTTCAGGTTGGTTGGGTTTGCTGAAGAGTATTTTATCAAGCTGGGTTTGATTCAATCATCTTTAGCTGGCAAGGGAAGCCTGAAATAAAAAATAGGTAGTTTAAAAACTGCATTTTATTTCATGAATAGGTTAGCGGTTAGGGTAAGTATATCACACATTGTAACGTTAGCATTTGTCACCTGCGTATAACCAGAGCTAGTGTGAGGGCGCCAGTCACCTCCCATCTCTCCTATACAATACTTATGTCTAAATTTGTACCTACACATGTTTTATTCAGATTCTTCATATTCCGTGAGTAGAATTTCAAAAAGGTGCGAAATTTTTGAGGTTCAGTGTATGTAACACGTTTAACTTACATTTTACCAGGCTCATCATCAAGACTGGAAGTCCTTGACTGCACCATCTCTATGTTATGCCAAAAGCTTTTAGATCTTGCTTGTTTGGGAATCCTTGTTATTTATAACCTTTAGCCAGGCTTATATTTTGAATGAAGTTTTTCCACATACTCTCTAGTTGCCTGTGGGTCACCTTACGACGCTGCCCTTCACTGAAAAATCGAAGAAATACGTTGGAAAACTATTGTTGACTAGCTGAGATAGCGATCTTGTTATCTTTTGTTCCTGAATTATTTTTTCAGATTATATTACTATAGGGTACTTACGACATAGTAATTGCTGCAGATTTTTAGCTTTTTGCACTTTTATCTGGAGATCACAATAATTTCATAGTTTCTATCGAGTCTGTCTACAGAAACAAATACAAGTCGTGTTCCGTGACATCGCCGTCAGCGCCACAATCGATTACGCGTATCTACTATGCCATCGTTTTGTATCGCCAAAACTGACTCGGAACGGCTTCGTAGCCGCTGTAATCGATTTTGGCGTGACTCGGAACGGGGGGACAAATATCATCAAATGTCAAACTCAGCCACAATAAACGAACGTTCAGAATACGTGATGAAACGAATGTTGTCATGCTGCTGAAAATTAAAATGTCTTTCAAAACCACGAAAACTTGTATGAAAACCACGGAACATTATGATATAAGATTGGTATAGTGTAAAATATAGCAAAAAAATATAGTATAGTAAATAAAACACCTTTATTGTAGTTTATGTAGAAAGATTAATACAACTTCTGAATGTCGTTTTCGGTTATTTCTCGGTTTTTGTTCTGAGAAAATCCCTTTTTCCAATTCCGGACCAGAGACAATTTTGTTTTTTATTCATCATTCACTCACTCCCCGGATCAAAAGCAATCTTCAGTTAAGGCGGTCATGGTACGAAATTTGGCAGATCAAATTAGTGTTGTAGTTTGGATTGAGTGAGATTTGGTCTGACTTAAAAAAGATTGTGGTAACCCTCCTGACCCGAAGTAGAAGAAGAACCTAACGCCTACCTACAGTGGCCGGCACGGCACCACGGCACGCAACTTGAGCAAAAACCTTGTCCAGGAGGGTTACCACAATCTTTTTTAAGTCAGACCAAATCTCACTCAATCCAAACTACAACACTAATTTGATCTGCCAAATTTCGTACCATGACCGCCTTAACTGAAGATTGCTTTTGATTAGGGACACGAAAAAAAGATCGATTCCTAGGTGGAATCGATTCTTCTCTTCCGATGCCAAGTACTTTTGGCATCGATACTTTTTTTTCGATTCTTTACCGATATGAGTACTTTATAGTTAGTATCGATTCTAGTCTATGACTAACAACATGACGGAACTAAAATCCAATCCAACCGCGCCCCACAACCTGCCAGAAAAATATTTAATTGATGTCAATAAATTGATAGGTGATAGATAAGTTCTTGGCTGTGAATTTAAAATTATGCCTATGAAAAAGTGTAATTATACACAGTGAATATTAAGACACTCGCCGAAACCTTTTTGGTGTAGACCGTCGACACTATCGAGTTGTGGCACAATTTTCCAAATCGGGTGAAAAAAACTCAAAAACTCGAGTTCTTTCTTAGAAAACTAGAAAATTGAATAAACTTTTACCTAAAAGTAGACTCAATTTTCGAGTTTTTTTTAACCCGATTTGGAAAATTGTGGAACCACTCAAAAGTTTCGATGGTCTACACCAACCAGGTTTCGGCTTCAGAGTGTCTTAAAATTCACGGTGTATATATTGTTAATGTTATTTAAAAAATAAATTTAATTGCATGATTGATTTATTTCTTGTCTTGTTTTATTTCAAAATATATAAAGTATGAAGATTTACGTAAAAGTTTGTCATTTTCCAGACCATTCAGCTGTTTATTTTTTTCTACGTAAAAGTACTCGATACCTAGAAGTATCGATACTTTATGATACAGATACCGATACCGTATCGATACTTTTTTTTCGATACATCATATGAGTACAGTATCGATACTTTTGTTTCGATACCGTGTCCCTACTTTTGATCCGGGGAGTGAGTGAATGATGAATAAAAAACAAAATTGTCTCTGGTCCGGAATTGGAAAAAGGGATTTTCTCTGAACAAAAACCGAGAAATAACCGAAAACGACATTCAGAAGTTGTATTAATCTTTCTACATAAACTACAATAAAGGTGTTTTATTTACTATACTATATTTTCTTGCTACATTTTACACTATAACAATCTTATATCATAATGTTCCGTGGTTTTCATACAAGTTTTCGTGGATTTGAAAGAAATTTTAATTTTCAGCAGCATGACAACATTAGTTTCATCACGTATTCTGAACGTACGTCTATTGAGGCTGAGTTTGACATTTGATGATATTTGTCCCCCCGTTCCGAGTCACGCCAAAATCCATTACAGCGGCTACGAAGCCGTCCCGAGTTAGTTTTGGCGATACAAAACGATGGCATAGTAGACGCTGTAATCGATTGGGGCGCTGACGGCGATGTCACGGAACACGACTTGTATTTGTTTGTGTAGACAGACTCGATAAAAACTATGAAATTGTTGTGATGTCCAGATAAAACTGCAAAAAGCTAAAAATCTGCAGCAATTACTATGTCGTAAGTACCCTATAGTAATATAATCTGAAAAAATAATTCAGGAACAAAAGATAACAAGATCGCTATCTTAGCTAGTCAACAATAGTTTTCTAACGTATTTCTTCGATTTTTCAGTGAAGGGCAGCGTCGTAAGGTGACCCACAGGCAACTAGAGAGTATGTGGCAAAACTTCATTCAAAATATAAGCCTGGCTAAAGGTTATAAATAACAAGGATTCCCAAACAAGCAAGATCTAAAAGCTTTTGGCATAACATAGAGATGGCGCAGTCAAGGGACTTCCAGTCTTGATGATGAGGCTAGTAAAATGTAAGTTAAACGTGTTACATACACTGACCGTCAAAAATTTCGCACCTTTTTGAAATTCTACTCTGAACAAGAATACGGAATATGAAGAATCTGAATAATACATGTGTGGGTACAAATTTAGACATAAGTATTGTATAGGAGAGATGGGAGGTGACTGGCGCCCTCACACTAGCTCCTGGTTATACGTAGGTGACAAATGCTAACGTTACAATGTGTGATATACTTACCCTAACCGCTAACCTATTTATGAAATAAAATGCAGTTTTTAAACTACATTTTTTTATTTCAGGCTTCCCTTGACAGCTAAAGATGATTGAATCAAACCCGGCTTGATAAAATACAGCAACCCCAACCTCCGATAGGAGATGGCATCCTGAAGAAGATCAAGAACTGCAACTCGTGCCGCATCATTTCATCAGACAACAGAACATTATTGTTATTAATGATGCTGTGCACTATTTCACAAGAATTACACAGACAGATGCAGCCACCTCGTGTCTGTAGTGCAGCACTCGATGAGAGAGAAGGCAGCAAGTCTTGCTTATAAATAAAAAGCCATTGTCCTTTCAATTGTGCAACGAGTCTTCATGTGCATCTTCATATTTTTTTTCTGGAGTGCCCATTGCAGCAAGAGTTCTGTGGTCTAGTGGGTTTTACGCTTGCTTCTCTCGCAAGAGATGCCGGTTCAAATCCTGGTGCTGACAATGTACCTTTAGATACCTACCTAAATATGTGAGCAAAATTAATGGAAACTAGACCAGCGCATTCAAGACCTAAGTACCTACCTATTTATTTGTTATGCGTCTTAATTAGATAATGTTTAATATATATTCATATTTCTGTTGGCCGCTTTGAGTTTCTCTCCTCTTCTCTCATATTAGCAGACCCCATATACCAAAAATTACTAAGGTTTTAACGGTGATGGCAAACATTGCGAGGTAACCTATTTCTCTATAGCTGGGCTAGCCTCAGCTGCGAAATAGAGTATTGAATTTAACTAGCTAATCTTATTGTGCCTCTGCCATCCCGTATTGGCAATATAGTGAGGCGCTGAGTTATGTATTGTCAACCGGGTATACCCCTGGTAGATCTGCAAATTATCGCCTTGAAAGGACGCCGAACGCCTTTTAGGTTAAATTGAAAACCTCAAAAACTTTGTTGATCACTAGGAGTAAGCCGCACACCATATTACAATGGACTGTGTAGGTCACCATAGCATTGTAAATTACCGTGTTAGATACATAATTCCTTTATTGCACAAAATTAATTGCAAGGACGAAAAGTAAATAAAAGCAGTTTTCAAAGGCGAGGGATCTCTAAAAAGAGATCTCTTCCAGCAAACCAAGTTCCGATGAGTCTCGTAAGTATAATTCTAAATTTTTATAGCCTAGTTAAGGAGCGAGGCTCTCGCCGCTCAACCATGTCAATTAAGTTAATGATTGATAAAATAAAGTGTTTCGTTCGATTTAACCTGTGTTTTGCCCTAAATTATAGGATAGCTAGATAGATCTTTCATTGAGATATTGCTGCGCCCAAAGGTCTTGGACAACCGCTGAGCTAGTCCGAATGATGTCCCGAAACACGGCTAGAAATTTAGTTATGTGATTGATGCTGTAAGAAGGCACAGAAACCACGAAAACTAAAGTAAAACTAATATTAACACTAAAAAAGACGCATACCGAGGAACTTATTTTGATCTGGTTTTTTTGACGTTTGGTCAATGCAAATCGAATTTCTTTGCTGTCAAATGGCACCTTGTGGTACGAATTGAATGAATGTTTTCAGCTGATCCGTCAGATCAAATTCAAGATTGACTCAAGATTAATTAGGAAGGTTGGAGTACGAAAACACGTTATGGTATTGATTCAACCTTGAGTTAGCCTTAACTTAAAAGATTGGAGTAACCCCCCTGTGCTCTTGTGTGAAAAACATCGGAGTAGGTAAACCATTCACAAAATTAAAGGCCCGTTTTGACAAATCACGCCGATGAAGTTTTGACCCCTAACGCGTAGGTAATAAAAGCCAACTGTTGCGTTACAAGCAAAGCGTACAAGTTGGACCTAGGAAAACCGCTTCTATTACCTACGCGTTAGGGGTTTAAACTTCATGGGCGTGCATTGAGCTACCATTACGCTAGTAATACTAGTTCAATGTGGATGTGGGCGTGAACTGTCAAAACCGGCCTTTTCTTTTGTGAATGGTGTAGGTACTTAATTTACTGAGTAGAGCCCTTTATATCTGCAAGCAAAACAAAATAAATATCTAAAAAGCATCTACCTACTCCTTTGTTCTAGTTAGTGCCAACTACCTTCTTTCTCGACCAAGCCAAATTGACATATGATATTCTCAGGCTTCTTGCGTCTCATGTCACCCACACACTTGAAGCCCTTGTGTTCCACAGCTGTGACATGAGATGGAAGATGCCTGACATTGGTCTAGTTAGTCAGCTTTGGTCAGCTTCATCAAGTAATAATCTAAACCTTTTCTTTTTTCAGCCGAAAGAATAGATATTGCCACAATGCAATTGTTAAAAAAAGAAGATATAATGATTATGTTCCCTCAAATAGGTGACAGACTTAGATTTGAGGCATCTCTGGCCATGTTGAAAAATGACCAAACAAAAGATACGGTTGGTTTTCAAGCAAAATTTTATTTTATTTTATTTTGCTATGACCAACAACAAGCATTTATAGGAAGTAATTTAGGGTGTGGGGAGGGAGATGGGAGTGAAAACCCAACGTGGCCACCACCACCACCCCCACGGCCGGAGATGCATATTCATTTTAACAATAAAAACATCATTTTCTGTTTTTAATTTAAACGAATTTTAGGTTAGTTTGAGATCTTTTCCTTTTGTCTTTTGAAAGGGGAGAGGCTGTCCCGTTCAGCTCAGGGTGTTCAGCCCTTTGATTACTTAGCTCAAAGTGACAGGCAGGCAAAGATGAATTCTTTGTCCAAGTTCATAATTATTATTTTCTAAGGATTTTACTAAATTATGTAGATTACCCATTACCTAATTTGATTCACAGGATAACACATTCAGTCCCTCACTCTTTGGAAACTTACTGGAGGGCGAATTTTCAAGGAGTCTTCCATTGGAGTCCCTGACGACACCATGTGATGACATAATCATAAATCAAGACATAATCATAAATCAAGATGGTGAAGCCTCTACAAACCAGCCTGTACGTACTTAGATAAAATACAATTACACACCTTTTGTGTGATGAACTTAGATGTTGGTTCTGTCTGCTGGGTGTTATGCTATGCCCATCTGGTCTAGTGGCTTGTCGTGATAATTTACAATTATTGGTAGCAGTCCGTCAATACTTTACTGTCATTTCCATTCTAAAATCATTAAGTTGATTCGATAAAATCAAGTAAATTCCTCAAACAAAAATAATTCTAAAGTATAACACCCTGAACTACCTATATCTAAGCCTCAGTTGTCTGTATGTATTGTGTGTCCTACTCTGCTGTATCTCTTGAACCATAATTGGTAGCCATGGAATTTTCACAGAATATGCGTTATCGTAAAAACCCCTCCACCAACCCGCACTGAGCCAGCGTGGTGGAGTATGGCTCAATCTTACTCGCATCCGAGTAAAGGCCTGTGCCCCTCGGTGGGGACATTAATGGGCTACATTTACTTTACTTTATGCGTTATCAACTTATCACTTCAGGGTTGGCCTAAAAACAAAAGGTGTTCATAATACATACTTAAACATACATTTATACCTTTTATCATTAACATACCTTTTTAATTGTACATTTGTTATACTGTGTCAACCTCAAATTAAATACTTTTTTGTTTTAGGCCGGTGATCTACTAATGTACTCATACATACCACAAGACTCGTCAGTGGGTGAAATTGTGTCTGATGAGTCCACCGTGAACAATATAGTAAGTTATTGCCTATTTACTACTTATTTGTGGAGAAGTTTACATTACTATTGAATATTTTTGACCCCTAACATAAACAGATGGGTGTTATATAAACTTGTTTATCTGCATTTAGTGTAAATGTGTAAATTTGTTATTTTACCTCTTACATATTTAGATGGTAATACTAATATTACTATTTTGTATTTCAGGCGTGTACCATATTGAAATCGTCAGTCGAAGGAAGGCAAATAATAGATATTGGTCAGAAAACAGGCGCCTTACCATCTGACGTCCGTGGGCGACTGTGCAAGTTGCTTATGGAAAAACTCATAACTGCTGAGAACCCGGTGCTGCAGACTGACTCCCAGCTGTGCGCTCTGTCATATGACATCGGCAGATTATTCAAAAAAGAATCACCACCGCTATACTACGCGCCGTACCTGCCAGCTGACGCTTACCAGACTAAGCGCAACACCTCTGGCTGGTTGGTCACCGCCAGAAGGGCTCGACGGCAGCATTTGGTTTCATTGGGGCTTCTGGAAAAGCCCAAATCACGCTCCCGCTCCAAGTCGAGTACTACCAGTCTAGACAGCCCTTCACACCCCGGCATTGACCTAACTGGACTTACAGCAGGTAACTCCCTTTTTAGATAGTGAAATTAATATGCGAATTAGCTCAAGCTCTATTATTTTAAAATATCTGAATCTAAACCATAATTATTGTACGAATTATTATTCTCCGTTTAATTTTTCTGTGCAGGTGACGCGGAGGACGTAGCGTCGGCGTTGGAGCAGCTGTCGCATCCATCAGCTGGTCCGTGGCATGAGGTCAGCACCCTCTGGCGGGAAACAGTGCGAGCCCGCCTCCGTTACTTGTACTTCGAGGAAGGGACGTTACAGGAGTACTTTAATAAGTACCCTATTCTCAAGTCCAGTGACGGGTGGCGGCTCCTGACGTATGACTACGAAGCACTGTTTCCCGACAAATCCGGGGGCCTCGACGTCCTGGAAGCTTCAGCCGAGAAAATCCACGAAGCTGCTCGGCAGAAGCTAAGAACCACAAAGGATAAATTTCTTCGGCAAAAAATTGCGGACACGTTGGCGATTTGTGACGGTAAGAAAAATATGATTCTGGTTGTTTTCGCGGGGGAGAAGATATTTGCGCATCAGATAAAAATCAAAACAAATCCTTTTAATTTATCTGGCGCTAACACTGGTCTTTGCCCATTTGACAAAAAAAAAAGATTAAGCTATCGAAAACATCATGAATTTAACTTGTTTAACTCATAAATATCTAAAATGTTGTTTTGTTCCCTCTCCCTATTTACTCAGTAAAAATGATGAAGTGTGTCAAATATGGTTATTATTTTCTTTCCAGATGAAAAACCGGAGACAAAAACAATAGCAGCTATATTGCTCCTCGGGTGTCTTTTTAACATTCCACCTGCACGCCGGTCTAGAAAAGACTGGCAAGCGTCACGAGCAGAGGTACTAGACGGTTTCGTGACGATTGTGAACACTGAAGCGGACGTTCCGGTGGCAGTTGAGGAGCGTCGCCAAAAGCTTCTACAAATTGGTATAACCCTGCAACCATTCATAATTTGGTGCCGCGAGTCGGGTGTCTCCTTCACAGTTTGTGACAATACATTTTACAGGTTCACAACATTACCAGAAGCGGTTGATGTGACATTTAAAATATTTCATGCAACTGCGGCTAAATATTCCACCGAAAGCTTTAATATTTGGCTTATAATACAAATTGGTTTTTACGGAGTAAAAACAGCCTACGATCGAATGTCACAATCTGTGAAGGAGACATTAGTTACTCTCGGTGTCACAATTTAACTAATATGAAGTGTTACAATTGTAAACGGACTTTCCCCAAGTTTTCTTCCCTTATTACTCACATAAGGAAAGAATGTAAAAAAATTGATATTACTGGCGTTTTTAAATGTGGGGAAGACGCATGCTACCGGTATTTCACGGACGTTAGACAGTTCAGAAAACATGTTAATTTAAAACATTTAAATATAATACATACTCCTCATTTGCCATCCACCTCAAGCGAGGCTTGCGTAGTCCCCGAGAATCTATCATCAACAATATCTATTGCTACGACTACCGACGTAGCAACAGAGCACATACAAATTGATTCTGATAGTGAACCTGAAGTCCTTGAAAATGCCGATAGTTTTATTCATAAAGAAGTTCTGAAATTTATGTCAACGCTATATACAAATCCCTCTGTATCTCGATCAGCTGTACAGGATATAGTTAGTAATTTGCAAACCTTACTTGACAATATCGCGCCGTCTTTGATGTCTGTATTCGGCTCTGTGCTAGATGAAGAGGAAAGCATGCCTGGAAGCGAAATTAATGAACGACTTCATAAGTTGATGATAGCTTTGAAGGGCACCTTTTCCCCGTTCCGTTCAGAATATTTGAGATTCCAAGAATTTCATTCATTCGGGTCTTTAATACTACCGCACGAAGTAACCGTTGGTTACTGTCCTGACACTGCACAAAGTAGTAATACTTTAACAATACACACCAAGCCAAGTACAATGCAAGTAATTCCATTTCGCCATGTTTTGAAAAAGTTTTTTTCCATTGAGACTATTTGGAAAGATGTAATGGATTATTTGAACCATCTAAGGGGTAACTTACTAACCCGTGAAGAAAATCCGACGAGGCCAATGTGTCTAGAAAATGTAATGCAGGGATCTGTATGGCTGGCAATGTGTACACCGCAAACGTCACATATTATTATGCCTTTAATAGTATACTACGATGATTTTGAAATTGGAAATCCTTTAGGGAGCCACGCTGGGGTGCATAAGCTTGGTGGTGTTTATGTTTCGCTGCCAGCATTACCACCACATTTGTTTTCATTGTTGAATAACATTTTGATGATAGCTATTTGTCATTCTGCTGACAAAGCTAAATATGGAAACAAAGCTATTTTTGACCCTGTTATTGAGGAATTGAATTACTTGCAAAACACTGGAATTTTTATAGAAGAAAATTTCTTTAAAGGGACCGTAAAATTTAAGGTGGTTGCGATAACTGGCGATAATTTAGGCCTGAATTCTATCCTCGGGTTTACTGAAAGTTTTTCAGCTAACAAGTGTTGCCGAATTTGTAACATTGACAAGAAAGGTTTACAATCTGCTCTATATGAAAACAGTGACTTGCTTAGAAATATGACTTCATACTATGCTCAGTTGCAAGACAACGAAATATCTTCCACGGGCATTAAAGAATCATGCTGTTGGCTTAAGTTAACTGGGTTTGATTTATTTCAAAATGTAGCAGTAGACCCCATGCATGACATATTGGAAGGTGTAGCTCGTTATGTAATGACTTTCGTCATAAACCACTTCCTTGCCGAAGGTCTTTTAAACATCTCAATATTGCAAAAAACAATAATTTCCTTTGATTACGGACCGGACAAGGATTCGAAACCATGTAATTGTTTAGTTGTCCAAGGTTCTAAGGTAAAATTAAGAACTTCAGCATCCGAAATGCTTACCCTTATTAGATACTTCAGCCTGATAGCCGGGTATTACATTCCTTTAGAAAATAAAGTATGGAAATTATACATTCTGTTGCGGCAAATCACTGATAGGTTATTAAGCCATAGGGTCTTCAGTGACACCAATGTCCAACTCCGGCATTTAATAGCAGAATTCAATCAATTGTACATGGAGCTTACAAAATCACACCTGCAGCCAAAGTTTCATTTTCTGACTCATTACCCTACCATGCTAATGAAGTTCGGCCCCGCGCGTAACATGTGGTCTATGCGTTTTGAAGCCAAGCATAGGATATCTAAGTTAGTAGCTAGAGCATCTTTTAATCGAGTCAATGTTTGCAAGACTCTAGCAATGAAATGTCAACTTATGCTCAATGACTTCTTTGTGAAAAATACAATTCCTACAACAATAATACTAGGAAAAAAATCTGCTTTAAATCCAGAAGACACTGTCAGGTTTTCTCTCGGCACTGGGGCTGTGCTAAAATACTCAGTTACTTCCGCTACAATAGCTGGTGCTATATGGCAGCGGAACTCTATTGTTACTGTAGATATAGATGAGCAAGAATTCTTACCCACTTTTGGCAAAATTGATGCAATTTTGTTAACCAATACTGATGACGTTTTTTTCCGTTGCTGTATGTTTGAAACTATTGAATTCAATTCTCATTACAATGCTTATGAAGTTAAACGTGGCAATGATTATCAGTGTATTCCATGCCAAAATGCCGTTGCTCCGCTTCCGAACACGCTTACTTTTATGCGAGGTAACACATCATATATTACAAGTAGATGGTACCTTGACTAAAAATATTGATAATTCTGTAATTAGGCATATTAAGACGACCGCGTGTGCGCGAGCTTCCATACAAAAAGCGATAACATTTTCCTACCCTTTAACCGAGGAGGCCTTTGCCCAGCAGTGGAACATAGCAGGCTCGTTATAATACTAATAATAATAATTAACCTTTTCCGATTTTCACTATTTTTTTACATGGTACTTACAAAAACAAAACGTATACGAGCATAGTTTTCTATTGTATCTTAAGCCCTGAGGTGCTATTTTTGAATCACACTTTTAGCAAACGAGCGATCATAACGAACGATATTCTATGTAATATCGTTCGTTATGATCACTCGTTTGCTAAAGTGTGATTAAAAAATAGCGCCTCTAGTCAGTGGAACGACCCGGAGGCGGTGGTTTAAACTGGTTTTACCCACCGCCTCCGGGTCGCTCCACTGACCAGGCAGTGCCTGTAGACAAGTGACATCGCTAAGGATAGCGAAACGAAACGATAACTTTTTATGTATGCGATTTGACATTTGGAATCGCTAAGGTGACTCCACCTAGCGAATCCAAATGTCAAATCGCATACATAAAAAGTTACAGAGCCACCATCTTAGCTGTTCGGTGAGAAATATTGGTACTACAGACTTGTCATCCGCCATCAAAGGGAATACATATTAAACTATGTCCGCAATAGCACTATACTATAGAAAACGATGCTCGTACGTTTTGTGTTTTTTTAAATATTATGTATTACTTATATTTTTATATGTACTAGGTAAAGTTCTTATATTTCCTAAAATATATATTATTTCAAGAAACATAAAATGTACAAGCATAGGTTCTATCGTATCTCAAACATGTAAAAAAAATGTGAAAATAGTTACCGCTTTTTGTATGGAAGCTCGCGCACACACGGTTTTTTTTGGGTGTTAATTCCCCAAGCTTCTAACCTTATATTTTAACCATTGTATTAATGATGCTTTCTTTTTTCTATTATACATGTAGCAAATAATTATTAATAATTGATTCTTCATACTGACATACAACGTGTAAATAAATTAACGCAAAATGTCGCTCTGATCAAATCGGTTTCTTAGTGGAAGTTGCTCGGAATGATAGTAAGTAATTTCTTATTTTGCGTTAATTCATTTACACGTTGTTTAGATACTGTAATGGTTATGGTGCTATTCCGAAGTGATAGCTGAAGTGTTGACGTATACATTTCAACAAGATCTGAACAGCTCATGCATGAGCCATATTGCCCACCCTGTTTATTGTAAAAAGTAGTATTGATCGCCTAGCATTTAGAATAATAATTGTACCTTTAGACTGGATATACTAAATCAGAATGGGCGATGTAATAAACTTTCTATTTCTAGGTACAGTCAGCCAAGCAGAAAGCTGACCCACCGGACTCATTAATTCTATACCGACAGGGGGTCAGGTATATGCTTGCCTGACTGTGCTATCAATTGTTTAGAATATATTTCATCAAGATCTGTACACCTCATGTGCCATCGTCACGTTCACTGATTTTGTTCGCCTTCGTTTCGGAATGTATTTGATAGAAATAGATAGGTACAAATCTTTAGTTTTGCATGTATGTCTATTTATGTTTCTAATCAAAACAGTCATCTTCTATTGTATAATTGTATAAATTATTAATTCATACTAAATAAATACCTACCAATAATTCGAATTGTTTTGTTTTTTTTTTACATTGTCACATCCCGTTATCTCTGTTCGTCATATCTCTGGTTATATCCCATTACATTACGTGTTATTTATTAATGTACATTTATTACCTCGGGCAGGGATAGGATATAATATAGTCTATGGCCATATATAGCAGAGCGTAGATCGAATGTTACTATCTAACACCAAGATCGCGCTTTGCTTAGAAAACTTATAAGTTGCCAAAAAAATCCGTAAGCGTTGTAATCAACACTGAGTTATCATATCAGTGTCAATTACATCCCTTACGGATTTTTTTGGCAACTTATAAGTTTTCTAAGCAAAGCGCGATCTAGGTGTTAGATAGTAACATTCGATCTACGCTCTGCTATATATGGCCATAGACTATATTATATCCTATCCCTGCCCGAGGTAAGAGGATGTAATAATAAATATCATGTAAAGTAATAGGATATAACCAGTGATTTGAAGGGAAATGCAGGAAAAATTAAAGGACCTAACCCGAAATACTAGGAAAGTATATTATAATTGGTAGGACATAATTGGAGATATGAGAAAGTCATCAATAAATAGTAGGAAAAATATTAGGACCTAACCGAATATACGAGGAAGTCATCTATATATAGTAGGAAATATAATAGGTCGTAACTGGAGATATGAGGAAGTCATCGGTAAATAGTAGGAAAAGTAATAAGACATCACTGGTTATATAAGGATGTCATCGATAAATGGCAGGAAAAATATTAGGACGTAACTGGAGATATGAGGAAGTCATCGTTAAATAGTAGGAAAAGTAATAAGACATCACTGGTTATATAAGGATGTCATCGATAAATGGCAGGAAAAATATTAGGACGTAACTGGAGATATGAGGAAGTCATCGGTAAATAGTAGGAAAAATAATACGACATAACTGGTTATATAAGGATGTCATCGATAAATGGCAGGAAAAATAATAGGACGTCACAATGAGGTATGATGAAAGGAAATATAAATAGTAGAAAACATAATCATAGAATGTATGCTGGTAATACTAAAGCCATGGTGACACGTCATCTTAAACGCCGTTATCATCAGCAACAGTATTATCATCGTACTTTTCGGTGATGTCAGTATGCTCCGTACTTGAAGTGAATTCATCTTACTTTAAGCTGAATTCACGTCATTTATGATTGCCAGTTTTCTCAGTGTAGTATTGAGCAGATCTGGTGGTCATATGTGGTCTTCATCAGCAGTTCCGCATCACAATATTATGCTTACCATGTGCATTTGCACGAGTTATTATGAAAAACACAAAAATCACTATAGGTCTGCCTATAATATTTGAAGAGTTCCCTGGATTTCTCCAGGATCCCATCATCAGATCCTGACCTGGTGTCAATGGGACCAATGGGAAGGTAAACCCTATCAAACAAAAAAATAATTTTCCAAATCGATCCATCCGTTTAGGTGCTATCGGGGTTTAGACATAAAAAAAAAACATCCGGACGAATTGTAAACCTCCTCCTTTGGGAAGTCGGTTAAAAAAGTAAAATATTATGGGTTGGCAGGCAATGGCTCGTATGCACAACCGAAAACTCAAAGTTAATCGGGCACTCCACTGTGTCTCTTGCATAGAAGATAACTTGTCATCATCATCAACACATAATAATACGAAAGCACAAGACTCTTCATTTGACCGAAAGACACTGAGAAAGAAATACCAAAATAAAGCTACAGAAGCCAATTCTGTATAAAAAATTTTCACGACAAGTAGAATTAGAATTAGAATTACGTTTATTGCTTCCATTCACATTTGCTCTTAAATCAAGATACAATGTTTGTGGACCCTGTCCATAGGGCACTGCAACAGTAGAGAGGTATATAATACTAATGTATTTTAAAATATTGATTATTGAGGTATATTTATTTGAGGGTGTGTATGTGTATGTGAGGGTGTGTGAGAGGGTGTGTGATTGTGTGTGTGTGTAATAGTAATTTTGCTCAACGAAAAGGGTTCCACGAAAATTAATTAATAATCATGTGGTCTTTCGACGTTGCTTATTTACGCCATTATTATTAATATTATCTGTACCTAACCTATTATTTTGTCCGAAAAAACATCAAATTTTAACTTGTCTTTTTTATTATTCACAGGTAAGAACTGAAAGTCTGAACTACACCTGTGAGTATCATCAAGGCAAAACCAAGCAGCAATCAACGTAACCAAGGAATCAAAACATCTTAAAACATAATCCAAGAAAAATCCTTGAAAGTAAGAAGTAAAAAATCGAGCACTTGCAAACTAGTTTTAAGACGTCTTGTCAACATTGAGACTGCTTTGTTGCTCATAAGCCTTATTGTAGTTGCAGTAGAGACTTAGTTTGAGAAACGATGTACTTAGTTGCCTAGACGGCTTGACGCGCGGGTTTTTGCATTATAGGCAAACAGTTGCGATGGAAGTTTTATTTTATGTAATATTCATGTACTTCTTTATGTAGTGTATTCAGTTGATTAGTAATATTATGATTTATTTATGTTTTATTTTTCTCTTACCTGAGCACATAGGCCTACCTGTTCTGTATTTTATTTTTCTCTGTGCATCCTGGGTTTGCTGGAAGAGATCTCTCTTTAGAGATACGCTTGCCTTTGTAAATTACTTCTCTGTATTTTCTGTTTTTTGTCTTTTATGTGCAATAAATATATACAAATATATACAAGAATTATTTTTTATATTCGTTTATCGATATGTTGTAGTAAAAATGTTGTGTGTTCATGAGAATATAGATGGGTAGAGAGATAAGTAAAAGTGGGCACAGTTCAACCTCTGCCAGCCCAGAAGGGAAAAGACTTGACGCATATATGGTAAGTATGGTACTCATGAAGTCGTGTCTTGGTAGTTTCAGAATTTGGTCTGAGTCGTTCAAAAAGTTCAAATAGTCAACATTCTTTGACAAAGTTAGTTACTTATTTCTTCGTCATAGTTGATCAAAGGATCGTGATGGTACTTAGTAGCTAAGTCCCCTTTGTTAGTATTTCTTTCCCTAACAAGTTTATAAGAATGTGATGGTGAGAACGGTTTACTCAAATTCAGCCGATGATTTCATTTCATCGAATTAGATTGTTTCTGGGACAGTTTCCCTAAAAATCCAACAGAGGACTCTGAAAATGAACAGATTTTTAGAATATCCTATACTCTGTGGTAATTGTCAAAGTCAGCTCTCTAATTGATTCACTGCTCTGTGGTTCTTGTAGCAAGAACCACAGAGCAGTGAAACAGAGAACAGAGACACAGAACGCGACTCTGATCAATTAGAGAGCTGACTTTGACAATTACCACAGAGTATAGGATATTCTAAAAATCTGTTCACATTCAGAGTCCTCTGTTGGATTCTTAGGGAAACTGTCCCAGAAACAATCTAATTGAGTGGGTATGTTCACCGGTGGTTAAACTTAAATTAAACTTAAATTTCACAATGGTAGTCACACTAAGAGGATAACTAAAATATGTTTTACAATCTCTAAAGATAGAGTTTATAATTATAACGCGGAGTAGATGGACTAAACACGAATGCCGATAATGATAAGATGAAGTAGGTATTGAAGACGGTGTGTTCCCATTCCTTATCCCACTTTCAAATTAATTGACAATCTCTCAATACGGGACTGAGGAACCATCGGGATGGCTGGCGTGTTTTACTAATAAGAGGCCGTTGCGTAGTGCTGTGCCAAAGGTTATCGATGTTGGGACTTGCGACCGACTTCGCGAAGTACACTTTACAGTTCAATTGCAATACAATACCTAGAGTTTATCACTAGGATACAATTATTTATGTGTTAACATTAAAAATATATAATAATGTGAAGCTCATTATTGTGATTATACCTACTAGTAAGATTGAACCATTCTCCACCACTCTGGCTCAGTGCAGGTTGGGGTGTTGGGTTAGTGGACTGTCAGAAGCTATCAACCCCTGTGGTAATTAAAATGGAGAGTTAAATTACTCACTGAACCTGGGCTAAACAGTGCCTCCCCCACCTGAGTTTTTGAGCATGACGATGGTTGGTGATAAAATCATCATTATCATCATCCAACAATATCGATCCACTGCTGAGCATAGATGCCTATACTTTATATTTTACTAACATCAAATAAATTTAAAGCAATTGCCAATTTATCTATTGTAGGTACACACTAAAGTGTTTTGTTGTCAATAATAAATGAAGCCAATTCATATCTTGGTGTCACTTCTAAGACGAGGAATTTGTCCAATGAGTTATTGCTCTATTTTTTCTTGATCAATATTAATTATGTGCTTTTTTGGTGCCATGAGTCGATCTTTGAATTGCTCTCAATAGATAACGGAGTTCATAATGATTAATTTGTAATGCTATTCTGCTTTGGTGGCTCATTTTATGAAATAACTTGTAATTTGACAAGTAAAACGTATACTTTGTTACTAATGTCGTAAATTTTTAGTTTCAATGTAGATGTGTGACTTTGTGAAACCCTTACATATCAGATAGTACATATAAGTACAATATATTTAACTAAATAAACGACTTAGCAGTAGAAGTATGATTAGAGTGAAGTTTTATATCAATCAAAATGACTTGACAATCCTATTTTTGTACTCATTGTTAGATTAATTCAATTCAATTCAAAATATTTATATCAGATAGCATAAATTTTGACACATATACATCCATAGGTAGATATTATTTTATCATTATAAAAAAGTTTAAAATTAAACTAAATACATCATCCATCATCATAATTGAAGCAAACTTTAATTTTGCATACTCGTATCTCTTAATGATCTGTTACTTGTCGTTTTAAATAGGTTAGGAATGGTAGTATTGTGTACTTGTAGTTTAGTTGCTTGTCATGTTGGGTAATAAAGATTCCAAACCCAGTTGGGGTAATAAACAAATTATGTTTCTCCGTGAATTGTTTACTCTTTCAAAAAAAAAAACACTAGAATTTGCCGGCTCACGGGATAAAAACAGTCCAAGTAGTGTGAAGTGGCCAATGGAAGCTTTACCTTGACAGTATAGGTAGAGAGGGTTGATCTTGACTACCACTGGATAGCGATGTATCGCTTTTCTGCGATGTTATTATCGCAGAAAAGACCTTGAGTGAACTTGACTTGTACTCCGATACTCTAGCGATTGTAATGTCGCATAAGTTTACTAAGAAAAGCGATACATCGCTATCCAAAATACGAGTACAGTGGTACACTGTGGTAGAGATCAACGCTCTATTGACAAGGTAACGCGCACAGACTATAGATCTGTATTCAGGCAGGACTCAGGACACAAAAAATCTATCGATTTTTGTTATTGTCACAAGCGCATCACTAAAACACGTCAGAAATGTCGAAGTGTTGGGCTCCCAGCTACTCGGCAAATAAAACGGTACAGCGGCTGTTTATAGTTTTTACGCGTCCAGCCACTGCTGACGACCTAGTACGCCTGTGCTTTTTATTAGGGTTCCGTACCCGAAGGGTGCCAAACGGGACCCTATTACTGAGACTTCGCTGTCTGTCCATCCGTCCGTCCGTCCGTCTGTCAGTCACCAGGCTGTAATCAAAATAAATTTAATATTAAGGGGGGCTCCCATACAACAAACGTGATTTTTTTGCTCATTTTTGCTCGATATTGATAATGGTAGCAGGTAGACGCTTAAAATGTTCACAATATATTGAGTATATTATTTACTTAAAAAATAAATAATATAATAAAATAAAATAAATATTTAGGGGGGGCTCCCATATAAAATTATTTTAATTTTTGCGGTTTTTTATAGACAATGGTACGGAACCCTTCGTGCGCGAGTCCGACTCGCACTTGGCCGGTTATCATACATACTTGCGTGCATATGCTCATGCCTTTTACAGGGAAGAGGGGCAGGCAGAGACCCTATGGTTATCTACACTTGGTACATCTACATCTTTCACTTCTTCTTCATTCATGAGTGTCTTCTAATCATCGGGTTGCTTAACCCCCTGAGCCCCCGACTACCTTTACACGTGCATGACAGGTGACACAAAGACGTCTGAAAACATCTATTGTAAGGGATGAAAGCATAACTTCCCCTAATTTTAATGTCATATATTTTGTCTTTTCCGGCCAGAAGAACGAGCAGAATGGATGCGGAACTTTATTTGCTTCATAAGAAAACTGCGTTACGACTAGGTATTTACTTACGACACTGGTTACCTTATTCCCAAAACATCAAGGCGTCTTATACGTTTCCCAAAAAGTTCCTTTCCTAGAACTTCCGTTTCCCAAAATGATTCCGCCAACCCTAATTCAGAACATCTGTTTACAAAAAGAGCGCCCTAAATTAGTCTGAGCCCTAATAGATACAAATTATGTTCGGATTATTTGGTTTATAGATTGCCGGATTCGGTTTACAGTGGCTTATGGTCCGAAAGCGATGGACAAAACAGTGATTTCATCCAGAAACATTTGCAACAATACTAGTCCAACTACCGATAAAAAAAAAGAATTATGATTTTAAAAGAAATAAATTTCTGTGTTTTCATAACAAGTTGACGTATACCGCCACTCCAAAAATGTATTCAAAAGTTTAATTCTTAGGGATCTCAGTAATAACTGATATACCTACATTAAGTGAAACTAAACGATATGATGTAATATCAAACTAAATTCAATGATTTACTCATACAACACTCACATTAATAACATCTCTCTCATGCACACACACGCACACACCCTCAAATACACACACTAACCCACCCTCACAAGTAATAATATAATTTTCATCAAAATTGTTTAATTGTTAAATAACACAAAAATTAAGTAAAAATAAAAGTAAGTAAGTACTTAAGTTATAAAAATAAATAAATAGGTAATTATAATCTAAGTATAAATGTAATCGATGGAACCCTATAATTGGCTTTATCTCGTAAGTCTTTATAGTAACATTTTAGTAATAATAAATGCTGTTGACTTCCTGAATAAATAAATAAATAAGTTTTATAATAATGATTGTGTGCAATAAAGTATGAATGAAATGAGATTACCTCCCATGTTCTTATGCCAATTGTATACCACCTCAGTAGTATTTCTTACCGGGTGTAGTGACGTCATAGTCTCGAGTTAGCGGCTAATTAGCAATGTGCTATGTTTACGACTTGACCCGCCGCGGCCCGCGCCGCCCTAAAGCCAATTTGTGTCTTGGACCAAGACTCTTGGTACACTCGGTTAGTTGTACGAGTGTTTGTAAGTGTTGTGAAAAATTTCAAAAGTAATTAAATAATTAAATTGTTGTCCTTTAGCCCGAACGGGGGGTAGTATACAAAAATATTAATATTATATTGACGTTGACTAAGTAATCTGTAGGATTTTATGGTCAATAAAAAAAAATAACTTGAACTATGTCCAAACCGAGGGGCAGCCTTTACACGGATACGAGTGAGATACAGCCACACTCCATCACGCTGGCTCAGTGCGGGTTGGTAGAGGGGTGAATCAATTTATTTAATGAATTTATTTATTTATTATACTCATGTAATTAATAATTTCTTTATTGCACACAGACATAAAAAAACAGTAATACTAAAAATAGTGTACAAAGGCGAGCTTATCTCTAGTAAGAGATCTCTTACAGCAGACCAAGTTGGGATGAGTATGATTAGGGGTAAACCCAAGTGTACAACAAAAATCGTATTATGTCTTGTTCCGCATTTCTTTATGTGGTTATCGTACTTCCTTCTTACACCTTCTTTGTGTTTTTTTAACACGTGTACGGGATTATGCAAAATTGGGAAAACGATAATGTACACAGTCTCCCCCGATACTTCGATATTTCCATGAAAGATTTTTATTTCTTAACTTCAAACGTAGGTGAAACTGGTCTTGGCTTTTGTTGTTTTGTTTGTGTTTTTAATTTATACAATTTATGTGATCTAATGAGAATAGACTAAAACTAGATCTCAAACATTTGCATGCTACAATTTAATAGCTGATTAAGGCGTTCAACTTTCATGTTATTTAAGAGCTCTTTTACCCTTATCTTTGCAAATAAATTTCTTATTTCTTATTTCTTAGAAAGTCATGAAAGTCTTTTAGATTTTAAGACAGATTTTATTAAATTAATAAAGCTCAACAAAGTAAAACAACTCGATTCTTCTACGCCTGCGGCTTTAATATCCCATTTCATTGAAGTTCTACAGAAGATACTCATTACATCAAATTACATTTACATACAGGCACATACATTGCTTCTGGCCCCACATTAGGGATACCCTGTGTCATGGAAACCAGAAATAGCGACATCACAAACATGTAAACATCCAAGACCAGGAGCATGATTCTCGAGCATTCGATATACGATACCTACACCTATATCGAGTGATTTTGTATGGGAATCTGTCAATATAGGTCTCGATAACCGTATGTCGAAGGCGCGAGAATCATGCCACTGGGGCTTTTTTTTTACTCGAACAACGTCTTTTACCAAATGGGGTGGCAGAGGCACATCTGTACCCACGACCTCTGTGGCACAGCTCTGTCTGCCTACCATGCGAGAGGCCCCGGGTTCGATTCCTGGCTGCGGGGGTAAGAAAAACAAAAAAAAAACAGTCATGTTGGTGATGCCGGTGTTTCTGGTTCCCATGACACAAGGTATCAAAAGTATTTTTTTTTATTGACCATAATATCATACAGATTGCTTAGTCAACGTCAATATAATATTAATATTTTTGTATACTACCGCCCGTTCGCAAGTTGTGGGCTTACGGATGGAGCAAAGAAGGGCAAGAAACTCCCCCGTACCTCTTTTAAAATATGGAGGCCCTTAAAAATACAATTTTATGTATTTCTACTTAAGTCTAAGGAAATACACCGAAGAGAGACGTATTGACTCAGTCCATCGCCCCTCTTTGGATTTCTGTGCGCCGAGATGGTAAAGACCACGCAGTTTTGTCATCTAAATATTCTTTTACACTGTAAAAAGACTTCTGTGCCTTCTATCTTATTGTGTTAACTTCTACAATTTAATGCCGATTTCCTGCCTTTGAAATTGCCTTTAAATGTACACATGTTTTCTTAAGTGTATAACGTATGTCTATGTCTATTGTGGGGCCAAAAGCAATGGATGTAAATGTTTACCTATGTGTATGTTTGATATTCAACAGTCAAGCTAGATATGGTGCCGAGTGTACCTTCCAATGCCACTCCCACCTTCGCACTTAGGCTAAACGTAAGTGCATATCTCGACTATTGATTAATTGTGACTGGTCCCTGGTCCTGTACCACAACGTTTTATGCTTTTTAGGGTACCGTACCCGAAGGGTGCCAAACGGGACCCTATTACTGAGACTTCGCTGTCCGTCTGTCCGTCCGTCCGTCCGTCCTGTCTGTCACCGGGTCCGCCTGCACGAACCGTAATAGCTAGAAAGCTGAAATTTTCACAGAATGTGTATATCTGTTGCCGCACCAACCACAAATACTGAAATACGAGAGATATTGCAAATTAAAGGGGGCCCCGATACAAGAGACGTGTTTAGATACACTTACGCATTTCAAAATGGAGATCTTGACTAAAACTGTTTAAGTATTATCATAGCAACCATGTCATAGACACATATACTACACATTTAAATATGATAGCATATTTCGCGTCAACCCATATGGTTGTGGTAGCTGTAGATGTAGATGATGTAGACTCTCAATCCGGAGGTCGTCGGTTCAAATCTCGTGAAGGCATAAACTTTTTAAATTTTCTTTTTGTTTATTTTTTTTATTGTTTTGAGTGCTTTTGATTTGTTGTACGATGGTACGGTACCCTTCGTGTGCGATACCGACCCGCACTTAACCGATTTTTAGATTTACGAAGTATCAACATCAAATATCAACATGGCAACCATTTTATGGGTTCCGATCCTTAAAAGGAAAAAAAGAACCCTTTTTTTTTCTGGAGTCTTTACAAGAAATGCGTTACAAAACATTGAAAAAATTCTTAATTATTACACTAGATATCACTTGTCTGTCCGTCCATCTGTCTGTCTGTCTGTCCGTCTGTGTGTCAAGACCTTTTATATCAATAACGCGTGGACGTATCAAACTGAAATTTATATCAATTGTTAAATTTTGTAGTCGCATATAGCTGTGAAAAAATCAACCTTCTAGCTAGGTCAACGCAATCGAACGATACGACCGTTTATGCTGTAAAATTGTTGGATTTTCATAAGTAATCTCAATAGACCCAAAACCTATAGGGTACTTCCCGTAGGCCTACAATCATGACAGGCACAAAGCAAGGTCTTATAGCACAAATAATGGGAAAAATCTAAAAACTGCAAAAATCTGTCTTTCTACAAAAATATTCAATTTGGTTTACATGCATGACAGACATCATACTTTAGTTTTTTATGTGAAAACCTAATTACACGTGTAACGAAGGCTCTCCAAGTGTAATCGGAACCCTTGGTGCGCGAGTCCTACTCGCACTTGACCGTTTATTATCACTGTGTTCCATTCTGCGCATTATTTTACCAATGGGCTACCAATAGATACTCAGATTGGGCAGAGCTAGAGCAGGATCGGAACAAAAGTAAATCTGTAGACTTGTTTTGAGAAGGTAATGGTAATTCTTCGAATAATGTGACCGTCCTGTAGGCCTAGACAAAGTTAATAACGCTACGGAAATGAAACGAAACTAAAACTCAAAATGTATGCGATTTGACATTTGGTGACGCTAGCGTAGCGTGGCTTGTTGTCAAAGCGCATACCCACATATTCTTAGCGTTTCGTGCGAACGTTAATAGCGTTTTGCATCTTGTCTAAGGGGGCTGTATCGCGTACAAAATTGTGGTAACCCCTTGAAGCTAGTTGTAAATGCCTTAGTTAAGTTCAACAGAAAACTGCTGTATTTATATGGTAAAGTGAGCAGGATTGGGCAGTAGTATGGCATTCAAGAAGTTTTACTGGAGATTTTACTTATACAGGGTGTAACAGAAGGGTGTAGTCATATTTTAGGGGGTTGTTAATGAGACCATTCTGAGTAACTTTTATTATGAAACCGATTTGATCAGCAACTTTATTTTTCATTTCTCCATACGTTTTGGTCCGGGCGGTCAGCTGATTTGTATAGAGATGTGAAAATTAAAGCTCTGATCAAATCGGTTTCATAGTGAAAGTTGCTCAGAATGATGTCCCTAACAACCCCTTAAAATATGACTACACCTTTCTGTTACACCCTGTATAGCGGCAGATGGGAAATGTGACCGTTACCCCGAGTCAATTGAATCGTGGATTATCAAATCACTAAAATTAAATTATCACTCTGAATACGATTGACTGTCACCGTCTTAACTTACAAGAAAGACTATCCCCCATATTCATAACAAGTTGTGCACCTTTGGTCCGTTTTCGTAGTTATGTTTTCGTGGTTGGCTGCGAAAGTGGAATAATTTTTCAGTGTTTCGTAGTTAATTATCAAATACGAAAACAGTCAATAAATTCTTATTTGGTAAGATCCACTTTCGTAGTCGATTACGAAATTCAATTAAGAAAAAGGAAAATAAGTTCTTGTATGATCGTTAATTACGAGACAGCAAAATAATAATCGGTTAAGTGCGGGTCGGTATCGCACACGAAGGGTACCGTACCATCGTACAACAAATCAAAAGCACTCAAAACAATAAAAAAATAAACAAATAGAAAATTTAAAAAGTTTATGCCTTCACGAGATTTGAACCGACGACCTCCGGATTGAGAGTCTACAATCTACATCATACCGGCTAACCACAACCATGTGGGTTGACGCGAAATATGCTATCATATTTAAATGTGTAGTAGGTATATGTGTCTATGACATGGTTGCTATGACAATAAATAAACGTTTCAGTCAAGATCTCCATTTTGAAATGCGTAAGTGTATCTTAACACGTCTCTTGTATCGGGGCCCCCTTTAATTTGCAATATCTCTCGTATTTCAGTATTTGTGGTTGGTGCGGCAACAGATATACAATTACACATTCTGTGAAAATTTCAGCTTTCTAGCTATTACGGTTCGTGCAGACGGACCCGGTGACAGACAGGACGGACAGACGGACGGACGGACGGACGGACAGACGGACAGCGAAGTCTCAGTAATAGGGTCCCATTTGGCACCCTTCGGGTACGGTACCCTAAAAAATGGCCACTTTCGTAACCGATTACGAAACCATAACTACGAAAACGGACCATAGGGTTGTGCAGGGTGTATACAGTTGTGGAAGGGAGCACTTATCCAGTGGAGAGCGCACAGATACATTTTCCTTTGAAACACAACTCACCAAGTTAAATGCAGAATTATGCAAAATTGCAATGCAAAATTATGCCTCTGCCACCGCGTTTGGGAAAGGCGTGACGCTATGTTATGTCCTCCGGTTCTTAGGTCGACTAACTAAACCATTGATACTCTTACAAAATGGTCATACTGTGCCAAACCTACACTGAAGTCTTTCATAAAGTACGTCTTACATTAGGACCCTTCTCAGTTCAGCAGTATGTGTACCATCGATTCAGCTCCCAGCTCGATACACACCCGTCACCCGTCACGTCCACACAGAACGTCAAAGTTTATCAACAACAAATACCGAACAACAAATGGGAATCGCTATCAGATCGTACCGCTACCGCGCCCGATTTGCTTCGTGCTGGGTCCAACCACACACACGCACGAGCGAGAATAGACGAAAAACTCTATTTTTTACTTGAAGATGTTCGTTCGATTTTCTTATACCACAGGGTGCTTATCCCATACAAATTAGAATTAGTAACACTTTGTAAAATAATTGAAACAAAAAGTAAACTTTAGAAAAAACCGACTTCCACAAACCCTATTTGATTAGATTGAGTTTAATACTAACTGTAACCCCTTATCCCCCCCCCCCCCTTGGGGAATTAATTTTGTCAAATCCTATATCAGTGCTACCCCACGCGACTAAGGAACCCCTGTACAAAGTTTCATGGCTCTAGGTCCACCGGTTTAGCCTATGCGTTGCCTGCCCGTCAGCCACGCATTGTATTTGTACCTAGTATTGAGCAGATCTGGTGGCCATATGTGGTCTTCATCAGCAGTTCCGCATCACAATATTATGCTTACCATGTGCATTTGCACGAGTTATTATGAAAAACACAAAAATCACTATAGGTCTGCCTATAATATTTGAAGAGTTCTTTCGATTTCTCCAGGATCCCATCATCAGATCCTGACCTGGTGTCAATGGGACCACCCTTGAGGTATTACCTATACGTCGAAAAAAGATTTGTTCAAATCGGTTCATAATTGGCGGAGTTATCGCGTAACAAACATAGAAAAAAAAAAAACATACGGGTCGAATTGAGAACCTCCTTTTTTTTTTTGAAGTCGGTTGAAAAGAGATGACGTGAGGAGTAAGATTTATACTTTAAACGCCACGGTTTCAATGAATATTCTAGGTTTAAGATTAAGATTATTTATTTGAAAGTCTGCCTAATATATGTTATCACTATCAGTAAAGTAAAAAGTAAAAATGTATTTATTGCACTTATGAAATAAAAAAAAGAGATATCTTAACATAAAAAAATCTGTGCATAGTAAACATAAAACTACAAAATTACCAGAGGTCCTTGCACTAGGCTATGCCTGTATCGCGAGGAACCAATTTCAGTTGTAAAAGGTAACAATTGGCAACAAGGTGGCGCTATCTTAGAATAAATCCTATATATCTTAGCGCCATCTCGTGGTATTTATTTATTTATTTATTTATAACAAGGCACATCAACAATGCAAACACTTACATTAAAATAAACAATATTGACAGAGTTCATGTGTTTGCATCAATTAGAGAAACGCACAACATTCACAATTTATCAAATCGATCAATCTATGACAAGTAGACAATAGAAAAGAAAAACATGTGTCTACTGACCATGTAAAGTAAAAATGAATATCAATGGTATTTGAACCACAGATTAATAAAGAGTTCTCGATCTAAAGAAGCTTCCGTAGTAGCATCTCAGTTTACGCCGGTGTCATATTTTGTTCTAGGTGGTCTATCTGTATTAGTATAATATTATAGTATCTGTGCTTAAGTTTTTACATCCTAACCTAAGTGCTATTGTAGCAATACTCTGATCTATGGTTGGGGCTTTTAAAGCCATTTCAGAACGCCAAAACTATGTATTTGAAGTATCCATTCGTTCGGAGTTCTGTTCGTCCGGTGTGGACACACCATCACATGCCAGCGGGAGACCGTTCAGACGATAACAGCTAAATAAGACGAGCTGTACGATCGAAAGTCCCGAGTGTGTTAACTTAGGAGACTCAGAACAATTATTGCTGTAACCGCCGTTACGTAGGTTAGCTTACTCCGAGTACCGAAAAATATTGTGAAGTAAACAAGCGTATATACATATGTGTGCATATGAATAGCACTTAACTGGGAGGTTCTTGCGGTAGTACAGTTGACAGGGCACGTATATGGTACAAGATTCAATTCGCTAACATCACTCGCGTGCAACGCTTGTTTGTCTTGATGACTAATATCAACCTCATTGGAGCTTGGTTTGCTGGAATAGATCTCTTTTTAGAAATAATAAGCCCGCCCTTCTACACTATTTTTATTTACTTTTTTATTAATAGTGTACAATAAAAAAAAAGAATATTCATAAACTGTTGGATTTCATAAGTAAGGCGGCTCCAAGATTACTTGTTCAGAGATAGGAAATGAGTTGTGATCTAGCGCTGTCTGCTAATGGTTTTTAGAATAGAAATGTGCAGATGGATCTTGTTTTATTACGGTCTTGATACCTTTCTATGACTCGTCAATACCTTCGTTCGTATGTCCGGAGACGCCTTTGTACTCGTATAACAATGTAAATATAATTTTATCTGTAAATTACGAATTCCCGAGACTGTTTTGAACAGTACGTTGTCCTGTACAACAAATTGCCTATTGACTTAAAATTAATAGACAACATGACCAAATTTAAGAATGCGTTGCAAAAATACTTGTTGAAGAAGTGCTTCTACACTCTTGAGGAGTTCATAAATCAATAAGATCGGCATTAATGTATCAGGAAATTTTAGTTTATTTAGTATGTTAATCTTATTGACATTTAATTTATTGGAAATTACCTTAATACTTGTATATTTTCTGTGTAATAATCTTTTATTAACCGACTTCCCAAAGGAGGAGGTTTACAATTCGTCCGGATTTTTTTTTTTAATTTTTTTTTTTTTTTTTATTTATGTTCCCCGATAGCGCCTAGACGGATGGACCGATTTGGAAAATTATTTTTTTGTTTGAAAGGGTTTACTTTCCCATTGGTCCCATTGACACCAGGTCAGGATCTGATGATGGGATCCTGGAGAAATCGAGGGAACTCTTCAAATATTATAGGCAGACCTATAGTGATTTTTATGTTTTTCATAATAACTCGTGCAAATGCACATGGTAAGCATAATATTGTGATGCGGAACTGCTCATGAAGACCACATATGGCCACCAGATCTGCTCAATACTAGGTACAAATACAATGCGTGGCTGGCGGGCAGGCAACGCATAGCCTAAACCGGTGGACCTAGAGCCATGAAACTTTGTACAGAGGTTCCTTAGTAGCGTGGGGTAGCACTGTGATGGGATTTGACAAAATTAATTCCCCAAGGGGGGGGGGGGGGGGTAAGGGGGTTACAGTTTGTATTAAACTCAATCTAATCAAATAGGGTTTGTGGAAGTCGGTTTTTTCTAAAGTTTACTTTTTGTTTCAATTATAGTATAGGTAGTATTGTATTATTGTTTTTATGTTATGTTGTTATTGTGTTTTAGTTTTAAATATGACATTCAAAATGATGTAATAATCGTGAATGAATAATAATAAATGAAATGAAATGAAGTGCCTGGAAATTACAGTTTCCGTACGTTCTGTCTCTGCAGATGTCAAAGAAAATAACTTGACAACACGATACTTAAGTATTAACTAAGTATTTTTTTCAATTCAGATACCAGCGCTATGTCTATCTCTATATAACTATCTATCTCTCGCCATATACGCTCTCTGCGTATGTACACAATTATCTACACTAATTGTGTGCACAAGGATAAAGCTCGCTTAAACAACACTTCATCACAGAAGAGATAATAGTACTCCGTAACTTCATACAACATCAAGTGAGCCTGCTAGACGCGTTGTCTAAGGGCCTATGCTCATGTCATGATGACTAACCATTCGTACAAATGACGACGCGTACCTTGCGTATTTCGTGTTGCGGTACGATCCCGACAACCGCCACCCCTCCCGTTTCTAGTATCGCTACGCACAATCACGCATTTCTGTGCATACGCAAGTCAGAGTCAGAAATCCAAACATTTGTGAATAATTTCCTGCGTAAAAAGTCGTATGACTACTTACTTCTGCAAGGGCTGCAAAAAAGCAGTTTGTAGGTAAGATTTAAAACTGATTATTTTAATTGATTACGAGAGACTGCTATTTAAGGTCGTTTTGTGTCATAAATCATGTTGATTCAGTAAATATTGATGTTTTGGTGAGTCGTAAAATTTACGAATGGTTAGTGATAGATAATGTTTCTCGAAAATATGGTTAGTGATAGGGTTTTAACGCTGTAGCAAAAACTTCTTGCGTCCTGTTTGCTTCGTCAGGTAATAAATAAGGTTAATTTCATTTCAGTATTTTTTTACAACACAAGATCGTCAAATACTTTTTAACCGACTTCCCAAAGGAGGAGGTTTACAAATCGTCCGGATGTTTTTTTTTTTTATGTATGTTCCCCGATAGCGCTTAAACGGGTGAACCGATTTGGAAAATTATTTTTTTGTTTGAAAGGGTTTACCTTCCCATTGGTCCCATTGACACCAGGTCAGGATCTGTCAATTATATTATACGTACATGTCTCAGGCCATTTGGCACTAAACTCCTTTTTATAGCAGCGTAGCCAGGCTAAGTCGCCATGTAAATAAGGATGGGCTTTACAGGGTGACTGTGGGGTCGTGTAGCAATAAAGTAACCTTAGATTTGCCTATTGGTTAGAAATGTAATGCTGTAGATAACAGCTCGCTAAGTTTTTTTTTTTTTTGGAACAAAAAAATAATTAAATGCATGTCCTATTTTGGTTCAAGGTCAGTTGGTCACCTTACACACTCTACAAGCTCAACTGTCTTTTGAGTTTGTGATATAAATTGTTTATGGCCTTTGATTTTGACACTTCATATTCCTTTACTTTATACTTTATTGCACAAAAAAACAGAATACAGACACTTAATAATGAAAAAAACATGTACAAAGGCGAGCTTATCTCTAATAAGAGATCTCTTCCAGCAAACCTAGGATGGACAGGATTAATTAACAAAAGATAGACCTACATATGTGCACAACGATAAATATTAAATTAATAGACTACTTACTAATAAGTACATACATACATAAAAACCATACATAATATTTTAAAAAATGAAATATATATATATATATATATATATATATATATATGTATAAAATACATAAATAATGTAAACTTAAATATATTAAGGTAGAGAAAGATAGTGTTCTTTTAAGCGATTTTTAAAAATGTTGAGTGAAGGACTGTCCCTGATAGCACTGGGAAGATTGTTCCAGAGACTGATAGCACGAAGTCGGAACCCATGTTCATAAGTGGCTGTGTTGTGTTGCGGAGTTATAAGCATTGACCGAGTGTGAGATCTCCTGGGCCTATCTGAAGACTGAAATTCAAACCGATCTCGTAAGAAGCAAGGGTAGCGTGGATTAAATAAGATGTTAAAGAGGCAAATTAGGATGTGGAGATCCCGACGAAGACGGATAGGTAGCCACTTCAGCTCCCTGCGATACTCCGAGACATGGTCATACTTGCGCAGACCGAAGACAAACCGAATCCCGAGATTTTGAAGTCGCTCGAGTTTGTTCAGTTGTTCTTCGTTAGCGCTGACCCAACAGACATCAGCGTAATCGATAAGGGGTAGGAGAAGAGACTGGGCGAGCGTAATTTTTGTCTGACGAGGCAAAAAGTTTTGGAGTCGCCTGAGGGAGTGAAAAGTGGCGAAGACACGCCTACTGACTTCGCCTACATGCGCTGACCAGGACAGTTGGTTGTCAAAGAAAACACCTAAGTTCTTGGCCTTAGTACTGTATGCGATAATGTTTCCATCGTAGGTTACAGGATCAATGGACATATGCTGTAATAGGTTAAGAGAGTACTTGGAACCAATAATCAAAGCCTGCGACTTACTAGGGTTGACAAGTAATCCAAAAGAAGTGGCCCAGTCCCTGATTTTGTCAAGATCGGTATTTAACATCCTTACAGCAGAGTCCATATCACACGGAGAAAAATGGCGGTAAATTTGGAGATCATCTGCGTAAAGATGATACGATGAGGAGAGTACATCCGAGATGGAATTAATGAAGACAGAGAAAAGGAGAGGAGAGAGAATACCACCCTGAGGGACCCCTGCGAAGAGGTCAGACCAATCAGTCGAAGTCGCCTCTGATTAGTCTATTTGAAAAAGGTTTTAATATGCATTGTAAGGTGACCAAACATTCAGAATTAGCAAGGATAATTAATTTATTAAATTACTAACACGTCGTTGTGATTATTTAAATACTAGCTTAATAGCTGAAACCGCAATCATTTACCGAGTTAGAATCAATATGTTAGAGTCACGACCCAAAAATCACCCTGTATTATAGAGTGTAAATAGTAGGGTGTTCACACTTTACAAAAAAAATAATGTTATCGTTCAAATATTATCCGGATACCCCTTTTTAGTCCGGATGCAAAAACATCACTTCTAAGTTAAAAGGATAGAGCTCGTCTAAGCTGAAATGACGCGCCCCACTCCTTGGTTTTGTATGACAAGTAATTATACAAAACCAAGGAGTGGGGCGCGTCATTTCAGCTTAGACGAGCTCTACTTAAAGTGAAGTTGAAGTACGCAGTACTATTAAAGAATATACATTAAATAAATTATGATCGTATTTTATCAGAAGTATGCGCAAGCATATAGCCATTGGTTACATACCATGCCACATCCATGAATCCTTCACAAAGCCATTGGTTACACACCATGCCACATCCATGAATCCTTCACAAAGCCATTGGTTACACACCATGCCATATCCATGAATCCTTCACAAAGCCATTGGTTACACACCATGCCACATCCATGAATCCTTCACAAAGCCATTGGTTACACACCATGCCACATCCATGAATCCTTCACAAAGCCATTGGTTACACACCATGCCATATCCATGAATCCTTCACAAAGCCATTGGTTACACACCATGCCACATCCATGAATCCTTCACAAAGCCATTGGTTACACACCATGCCACATCCATGAATCCTTCACAAACGGCTTTGATAGTCAGTCTTATCTTCTTTAACGAGGGACATCTTAGAGGGACTTTGTCATCGCGTGACTAACTACAATATATCCTGATCCTCAATACCTCCAGGGCTGCTAGAAAGAATATTTAAGTACAGAACAATATTTTTAATGGGCACATAAATAATGTAAGGACAGGTGTTTAATGTTTCATTAGAATGGGAGGAGTGGCAACAATCACCAATTAGACATAAGATGACATAACATTGTATGGTTAAGGCCCTGACATATTTTAAAAGAGGTACGGGGGAGTTTCTTGCCCTTCTTTGCTCCATCCCTAAGCCCACAACTTCCGAACGGGCGGTAGTATACAAAAATATTATCTAATATTATATTGACGTTGACTAAGCAATCTGTATGATTTTATGGTCGATAAAAAAAAATACTTTAACTTTGAATTTGATTACAATGTTTAAATGACGATTCAACATCAGATTCAAAATCCAGTGTCACCGCAATGTCATTCATTAATGGATTAGTAACTTTTCCTTGTACATACAGTTATCTAACTACTTATCGAAAACTTCAATTCTCAGCCAATTATCAACGAGTTATTGCACCGTTGGATACAGAATACCATTGTTTTGTTCTAGTGGTGGAAACGAACGATGACAGCAACGTTAGATATGATTGCTTTGTTTTTGATAAATCGATATCTCGAAAGGAGATATTTATGGGTTAGCTTTAAATGGATTTCAGAGGTTGCAGGATTTATAGGTTAAGGCATCAGGGTCTGGATTCCGGTAGTGCAATGACCGGTCAGTGACAATGCACTTGATGAACCAAGAACCCATGCATTTACTACACACAATAATATAGCGAGCGATGGTAAACTAGAAATTGATTCATTACCAATTAACTTTACTTCAATTCAACTTCATTCGTTTATTTTCAGGCATAAGTCCATAGGTAACAATTATTTAACATAACCACAACATAACATTGACATAGAATAATAATAAAATAATTTAAAGGAGAAGATTTAATGTCTGCCATTAATTGACCAAAAAAACTCTAACGTCAGATTATAGATACTTAAAGGGACGCGGTCGCGTGATTGTCACTGAGCAGTCATTATTCTAGAAGAATTGGCCCTTGGATGCAATCAGGGACACATTCATCTTTTCTCGTATAAGGCTGTGAGAGCTGTTCTGATGTCTAGGCTAATACGGCTAAAGCCTCGTGATTGCTAGTCAATGCAATTTTCATACTAGATACCTGTAACTTGCATGGTTCTAATGGATTTGTATTTGAACTATTCTTGAGGTACGTACGGTACGGTTATCTACAGTTATTATAAGTTTATAAGTCACCTCGCCAAGTAAGCAGACCACCAGCCAGATGGACGAATGACATCACCGCCATATTCGGTAGGAAGTGGATGCGGGAGGCACAGGACCGGAGCGGATGCCGTGGTAGAGAAGAGGCCTATACCCAGCAGAGGGTAGGTGTGGGCTGATTGATGATGATGATGATGATGATGATGAAGTCACCTCTATCTGTATCACATCACCATATCCCAAGTTTTTTCTTAAACTCTTCATCATGCAATTGGAACTAAACACTGAAATAGATTTTTGTTAATTAAACGCAAACTAATCTTACACTAAACTTATATCACTTGCCAAACTCTCAACGCCTAAATAAATACTATTTATTCGTAAATAAACAAAAACAGAGCCTCTATATCAACACGAGAATCATTGAAGTTTGATTGCGATCAGCTTTCCTTCGACTCCGATAGAGATGCCAAGAAGCATGACAAAGATTTCGCTCCTAAGATACGTTGAACCAGCATTGACCTCTTGATAGGCTTGATACTGATACTACATTGAGATATATGAGTATCTATGAGCAAAGAGAAAATATGAGTATCTTTCCTCTGCTATAATATTTGAGAAAAGCTGCTACCTAATCTAGGTTATGCAGCGTCCACAATCTATTATTATTATTATTACGAGCCTTGTATGTCCCACTGCTGGGCAAATGCCACAATCTATACAAGCTGTAAATGAATTAACGCAACATGAGAAACTACTTTGTTAGGGACATCATTCTGAGCAACTTTCATTATGAAACCGATTTGATCAGAGCAACTTTATATTTCAACTTGGCTACACGGGACGACGGACGGTGGACCAAAGCAGTCACGGAGTGGTGGCCACCGGGAGCGACTGGCCAGTGGGCAGACCACCGGCCCGATGCTCCGACGATATTGTCAAGTCGTCGGGATCCCACTGGGTGCGATTGGCGCAGGACCGGGGAGATTGGCGCTATAGAGAAGAGGCATGGGTAGATGCCAGCAGTGGGTAGATGTGGGCTGAGGATAATGATGATGATATAAATTTTTGACTGAGTGGTAGACTTTGACAATTATTTTGTCCACAAAATCGGTTTTAATTCATGGCTAAAGGTGGAAACAAGAGTGCCTCTACCACGCCGCATGATAAATGGTAGGTATGTGCAATATTGATATTTCATATTATATGTTTTGTACCCGTGTATAGTGTAAGGTACGAGTATGAATGAGGAAGCGAGAGATGTATGCCAAGATCGTAGCAAGTGGAGGTATTTTGTCGGGAGGGCGTGATGTGTTGTAATAATGTATTGTATGTATAGTATAGTATAAGGTTTCTCCATCCAAACTTACGTACTATCTACCACCACCAGTCTCTCGCCGATAGCAATCGGCGGAGATGGCCGCGTCGATACGCCGGAAGCCTCACGGAGTCTCCGTGTTGCTGTGACGCCTTTATCTTCATCTACAGAGCCAACAAGCCATCTGTAGACCGGTCAAAGAGGAAAACATCTGACGCCACTTTGAAAAGTCTCTTCGCTGTCAGTTATTGTAGTGTTTGCTGTTCAGTTGGAGTAGATGGTGGCGCCATCGCTCGTTCTGCAGATAAGATAGTGGCACTGTAACTGTGGATGTGCAGGTGTGTGACAAATTTCGCTGGTAGGTTATAGATATTTATAAGCGTGCCAATGTACATGCAGCTCGTCATTATAATATTAATGATCAAGTTTAAAAAAAATCAAAGCCTATTATAATATAACTCTAAATTATAACCGTCCCAAAAGCGCTAAATTTCATGTTTGATGCTTTCTATGAAAGTGTTACGCTACTTTGAAAACTTACCACTCATTTTCTGATTCTCAACACCGACATTGCATATTGCTGTAAAAAGACAATAGGAAAGTCTAAATTGCGAAGCGTTGTAAAGAAAATATGAAGCAATCTTTCTTTTTCTAATGGAGGCGCAACGTTTCTGAAAGCATTTCGAAATCAAAATCTAACAATAGAAAATGGCTTTTTCAGGATTTTACCTTACTGTTTTATTTTGACTGCCACGATTTAGTAAAAAATATACTTTACTTTACTTTATACTTTATTGCACAGAAAACATAATACAGACACTTAATATTAGAAAAAACATGTACAAAGGCGAGCTTATCTCTAATAAGAGATCTCTTCCAGCAAACCTAGGATGGAGAGGATAATTTAATAAAAGGTAGACCAACATAAGTGCACAACGATAAATATTAAAATAATAGACTACTTACTAATAAATACATAAATACAGATAAAAACAAAAAACAAAATATAATATATAAATAGATACTACGGTATATTAAGGTAGAGAAAGATAGTGTTCCTTCAAGCGTTTTTAAAAATGTTGCGTGAAGGACTGTCCCTGATAGCACTGGGAAGTTTGTTCCAAAGTCCAATAGCACGGAGACGGAACCCATGCTCATATGCGGATGTGTTGTGCGAAATATATTATATCTAACCCAATAAAGTCACAGGATAATAGGAGGAAGGTTGAGCTCTATCTAGCTGTTATTTCTACGACTACTAATACTATCAAGTAGCGATAATATCCACGGTTACTTTTATATCTGTAAAGAAAGGGCGTTACATAGATGCGATCTTTGATAAATTATAATATAATAGTAAACTTGATTCTGTATTCTCAAACTTTTTATTTATTTATCACAAAGATATGTAGTTACATAATATAGGGATCCTTGACCCCTGAGCTAGGTTTATCACCTGTATTTCAGGGGTCAAGGCTCTTCCAGATATAAGGCTCTGTAATATAACTACTACTATCTAAACATTTGGGGAATTGGAGATGCCAGTTTACAAAAATAAAAAATATATATAAATATAAAAAAGAGTTAACAATGAAAAATAAAGATAAATTAGGTGGTGTTTATGTGTGGAGTGATTTTGTAGGTGTGAAAAGTGGTATGGGATTTAAAAGGAGTGGAAGAGGGGAGGAAGGTTAAAAGGAGTGGGAAAGAGGGGAGGAAACTGTACCGTATCCATACTGCAGAGTCGATATGCTTTAACATTTAATCTTTCAGTTCAAAACGTTGAATATACGTATTGCATTTTGATATTATGACATTACAATACTGACATTTACATAATAAATGATAAAAATTACTCTTTTATTTGAGATTCGGACAAACTTAATATGTTGTCGTTTGCTAACGTTATTTTTGCACATCAACTTTCTAAGTGAAACTGTAATAAAAAGTACTCGTACAGTCACGATAGCAACAACACGCTTCAGATGCCGACAACAATGCACGTTGGTGTCAAGGATCGTGGAAATAAGGCAGGCTTATTGACAAAGAGGATCTGCATTGCCTAGGCCACCCTGGCCCCACAAGTAAGTTGTCCCTGATGTTGATGAAGATGAGATACCATGTGTTGCGGGAACCAGAAAAAGCGACGTCGCATACATGTCTTTAAAATTTAAGAAAATTGATTTTAGGTACCTATTGAGTATACCCTTTCTACATTTAGTAAGTATATTATTTACTTTATTATTAATTTGTGTTAATAATGTCATTGGTCATTATTTAACTAATAAACGGTCAAGTGCGAAAAGAACTCGAGCGCAAAGGGTTCAGATCACACTTGAAGAGAGTTACACGTGTAATTAGGATTCCACATAAAAAACTAAAGTATGATGTCATGTATGTAAACGTCCATGTAAACCAAATTGAATATTTTTGTAGAAAGACACATTTGCAGTTTTCAGATTTTTCCCTTTACTTGTGCTATATAAGAGCTTGCTTTGTGCCAAATTTCATGATTGTAGGCCTACGGGAAGTACCCTAAAGATTTAGGATCCAAAGCGATTGCTATAAAAATAATAATTATACAGCATAAACAGTCGTAGCGTTCGATTGCGTTGACTTAGAAGGTTGATTTTTTCACAGTGTTATGCGAATACAGACCTTAACAATTGATATGAGTTTCAGCTTGATACGTCTATGCGTTCTTGATATAAAGGTCTTGATACACGGACGGACGGACAGACGGACAACAAAGTGATCCTATTAGGGTTTCCTTTTTTCCTTTTAAGGATCGGAGCCCTAAAAATAATGACGTCAGATTTTTTATATTCTCACGCAACAGCCGAACGGAACGAGAGTTAAGTAAAAAATAAAAATAATCGATTTTGTTTGACTAAACTGTTATGACTCGTAATTGTAAACCTATTTTATTCAGCTAAAGCAACAATAACTGGCGTCACTATGACACATTATCATTCGAATCGACATCGACAGTCCGCTACCGAAGCCGATTGTGATGTCGATTGTATCGATACGAGATCGCTATCTGCACCGATTTAACCGTTGCCGGGGATGCCAGATCAGACAATCAGAAATGCGGTGTGCGGGTATCTGCCTGATATTTTGTAACATGACATATCGCCGACAAATATAAGTATAGTTATGCCTGTGTGCGTGTTGATTGGACTTATTTATAGGTTACTCAATGTAATAATACAGAAAATGTCAACACCAAGAAACAAAACTGCATTCAGTTTTATTTTAATTGACAACCATTATTCGTTATTAAAAGATTTTGAGTTTGTCATTGTGCTTGACTCTCTGCTTGACTTTTTTCTTGTCCTTTGTACCTTTATGATAAGTAAATATCTGTTATTATATTTGCACCAAGCTATCAACTATCTAGATACGTAATTAACAAAACTTTTATAATATCATTAATAAAGAAAAAGATCATAATAGCTACTTAATTTAGGTAGGTTTAACATTTCGTGTCTTTAAATGTATATTTAAGTCCCTGCTGTGAACAAGTAAATAGACAGCATAATTCAATTATTTTAATCTAATCAATCTTCTTCACGAATTGTTAAATTTTGTCTGACAATGTACCAATTATGAGAACTTGGTAACGTAATTTTCGTGGTAGCTAACAACATAATGTCATCTTAAATTACACAAAAGTGAGGCCGCATCTTCCTGTTTCTCTCAATAATGATTGTTCTGACTACACCGTGACGTAATTACGATACAAAAAGACTTTTATTGTTACTTTTATTGTAAAATACAGTAATTGAACGTAATACAATTTGTTTTTGGCAATTACTTTGATAATATTTTTTTAGAATAGAATATGAATTATGCACTGAACATCGTGTGGTACACTTACAAAATATTGTTTATTACAGCCATAGGTTTGCGCTTGGACATATTTCAAATAACATTTAGTTTCCACGAATATCATCGATATATTATTTTTAACACAGCACACCCTTTCCCTGCCTTAACAAAACTGCAATTTCTACATTTTTTTATTTAGCTTCTACCGTAGGACATATACCTCCCCAAATTACCTCCATTTCGTGCGATCTGCTGCCGAGTAACGGATGATAATTATAATTATATAAAAGCGTATTAATAAATATAAATAGAAAGACTTAGTGCGATTCTTTAGATTTCATTGGGACGGTTCAGTAGACGTTAAATTATAAAAACAGAAAAAGAGCTGAGGTGATACAAAAATCCATATCGGTCGTCTTGACGAATAAACGAACTACAAATAGTTCTAACAGAAAGTGCATTATTTTAGTTCTTGCATTTAGATCAAGTTAAAATAGACCATCCAGCAATCTTGCGGCTGACCTGAAAACAACACTCACGCTACGCTAATTACCAAAGAAACATCTCATCAGACCGCATGCAGCAACCCCTTTCACACAAATGACTGTTGCTATAAACATTAATTGAAATAAACTAGCTAGCTGGTGTAGTGAAATTGAAGGTTTACTTGTGGACAAACAGGGAAGTTATAGTTTTGTGATTATAATATGATGATAATTGCATCAATATACTTCTGTTTGAAGCGATGATGACATGTTCATAAAGAAACACGATTAAGAATAATGATGATGATGAAATAGACAATAAATGTGACTACGACGATATTCTGAATGGCAACTTTTTGATACTCTAATTTTATCGGCTTGCAACCATAATAATACCAGTAGAGTAGAGTAAAAACTTGATTTTGGTACCCACGACACAGGATAACCTAGTATGTGACCTGAAGCAATGATATGTGCTTGTATATAAATATTTGTTGCTTTTTTGTTTTGTTTGTTGTTGCTTTTTCCAAAGTAGATAAGTAGATAAAAGGCAAACAAATGACGTGTTCTATTTATATTTGATAATTGTACATACAGAAATAAAGAATTATTGACTTGGCTTTGTTTCACAGAAACCTACTTTCTGATGACGTTACCTCATTTTAGTGTACCATGGCAAAGGCCCACATATCTATGCGCTTCCTCAATTATTCCTGCTTCCATGTAGAGCGGTGTAGGTTGCTTCATTAGTGGGAATGGGCCCTTATAATTTATTTCAAACTAGGGCTCCGGGAATTTGGGTTCGTGCTAATGTTGCTACTTAACTGTATTAACAACAGTTGAAATACAATATGTTGCATGCGCATTGTAATCTTCTTTATTTATGGCAACACCTCAAACAATGCACATGTCGCCGATCTATATTTATTGCACATATCAGAAAAAAAAACACAAACAATAGAGAAAAGGCATGAACAAAGGCAAGCTTATCTCTAAAAAGAGATTTTCCAGCATGCCCAGGATGGACAGGATACATTTTAAATCTCAAAACGGGTAGGCCTATGTGCTAAAGTAAAAATAAAATATAAATAAATTATCTCACTAAACTACTCGTAATTCGTACTCAATTCGTAATAAATACAGGGTGGAACATAAGGGTTTAACAGAAGGGTGTAGTCATATTTTAGGGGGTTGTTAGGGAGACCATTCTGAGCAACTTGTACTATGAAACCGATTGGATCAGAGCAACTTTATTTTTCATTGCTCCATAAGCAATAAACGTAATTCTAATTCTAATTCTAAGTTACTGTCTCTTTGAATGTACTCATACCTGTCCTTATTTGACTATTTACATAGTTAAATCCTTAATTGGCCTAGTTATTTAATCTATGTACGGCTGTGGATTATTTTCAATAAATAAATAAATAAGTTTTGGTCCGGGCGGGCGGTCAGCTGATTTGTATAGAGAAGTGAAAATTTAAGTTGTTTTGATCAAATCGGTTTCATAGGGAAAGTTGCTCAGTATGATGTCCCTAACAACCCCCTAAAATACGAAGACACCTTTCTGTTACATCCTGTGTTTAATTTCTCGTGTGGAAACCTTCATAACTGACTAAGCTGCGGCGATGGGCTAGCCCCATGTCACGCAAAATGGAGTGTTGTTTATAACTGGATAAATAGTGGGCACCATTGTGTCCCTGCCACCCCGTATGGGAAAAGGTGTAACGCCAATGTTAAGTGTTACGTTCTTAAAGTTTCCAACCTTAAAATGAATTTGGCAGGCACATAATGTTTACTTGCCCATGCAGTCAACTTGGTTTCCTCATGATTTCCATTCAATAGCGCTGTTTTGCCCTTTCCTAGCCAATTCAATTTCTCTTCAACCAATCAATAAATCTAGTACTATCACTTGGTCCCATAACTAAGTCAGTTTTGCGGACAGCAGTTTACTTGTCCAAGTCTCATTGGCAACTAATGCTGTGAATAAATCGTGGTGTAGCATTGAACCGTACAGCTTCTGTATGCTTGTCATAAATAAACAGTTCTCACAATCATGTTATAGCGGATACTTTAGTTTAGTTTAGACCTTAGTGGCATGACCTGTGGGGCGTTTTTAACCGACTTCCCAAAGGAGGAGGTTTACAATTCGTCCGGATATTTTTTTTTTATGTCTATACCCCGATAGCGCCTAAACGGATGGACCGATTTAGAAAATTATTTTTTTGTTTGAAAGGGGTTACCTTCCCATTGGTCCCATTGACACCAGGTCAGGATCTGATCATGGGATCCTGGAGAAATCGAGGGAACTCTTCAAATATTATAGGCAGACCTATAGTGATTTTTCTTTTAGAATTCGAATTTTAGACCTTGTGAGGCGTTGTTGTAGAGTTCGGCCTATTTTGTAAGTGAGTGAGTATGCTTGAAGTTTTGTAAAGATTGCTTTATGGCGCCATATGTCCAAAAGTTATTAAATTACTCTGAGAGTTGTTCTTAGCGACTATGACTATAATATGAAAAGTGTGATTGAATTTTATGAATCCAAGTAGCAATAGAGATGGCGCAACCCAACACGTTATCTTTAGCATATCGACAAACATTGCGTGAAATCGCGTGTTCAGAATCGGAAACATAGAATGTCGTGGTCACTTTCATACGAGCACTTTACCTTTCGCGGCGTAAAACTACTATCTTTCGTAGCCCATTCTCGGTTGGATTTATAGTAATGGCGGTTCTTATTATGATGACATGGTGACTTCGAATGCAACACTTGACATTTAATAGATGAAAACAGTAGATTGTGTAACAAGTTGGCGTGTAACTGTAATCCATTATCCTGTATCCTGCTTTTGTATGAAATACAAAATCATAACACTGGTACTATGCGACTATACTAATAGACTATAATAACAGATACTACTAAGGAAAAAATATATTATTATCATGATCACAAACAATAATATTATCTTTAAAAGTACTTATTAATTTTCAGACACATCAGAAAATTAAATCCATGACTAAAGCTATGTTTTGGGCTCAAAGAAAATTGTGCTATAGCTCTAGATTCAACTCGATACTATTTGTATCGATAAAAAGTCACTCTCTGTCAACATCACTGGCTCGTAGAGTGAAGGGATACGATTGGCATATTTTGGCGGTAATATGTCCGCGACATCTGTTTATTGAAACCAAATAAGTATTGAAACTGGTTCATTCAATGTTATTGATAGTTATGTGTATAAATAAATGATTTGTGAGAATTCATACTTCGCAAATATTAGGTTGATAATTGTCAATGAATGTGAGAATTTTAGAATTTATTTTATATTATTGTGTCACAAAATACATCAAAATAAATGTTAACCTCTTCTCTCGCAGAAGCACACCGCTCGAACGACCGAACTATTGTTATATAAGATGTGTCGGCGAACCAGGTTTATATTTTTCTAGATTTTAACAACCTTAGGCTTATTCGTTTGCTCGACAGGGCGCCTTGACTTCTGTTATGTCAAGAAGTCCTCAAAGACTTCAATTTGAATTTTAGAATGCTATTTTTGACAACAGTATTTTGAGATATACGTTGAGTAGAGGAAACGACTAAGCATAGGTGTAAACGATGTATTTTGTCAATGAACATCTTCCTTCTACTTTCCTTTCAAACGACCATCCGAAAATAGCAGGAACACAAATATAACTGGATTGTGTCGAACAAAATGCTTATTTTAGTTAACAGCCCATGCGGGAGACATATCCACGTTAATCTTTTCGGATAAAAATAAATGGTATCGGAACTTCGCTGCCCGCATACGGAGAGATAGGGATGGGAAAGGTTTTGCTATTCATCGATGAACTATTATCACTTATTATATTAAATATTTACCCAGTTAAGAGTGAAAAGTGTCTTTAGTAAATGAATTAACGCAAAATGAGAAACTACTTTATTAGGGACATCATTCTGGACAACTTTCATTATGAAACCGATTTGATCAGAGCAAGTTCATTTTTCACTTCTCCAGCTGACCCACTCAGGCCAGAATGTACTTCTTCTTCATCGAGTGCCATCTCCTATCGGAGGTCGGTTATCATTATGGCTGTCTGTGACCATGATGTTGCGGCTCGAAATATGTCTTGAGTGTTTAAACTGAACCATTCGGTGAGGTTTTGAAGCCAGTTGGTTCTTGGTCGGCCAGGTCTTCGACGGCCGGGTATTTTTCCTTGCAGGATTAATTGGAGGAAGTGGTACTGGGAAGTGATAAATAAAGTTGCTCTGATCAAATCGGTTTCGTAATGAAATTTGCTCAGAATGATGTCCCTAAAAAGCAGTTTCTCATTTTGCGTTAATTCATTTACACGTTGTATAAAATTTGTAGACAAAGCGTGAGCCAGCGTGGTGAAATCTAAATGTTACTCTTATCTGGTTAAAATTATATTGACAAAAAGCGGATTTCTGTGTGACCGACTGATAATAGAAATGAACAAATGAATCTGAATGGGTCTTGAATGAACCAACAGAATTAAAAGTTACTGTTTCATTGTAACGTTCCTTAACTTTATTATTATAATGCTTCACTTCGCTTCGTGCTAAGGTTTATCGACAGCCTGCGTGCGATTTAGCCTGCCAGAACTTTAAAAAGAATAATTGAACTTTGAACTTTAGTTTTAGCGAGTGAGTTTAGAGGTTTTGACGCCTCCAAATCGTCCTCAATATTATAATTATTATATCGATAGTATTTAATAATTCCACGACTTTACCCATCACTAGACTTCTCAGGCCCTCTTCGCAGAGTCACTTCACGAGGTTCTATCGCACTAACCATCTTGTAGCTAAGTAATAACGTAGAATTTCCAATGCTCCATTGTTAATAGAATAATAAAAGGCAGATAAAATTATGAAATAATTATTGCGCATCGCTGATGAGTGTGATGAGCCAGCGTTACTTATGAGAAATGTAAGTACATGAAGCTTAAATACATTTGGAGGTACATATGAATATTACAGTGAAAAAAAATTGACTTTGACTTTGAAAAACCTAAAGTTCAGTAATAGGCCCCACCCCTTGTTTAACGTGGATGTAGCTGCTGCTGCCTCTACCTCCCTAGCTATATGAATAGTTTTTTCTTCAGTTGCAAAGATTTTTCTTGGAGAAACATAATTCCTAATTCGTAATTTCTTTATTGTATTTTTTTTAACATAACATCACGGTATTTATTGATATGTATATATACAATTAACTTACTACTGAAAACAATTAAATTAAATAAAAAATATCCTTAAGGTCACCGCCGCCGTCGAGTTGCAGGGTGCCCAACATGCTGGCACCATTACCTCGCTGTATTGCTATGCTAATTCGCTGAGCGAGGTAGGTGCCAGCTCTAGAATCACCTGACGCTTCGACGAGTCTCTTTGCAACCTCCTTAAAGACTCGCCGAGCGTCGGTCCCCCACGGCCCGAGGGTCTCTACGCCAAACGGCACAAATATGTAGCCCTCCCCAAGGGCGGCATATTTGCGCCGTTTCAAACCCTCTGCAGAGTCCGCCGCGGCACCGGCCCTGGAAGAAGTCGCTGGTAAATGGGATGGCGCTAATATTGTATTCCACAAAACAGATATACAGAAAATAATTCATAGTTTCTTGCACACAATAACTGTGTGCTACGGCCCTAGAAGTCGCAATATGCGGCGTTTCGTGCCCACTTGAGCTTTATCCAAAATACTAGTAAATCATTCGGATTCACTCGGCCCGAGAAATGCCGCATCAAAATCCTAGCCCACTCCTGCGCATGCAAACGGACAGACCGACCGGCGAATTACGAGCGATTACTATAACCGATATTTATGACCCGCGCTTGCGCACTATAATAGATCGACTGAAATCGAGAGTGCTTTTTTGTGGCGCAGCGGTCGAGTTTCTGCCTCATAAGCGAAAGATCCCTGGTTCGAATCCCGGCCGGAGGAGCACTTAACATAATATAGCGTCACGCCTTTTCCCATACGGGGTGGCAGAGACGCAATTGTATCCAATTATTTTCATTAATCCCTTTTCGCGTGACAGACCATCGCTGCAGCTATGGAGTAATGAAGGTTTTTAGGGTACCGTACCCGAAGGGTGCCAAACGGGACCCTATTACTGAGACTTCGCTGTCCGTCTGTCCGTCCGTCCTGTCTGTCACCGGGTCCGTCTGCACGAACCGTAATAGCTAGAAAGCTGAAATTTTCACAGAATGTGTAAATCTGTTGCCGCACCAACCACAAATACTGAAATACGAGAAATATTGCAAATTAAAGGGGGCCCCGATACAAGAGACGTGTTTAGATACACTTACGCATTTCAAAATGGAGATCTTGACTGAAACTGTTTATTTATTGTCATAGCAACCATGTCATAGACACATATACTACACATTTAAATATGATAGCATATTTCGCGTCAACCCACATGGTTGTGGTAGCTCAGCCGGTATGATGTAGACTCTCAATCCGGAGGTCGTCGGTTCAAATCTCGTGAAGGCATAAACTTTTTAAATTTTCTTTTTGTTTATTTTTTTATTGTTTTGAGTGCTTTTGATTTGTTGTACGATGGTACGGTACCCTTCGTGTGCGATACCGACCCGCACTTAACCGATTTTTTATTTCTATTTCTATTGTCTCTTCTATTTAAAACTCTATTTCTTATTGGACATTTTAATTAACAACTAAGTTATTTTATGACGGTACCTATAAGTCCCCTTTCTTTCACGTGGAGACGTATCTTTCACGTAGGGACGAATTACTTGTGATTGTGATATCTCTCAGAGTACTCTCGGAGTACTCCATATCTCCAACGGCGGATTGAATGTAAGAGAAATAGCTTACAATGCGCCGACGATGTTGGTACCAAGTTATACTGCTTTGTAATTGTTAACAAAGTGGCTGGCCATAAAGGTTGGGCCATTATGGTCCAATTGACCTGGTCTATGGCGCAGGGATTGCGAAACTGGCGAGCGAGAGCACAGTGAAAACCTATATTTTACTAGTCATTCACAAACATTAATGCAAATAGTTTCTCAGATGTGCTGAATCAAATCAATGACATCGTAAACGATTTAAATAAACTAACTAAACGATTTAAATAAACTAAAAAACGGTCAAGTGCGGGTCGGAATCACACACGAAGAGGGTACCGTACCATCGGATAACAAAACTTAAGCACTCAAAACAATAAAACAAAAACAAAAAGCACGAAATTGACAAATAACTCTAACGGGTCCTATAAATCTAATAGGCACTTAAAACGCACTATAATGATGATCTATCTAACCTAAGCTCGTACATGTACAATAGTAGTTGATGACCGTTACAATGATGTGTTTTATGATTAATGGGTACATACAACCAAGAGTTATATGCGCAAATTACATAGTGCTGTGCTAATAATAAACAAATACATTAATCATGCACATTTTGATTAGGTTTGGATTGCAGGATCTGATGTGTAACAAGTTTAAATAAATGTCGAAACGCGACGTATGAGCATAAATAATACCTTAAGGTCCTGGGGCATGATTCTCGCGCATTCGATATTCGCATCTCTACAGTTATTGCAATTGTTTGTACGGGAATTACTCGATGTAGCTGTCGATATCCGTGTATCGAATGTGCGAGAATCGTACCCCTGTGCCAAACAGTCTCGATTCAATAGATAAACTGATAAATCATAGAGAATGTTTGTATGTCTGTCCGTCCGTCCGTCTGTCCGTCAGTGGGCTCTATTTCACGAACCATTATAGCTAGAGAGTGGAAATTTTCACAGAATGCATGCAATGTCTGTTCACACTATCTATACTATAGCAACAATTAAATGAACTAAGTACACTAATAAAATAGGGCTCCACATAAAAGAAAGGTGTTTTTAGGGTTCCGTACCCGAAGCGTGCCAAACGGGACCCTATTACTAAGCCTCCGCTGTCCGTCTGTCACCAGGCTATATCTCATGAACCGTGATAGCTAGACATATGAAATTTTCACAGATGATGTATTTCTGTTGCCGCTATAACAACAAATACTAAAAAACACAAGGGATACAACAACAGACATGATTTTTTTGCCTTTTTTATAGATCAGGCTGTATCTCATAAACCATGATAGCTATATGTATAGATAGACGGTTTAAATTTTCATAGGTGATGTATTTTTGCTGCCGCTATAACAACAAATACTAAAAAACAGATTATAATAAGTATTAAAGGGGGCTCTCATACAACAGACATGATTTTTTTGCCGTTTTTATAGATAATGGTACGGAACCCTTCGTGCGCGAGTTCGACTCGCACTTGGCCGGTTTTTATTTGTACACGTTCTTGTACAATGGTGCGGAACCCTTCGTGTGAGAGTCCGCGACTCGCGTTTGACCGATTTTTTCATACTATCATCATATAGCCATTTAAGGTTATAACAATCTAAAAGTAATATCTAAACGTTTAAAGCGAACCCGACATTTTTTAGAAATCTCCACCCACACTTGCGGTTTGCAATTCGTCGCCCATTTATCGATTCTTCGATTCCCCATTGTTACAGGCCATTCGATTATTCAGAAAATCGATTCTTATTGCAGAGTAAATAGAAAGCCGTTGCACAATCGAGCTGACTCGGATGTATTGGAGTGTGTCAAATTGAATGTTGGATAGACAATAGCTGGCACATGTGGCTCTGATGGAATACTTGTATATTGAGCACGAGTTACCGCACCTTTTTAATTCCCTACTTGCGCCAAGCAGTTAACCTGAACCAAACCATCAATATAATACTTTTTACATATCTATTCTATCTACCTGATGTAGGAAGTGGGCAGGACACGTGGCAAGGCGAGATGACGGCAGATGAACCAGATCGGTAACAGAGTGGTGGCCAATAGGAGGCCAAAGATCAGTCTGTAGTCAGATGGTCTGTGGAAATAGCGAGGATAGCAGGAAACCACTAGACGCGGGTTGCACAGCACCGAGTTGAATGGCGTGTACATGAGGAAGCCTATCCTCAACAGCAGGGGGGCAATGCTACTAAAAATAAGCGTTGCATTAGCAATTTGCCGCGAGAATGCCTCAAAAACGCCTTGCCAATAATTTATTTATTTATTTATTTTATTTTATTTGGGACATCAACAGCACATAGACAAACAAATTACAAAGAGCAGAGATACAGAATGAAAGCCAATAACAGATATCCACAAAAAATACAAGAAATAAATTAAGATCGAGAAACTTAAACAGATAGACAAGTGGGCAAATATTAAATAAGTATTCTTATATGAACGTGTGTTCATGGACAATTTTGTTTAGAATAATGTTTATAGATAGGTATCTACTGGCAATCCATTTGCGATGTGTTACCGGAATACCAAATGACGCCAATGAGATCCAATTGCAATGCGTTTCCCAGTGCAGCATAGGAACCCAGGTTCCCTGACGGGCTGATGATGATGATGAATTTAGACATTAGCAAGATCAGCTTTACCTTGTCAATAAACTTCTTGATGATCCATAGGTCTGCTTAACCCTTAATGAGAAAACAGCGGTAAATGTGTCATTGAATGTTGTACAATAATGTAAACATGTAATTTTTTTTAAAAGAACTAATCAAATATTACAGACTGGCTCCCAGAAAATGCAAAGAGAAAGCGTGGTCGACCCAGGAAGAGATGGAGTGATGAGTTGGGTCTATGGGACGGATAGATCGGATAGGATCGGATAGAGTGGAAGAGGGGGAGAGAGGCCTTTGTCCAGCAGTGGGACATGGTGGGCTCGTAATAATAATAAAATATTATTCAAATATTACCAAATCACATTCAAGTGATTCTTGAATCACACTCTGAACAAAGTACCGTAGATATAATCACTATGATTTGCATACAACCATTTGGACGAAATTAATAGCTTCCTGTCCCATAACAATGATATTTAAACTATCGCCTTTTGTTGTAGTTTGATCAATCAATTTGCTTAATCGACTATGTTTTACTAATGTTTCATGTTAGGAAATAAGTGGCCAATATTTCTTATGGCCAGATTATAATTCCACTATTTTCGAAAGTAATCACTGCGTTTGCGGTTACCTTAAAATTGGTGCTTTGTAATTTAACCCGGTTTTTTCAAGTTAGTCGAAGCAAGATTATTAACGCATATCGAATATAATTCCGCCTTTTCCCATAGGGGGTGGCAAAAGTGGTCCATTGCTGCGGCAACGTGCTAGCCCTCTATCACGCAAAACGGAGTACCTATTGAATGTGCAAATATAGTTTGCTTGTATAATTACTATTTATTTTCCCCTCTGTTAGCAACCTATATAAAGCTATTATCCATAGGCTAAGCCTATGTCTAGCCAATCTCCCGTTTCATTGAAGCTCATCGCAGCGTCACAGAATTCAGTTTAATGAAAACTAGGCCTCTACAAAATGGCCGCCACAGGAGATGCGATCAATACAGTGCAGTAACGACTTGTTTATAGAAATACTGCAACTATGCGGCCGCATATAAGTTGTTACTACTCCACCAAGTATGTTGCATGCACGCACTAAGGCGCAGGCCAAGCAGACCATACAGAAAATTTTTTGCAAGGCGACGTCTTTTGTTTGCCTTACCCCGCATTTCTTTAGGGTTCCGTACCAGAAGGGTGCCAAATGGGATGCCAATTACTAAGCCCCCGATATCCGTTCGTTTGTCTGTTCGTCGGCCTGTCCGTCTGTCCTTTATCGGGCTCGGTAGTAGGACTAGGTAGAGAGTTGTAATGTTTACAGAATTTTTCTATCTGTCGCCGATACATACAGCAACAAATTATGAACATAAATCATTTATTTCAGTACAATTTTTCATAGGATTACAATAATAATAATGAAAAACATCAATTAAACAATTAAATGGAACACTATCTTTCTCTACCATAATATACCTTAGTATCTATTTATATATTATATTTTGGTTTTTGTTTTTATCTGTATTTATGTATTTATTAGTAAGTAGTCTATTATTTTAATATTTATCGTTGTGCACTTATGTAGGTCTACCTTTTATTAAATTATCCTCTCCATCCTAGGATTGCTGGAAGAGATCTCTTATTAGAGATAAGCTCGCCTTTGTACGTGTTTTTGCTAATATTAAGTGTCTGTATTATGTTTTCTGTGCAATAAAGTATAAAGTATTAAATTACAATTATATTTAACTAAAAAAAATATATTATAAAATAATACAGAATGTCAGAATCCACCCAAAGCTTCGTCACTACAAACTAAAACACAATCACAAAATTTTAAGAGCTTATTACATACATTACGCTGTCGGCAGGGCACGATTTGTATAGACGTCTCACTCATGACGGAACGACTAGAACGAGAGTGAGTCAGACAGGGCCCTGCCGACAGCGTAGTCTAATAGGCCCATTAAACAAACAACCCGCCCCCCAAGAATCACCCTGCCCAAAAGTACCCATTACACTGACAGCATTTACCGCGCTCTGCACAGCGAGTGAGATCCTTTGCAGCAGGAAATCCCTGGAGCGGTTGTCAAAACCACGCGGTCCCTCAAGGGACGACGCTTTGATAATAATAAACATCACAAATTAATTAACAAACTAAGGGGGTCTCTACAAAAAACGTGTTTTCTTTGTACTTTTCAGGGTTCCGATCCTTAAAAAGAATAAAAGTAACTCTTATAGTATCACTTTGTTTTCCGGCTGTCCGTGTGTCTATCAGCTGGCTGTCTGTTCTGTATGTATGTCAAGAAATTTATTTCAAAGGTCTGTGGTCCCTTAAAGCTGTGAAAAAATAAACTTTCTAAGTCAACGCGATCAAACGCTACGAATGTTTATGCTATATATTTTTTGGATTTTCATATTAATCGCAAGGGACTCAACACTATACAACTAAATATAATATATAACTCAATACCTATCTAAAAGGTATTTCCCGTCGTCGCGTCGACCTAGAATCATCAAATTTGGCAGAAACCACAAGGGCTTATGCACACCTACCTGTCTGGAAAAAATAACAGTGGTATAAATGATATTTTAACCGACTTCCCAAAGGTTTACAATTCGTCCGGATGTTTTTTTTATTTTTATTTTTTTATGTATGTGCCCCGATTGCGCCTAGACGGATGGACCGTTTTGGAAAATTATTTTTTTGTTTGAAAAGGTTTACCTTCCCATTGGTAGGTACCATGGACCACCAGGTCAGGATCTGATGATGGGATCCTGGAAAAATTGAGGGAACTCTTCAAATATTTTAGGCAGACCAATAGTGATTTGTGTTATTTTAGTAATATCTAGATAAATAGATAGATCATCACTTTATTCAACGGTCCACTTACTTCAGCAATAGCTAAGGGGTTACAGTTTGTATTAAACTCAATCTAATCAAATAGGGTTTCTGGAAGTCGGTTTTTTCTAAAGTTTATTTTTTGTTTCAATTATTTATCTACAAAACTAATTACACCCAGTTACGAGGTAACAATCTACAAGTTTGATCGGAACCCTTGGTGCGCGAGTCCTACTCGCGCACGACCGTTTTTTTGTACGATCGTGCATGAACCCTTCGTGTGAAAGTCTGACTCGCCCTTGACCGATTTTTTACGTTGCCTGCGTTGATGCTTTCGTCTCAGCCAGGCAGCACTTATCTAGTGGAGAGCGCATAGATAAATTTTCCTTAACTCACCAATTTGCGGGCGGGGCGCGCGGGAGACGAGGTAAGAGAGCTGTGATTGCCGCTGCGAAACTGTCTGGCGGCCCGTCATCGTACATAGGTATGCACGTTGAATGAATACAACTAATATTTGGCGAGCCGCATTCCCCGCAGGCGCGGTCAATTGGATATAGTCTCTGGCCTCAGCTTACTCCCAGACCTGCAGATAGATCCTATCCGCGTTGTAAAATTAAAACGAGTCCACTATGGCTAGGGCTGAGCATCAGCACGCACAAACGCACATTGTTGACAATTAACGCTGTTCCATTGTTCGTGTCCACCATTTATGTTCGGCCGAGCGTTCATAATGACACGGGGTACTGGCAGCCCTACTGACAATGTGTTCCCACTACATCGTAACGACAGATAGTCGTGCATCGTGGCTTGTAATAGCCTATTTACGGACGGTTGTGTCCACAGTCCACGACCCGAGATTTTCAACCTACCCACAGAGTTTTGCTGTGACGACAGAATTGTCAAGACAAATTACACAAAATGATCGATAATCAGAACAGCTAGAGACGTAAGTCGTCCGACGAGAAATTAACCGTACAGCGCCTTCGCACTATCACGACACAATTAATTAATATTTTGACGGCTGTTGTAATAGCCGTAAAAATCGCGGACGATATTTATTCGGATCATCCTAATGGGAACACTTTCATTTAAATATACAAGCCACGATGAAATAAACGAAATGTATCTGTCGCATGTCGTGTCGTGTCGTTATTGTGGGAACGCGCCTTTACAACATAGTGGTTACGCGCTCTGACAGGGCTGCCACGGAAGCCCCTGTTTACTTTGAGTGATGTGCTGAGTTCGTGTGGATGAGTTTGTGAATTAACGCCAAAGCCTCGATATGTGGGACTCCATTATTCTTGTCGTGGTCCGACGAACGCAAAACACCTTTGTACCCAGGATGTTGATGCATGTTTAATATTATATTGCTCAACTGCTAGAACGTAGATGAACTAGCTAGATAATGTAGATAGGTATTATTAATATAATAGGTATGTAAGTATTTACTTGAATACAAATGCTCACACATAGCAGCTTTACATAAGTGGAACTCCACTTGATATTATCTCGGTATGCATCTCATGCTTCTCCAACATTTGTATGTTCTAAACATCGCTTCATTCAAAACGTCGCCGATTACTGTCTGTGCCTTAAAGAATAAAATATTTCAGAATATTTTGTATACCAGTAAACATAAGTTTTCAACCGACTTCAAAAAAAGGAGGAGGTTCTCAATTCGACCCGTATGTTTTTTTTTCTATGTTTGTTACGCGGTAACTCCGCCAATTATGAACCGATTTGAACAAATCTTTTTTCGGCGTATAGGTAATACCTCAAGGGTGGTCCCATTGACACCAGGTCAGGATCTGATGATGGGATCCTGGAGAAATCGAGAGAACTCTTCAAATATTATAGGCAGACCTATAGTGATTTTTGTGTTTTTCATAATAACTCGTGCAAATGCACATAGCATAATATTGTGATGCGGAACTGCTGATGAAGACCACATATGGCCACCAGATCTGCTCAATACTAGGTACAAATACAATGCGTGGCTGACGGGCAGGCAACGCATAGCCTAAACCGGTGGACCTAGAGCCATGAAACTTTGTACAGGGGTTCCTTAGTCGCGTGGGGTAGCACTGATATAGGATTTGACAAAATTAATTCCCCAGGGGGGGGGGATAAGGGGTTACAGTTAGTATTAAACTCAATCTAATCAAATAGGGTTTGTGGAAGTCGGTTTTTTCTAAAGTTTACTTTTTGTTTCAATTATGATCATCCTTATGTTTTAGAACATCTACTTCGCTTACGCTTTTACTTACATTTATATACAAACAGGACGTATCATTCAAATAAAGTTAAGCCCCTCCATACCATATAACATTGGAAATATTTCTGAACTTTTCTTCTTCAGATTTCTAATATGTTAAGAACACCATGCTGCGCTCCAAAATGGCATTTGTTGGCGTGGGCACGCAGACCGCCAAACTCAAGTGGAACTGGGCTGGACATGTCTGTCGAATGCATCCGGACAAATGGGCGAAATCAGCCACTGAATGGATGCCTACAGATGGAGTACGGCGTAGGGGAAGGCCCAGAAGGAGATGGGGGATGAGCTGGATAAGTTCCTAACAGGATGGACCGACAAAGCTTCGGCTAGAGATCTGTGGGCTCAAACCAGAGTGAGGCCTTTGCCCAGCAGTGGGACACCATAATAGGCTATTTAAAATAAAAATAAAATCTAATATGTATGTAAATAAATACTGATAGTGGATAGTATAGTATAATAGTAGGTGTGGGGTCCCCATTTTATGTGTTAAATTATTTATTTCTACATAGTAATATTCAATTTTTTTTTCTCATTTCAGGTAAGGAGGAACCACAATCTCATACCATCGCTCAGAGGATTGACCTTTATACAAGACAGGTAACATGAAGATCACCAGAAATAATAACTAGCCACATCCTATATAAGTTACTCATTCCCCATAGAACTTTCTACAAAATTTTTCTGACCCAATAATAAGGTATTTATTTACGAGCTTTTTTACCTTTAATTTACAATAACGAACACAGGTCTACCCCCTGTTTAATTAATTAACCTCTCTAATCAGAACTTGGTTTACTGGAAGAAATCTCTTTTTAGAGATAAGCTCGCCTTTGTACACTATTTTTATTTACTTTTGTTTTATTTCAACTAATTGTGTGCAATAAAGAAATTATGAATTATGAACATGAAAATAACCCAGTGGCAGTCATTTAAAACTTGGGAAGCTTGGAATGCTGATCTCTTGAATAACCCATGAAGCTAAAATTAGTTTCGTAATAGGCTGCATAACTTTTCCTAAAACATAATTTTGAAAGCGAACGAGTGATATGTGCTATGATTAGCAAATTAAGCTCTGACTGCCTGTTTTCTGCAGAATAAAGGATAACTTCAGCATAAAAATAAATACAAATCAGTTAATTAACAGCATACAGAGAATTACAGTGTACAGAGAAAACAATGATTCAGAACTAAGTATTGACCCCAACCCTTAGATCAAGAATAGAGTATATTACTCCATCTACGCCCCAACCCCATACTTTATTCTGAACACGTTCTGAACATCTTTTATTTTATCAGACAGACCGGTGTTGCCCTCTGTATTAAAACGACATTTCAAGCGCAGCATTTTTAATTCAGCTGCAAAAGGAGGCCGGTTGCTCTCTGGCTGCTAAGGAAACTCAGATGATCGACATGACATTGCCGGAACGGAAGCATACGGAAGCGTCGACAGCGTCGTCGACCAGAAAGGAGGATGCAAACTCTTTGCCGTCGACACATTTCTAACTGCGCCACTGCTACTGGAAATGACGTGACACCGAAATGACGTTTCGATATTTCAGATGGAAACGTAACCAACACAACATACCAATTTACAAACAGGCGCATACATTGCTTCTGGCCCCACAATAGGATACCCTGTGAAGTAGTAACTAGAAACAGCGACATCACAAACATGTAAACATCCAAGACCAGGGGTTTTTTTTTCCCCAGCCGGGATTCCAACACGGGACCTCGCTTGGAAAGCATAGCCTGGACCGCCACAAAGATCTTAGGCCCCACGCATTATATAACCAACCCATCCGAAACAGAATCTCAGTAAACATAAAATCATTAGCGTATGAGTTTTCACTTTCAAGTTAATATGGCTTTTAGAAAACTTTAGTGACAACTTTTACTCAGGTACTGTAGGAGGTAATTGTTTGTTTCAATACAAGTTACTTTGTTTGTTACTTACCCTGAGTTGCAAGAAACTATTTTGATTTCCCTCTCGCTCCGACGTCTTTTGTTCTCCATCGTTAGTTTGTTCGGGCTATGTCCTTAAGAGTCCGATTACAGTTGTCTCGTATTATTTTCTTGGCGAGTATTTCATAGGATTGTCATTTATTTTCTAATGCTAAGGTTAAGCTTCAACCGTCTTATATTATACCCTATCCAATACAACAGGCAACTTGACAGCTAACCTAAAACTTCATAGAATCCACTTTTTAATCACTAGGGATGTACCAAACCAATCGGAAAGAATCAAAATAGTTTATTCAATTAAACAGAAGAGTATTGTCATCGCCATCACTGCTGTTAGCACTTAAAGATTAATTAATTTAATTTTCAACCATGTTTAAAGTAACTGAAGAATCAAAAATAAAATGTTACACAACTTTCCGATTCACAAATGTTTACGTTTACGATTAGCAATATGCCATTACTAACAGCTAAGATTAACATCTGTCAGGTTGGCTGTTATATTGTTATAGGGTATAGATACATTTTCCTTTGAAACACAACTCACCTATTTACAGGCGGGGCGGGGGACGAGGTAAGAGAGCTGGGATTGGTCAGCCGCTGCGAAACTGTCTGGCGGCCCGTCATCGTACATAGGTTGCGAGCCCATCGCCTCAGATATATTGATCTCATTCTTACCTTATCTCAAATAACAGTTTTGTAGATACCCAAAACGCGTTTTTTAACGGAAACTCAACTCGTAAAGTAACACCGAAATGTTTTAATCAACAGTGGACCGAATCTATTTAGAAATCGATTGAAAGCGCAATCTTATCGGTTCGATTTAATTCAATTGATGCTTTTTAGGTTTTTGATTCCGATGAAGTCGTTATCATAACGGGGACTGTGGGTTATAGATGTCACGTGACACGTGATTGAATTGTTGGACATTCTAAGATGATGGAAAAAATCGTGAGAAATCCTTCAATCTCCATAACTGCGGCGATGGGCTAGCCCCCTGTCACGCAAAAGGTAGTACTGGATAACCTAATAAACGTGGACACATCAGTTGTGCTTGTGCTTCTACCACCTCGTATGGTAAATGGTGGCTATCACAAATAGAAATTTTGAAATAGAAATTGTTTATTTTGCCTAAAGAACAATACTGAAGAAAGCGAATGCGTAGGTATATAAGGCAAAATCACGCCACGCTTAGTAGACCAAAACCACAGAACAGAGCACAAATGATCAGTAAAGTGCGAGCCGGAATCGCACAAGAAGGGTACCGTACCACCTCAAAACAATAAAACAAAAAGAAAATAAACACACCTCTCTTGTATGGAGACCCCCTTTAATTTGTCATATCTGTCGTACTCGTATTTCAGTATTTGTTATTGCGGCAACGGATATACACATTCTGTGAAAATTTCAACTTTCTAGCTATTACGGTTCGTGCTCTAGGACCCGCTGACGGACAGACAGACAGACGGACAGCGTAGGCTTAGTAATAGGGTCCCGTTTGGCACCATTCGGGTACGGTACCCTAAAAACAAAGAAGTTCTACATTGAAAATTAATTAAATATATCCGGTTTAATTAAATATTTATAGTCGACTAAGGTTCTACATAATAAGGTCTTTCAAACTGCGGTAATTTATCTATTTATACATCCAAATACAAAGGATACGAGATTTGAAATCTATTAAGCGTATCCTTGAAACCATAAGGACGCGAGGATTCTATTAATCCTCAAAATAAAGGAAACAGGAAAAGCGATTACGAAAGGAGGACGCACAGAGAATTATTAATGAAGAACTGTGTTTTTGATCTGAAAATGTCACATTTCATAAAAAAAAATGCTAAAGAACGGTTCAGTTAAATAAATTGAAAGCCGTATCACGAATTCCGTTGGCCATTCAGCTCGAAAAAAGTGTAAAATTCCATTTTAGTTTTTGCGTATTTTGAGGACCGATTTGATCGGTGAAAGGACTATTGTTTTTTTGGCTCTGCTTTGGACATTTTTGTTTGAGGCTGAGATACCAGAAATATAATTGTTTTTGATTTTAAAGAGGCGTAATTTGTTCTTTCTTTGATATTGTAATGTAATTCCAGTAGTGAATTAATTAATTCTTTCTAATACATAATACGTTAATGCTAAGTTTTATTGTGGTATTGCGGTCGAGGCTGTACGTCCCATGTGATCCTGGCGGTTGGGGACGGGGAAGAAGGAGAAAAACCCTAGGTCTTAGATGTTCACAAATGACGTCGTAGTTACTGGTTCCCACAACCAGTGACAGTGACGTCACGACTACTGTAATAAGTAATTTTCGAGTCTTTATGTGAAATGTTAGTCCTAAATACGATAGTCGCGGTATTTCTGCACAATTGCCTTTAAACCTTCGTTTCCATTACAAAATGCACAATATATTATTAAACTGTTACTACGCCTGACAGGCTGCTAAATCGTATATTGCTAGGTTACTGGTGACCCTAAGAACTTAACGCCCACACTCTATTGTTCGTTTCAACAGTGAGTGTAGGATTGGTGAGTGGTACAATAAGACATGCATTGAAGAAAACCTTTCGAGCGAAGTATCGATCGAAGCACAGTTTTGAATATCTGAGGTATCATCAGATTTCAAAATGAGATACATTTGTTATGCAAATAAGCTTGATAAAGCCTTTCCATCCAAGATTATTCAGTCCTGATGGTTTATCAAAATATTTTATTGCTATTTTTGACCGAATATGCATCGTCTCAATAGCGAGAAATCAACATCGATTAATTGTCTGTCGATAGTGTTGTTAACTTTATTTGATATAATCTGCATATTTAGAATATAATCACGCATCTTTTCTCATTTTTTTTGTGTGATCTGTAAAAAAAAATAGCTATCGAGAGCTCCGCATTACATATTAATTTTACACAATAAAATTGTGCACAAATTATACAGATTAATAACATTAAAAAATACGTACATATTTTCCTCTTTACTCCCTGCTGCAACAGGAACCTACTCTGTAACTGCTCAACGTACGTCATATAAACATTATCTGATATCACAACAAAACGATACATACATAAATACAGCAGAAACATTTCATATAGACATTGTTTATGTCCTTTTGTTCTCATTTGGCCATTATCTTTTCTGACCTTTTGTTATATTGTTAGCATATCGTCGATTGATCTTTAGCGGTAATTGGCTTGTGTTGTTTCTTGGCATTTGGCGTAATGTTCGCATCGCAGAATAGAATAACAGATACATAATGGAAAAGGAAATTCATACGCAAAAATATATTTTCTCCATGCTTCATGCTAATTTGTGTACTTGACGTACGTGTACGTATCGAACTAAAATAAAATTAGATGTTGTCTTCCATAACCGGTTCCTCATGATGTTTTCCATCAGCATCATACATAGATAACTGTTATAAAAGAGATTTAAAAGTCAATCTGTGGGAGTTCCTTCGTCCTTCTTTTCCCACAGTAGTCTCAAGTACGCAAGTAGTAAGTCGCAAAAAATACGCGTTCGATGATATTTGATAATAACTAGACAAAAAATATATATTGACTTTGACTTTAGGTACCTGTTTATGTCATTTACTAATAAATATTGTGGTCATTCATTTGGAGAAAGTCTATCGCTGCTGTAACTTGCTCTGCACGACTACCTACGAAAATAAATCATAATTCAGTTTTTCAAACAGCAGCAAATCACGTATCTGAACTACAGCTATCTGTCACCGATAGAAATGCAAATAAAGTAAGAATCATTCGCGCTTCCGAATGAAGGCTCAATAAAAGAAGAAACAAGACACGTCGATGGCACAAAGCGCAGAAACCGTGACGGGTTGCGCAACAGTGCTTCAGAAGCGACGCACGCGCATGGCTGATCGTGTGGAGCGGAGGTGCAGTGGGTGAGTTGAATGAATTATTCAATGAACTACAGAATATACTGTTATAATACTAATACAGATGGTCCACGTAGAACAAAATTGTGACCGGTGTAAACTGAACTGCTGCGGAAGCATATTTAGTTCAAGTCTTTTATCGCTTGGTGCACCATCAAAAAATTGCAAATACCACGAGATGGCGCTAAGATATATAGGATTTATTCTAAGATTAGCGCCACCTAGAAGTATTTTAACCGAAACGCCATATCTTTATTATGATAGGTTACCAATTGTAAGCTCTTTGTAAGAGCACCCTGTGAACGAATTAAACTTTATTTTTTACAATTTATTTTTCCTTGAAACTAGTAGGTAATCTTAGGCCTAAGTGAAACATGATAAAATGATTGAATAACCACCGTCAACAAAGTACACGAAAAAATAACGTGAGCGTTAGTTACAATTTATAAATAGCAACTGTTTATAAAATTGGCAGCAAGCATCGACTTTTTGCATGCACCTACATGACTACATTCATTTAGTGTAGAAGATAGTTTGATCTTCGTTCTACATAACACTAGATAAAATGTGCATTTAATTTCAGTGTACCGACCGAGCCTATCCTGAAAATATGATCCCAAACCCAAATAAGACCAAGATCCAATGTCAATATCCAACTTCTTCATCATGCGCTCAGCCCATATTGACCCACTTCTAGACATAGGCCAATAGGGGCTATGTTTGCCATTTCTCCCTCTGGCGTCGCTAATCTGTATGGAGACCTGTCGAAGTGTGGATTTGTTGACCGAGCGAGCGAAGCGTCTCCATTTCAGGATTGGCCAAAAACGCTTTTGTATGTTTGTTTGTTTTCCTGTTCTCCTCTACAGGGCGCATTTCTCAGCCGATTCGCGTGAAATTTTGTGAGTAGGTTGAACAATTAAATAGATTTTTTTGTGGAGCCAGTTTTTAGATTTTTTTCAAAATGGGGGAGATATGGGGTTTTAAAATGTAAAACAATCGCTACAATCCAAACGGCTCGATAGATATTAACAAATAAGGTGTTGGATTTGTAAAGACCATGAGAGTGAAACAGACTATATAATTTTAGTAAAAAGTCAATAGGTTGTATTTTAGATCGCAAAATGTAGTTTACAAAGTTATTGGTGCGGCTGCTTTCATACTGCATGTACGTAACGAGGTACATTCATAAGTTTGTATGTTATATTGAAAGAAAATTATTTGGGGTATTTTTTTTGACCGAGCGAGCGATGCGTCTCCGTTTCAGGATTGGGCAAAAATGCTGTGTGTGTTAGCAGTTCAGCATTCCCACCGACATACTCATGAGGTCTACAGCTCACAGAGCCACTAGTTTATTTTGGAGACCTGTCGAAGTGTTGATTTGTTTATTTTGGCGCTGTGAATTATCTCCGTCAATCGCCGTTATCCAGAATAAAATATACGGTTAATCAAATGTCAACGCAGTTCTCTGTCTGTACCTTCTCAATACGACATTCAAGATCAACGCGATTTCGTAGCGCGCGGGAGTCTACCGTTATTTTTATCAAGCGTTGTTTTTTTTTCAAGTAGGCTTTTTTATAGTTACTTTATCCATTAGAGATCAAATTAACATTGCATAAGGTTTGTGTATCAATCAGTTGGATTGGTTCATGGTGTATCATTGTTGTTTTATTAGGCGTTTATTGTTTCTCGTTAGTTTTTTTACACGTTATTAAGAAAGCAGTGAGTGGCGCTTTCTTTGAGATTGAATTACTTCGGAAGTGATGTAACTTTTGAATGAGATTACTTAATTGCAAATGTGATGTTGAAAGAAAAGGAAAGATAAAGATAAAGATATTTATTGTTTGATGAAACATAGGTTGGTGGATGGTAGTAAAATGTTGACATGTGTATCAAACATTCGTATAATATGTACAATTAACAATAACATTAAGATTAAATGTATACGGAAATGTTATCATGGAAAATTGTAAACTATCATTGTGATATGAAAGACTTTTCTCATGCGGGGTGGCTGAGGCACAATTGTGTCCACTTTATTCATTACTTAATGTTATGGAAGAGGGCTAAACCATCGTTGCAACTTTTAGGAGACATATCAATATCATTAACGGGAGATTTCTTCTAGCAACACTAGGACAGACAGGAAATGATTACTGAGACAGGTAGACCTGAGTGCACAACATAAAATAAGTTAATTAAAACAAATGAAATACTTACCAATTACTATTACCTACTTACTTACTTCGTTTGCTGGAAAAATACTCTTAAATGACTTTAGCTCGCCTTTGCAGATGATCAATCTATTATCTCTCTCTAGCTCTACACTTACTATGTCATTTTTAATAATTTTATTGTTTTGTTACTTTATTCGTTTTTCTTGTTATTTTATTTTCTCTTCTCTTTTACAGGAACGGTCTGAAAACCAGCGCTGTGAGCTAGAACATGTTTGTGCTACTCACAGCAAACGCTGAGACCGTCCCTTTTTTCTTATTAAAGTAATGTACCTGTAACTGTACTTTTTATGTAATTTTTTTGAGGCAAAATAAACTATTTCTATTCTATTCTATTATATATAAGTTTCCTGCATTTCTATAATTTGTGTAGTACAATCATGTACAATAAAGAAATTACGAGCTTCAATCCACAACGTCCTTATCAACGACATGCTACTGCTGTCTTGGATAACCTTTATTATCACCGATGTTATGCTATCCTTATTCTTCTTACAGTAAGGTTCAATATTATGCAACTCCAAAGTACCGCAAACCTTGTCTTTCTCGTCCGGTGGTTGATCGATTGGGTGTTAGAAGTGCTCGTACACATTTGGTAAGCAATGTGTAGAATGCCAACTGTGAACTCAATGATTTTCTGACTCAAACTGGCCCTGTCTTTAGTCTGTATCTTTGAACATCGTCATGATTCCTTTCAATTCCAAATCACAGTCGTACTAAATGATAGCATATTTAATTTTGATAAGGCGAGGTATGAATACAAACCAAGGTCAACGAAGATTGCAGAAGTGAGAAGCGAATATTACTCGAGGAACAAGTGGGATGGCAATTTTGCGCTCGCACCTAATCTGAATCAACGTAAGCGCCGAAACGAAAAAAATATACATAAAACATAAGCTATTTCAGGAAATTACATTTCATATTTTATAACAACAATTCCCCAAATATTTAGAATTAATAGAAAGATCATATTTACTACTACTGCGGTATAATAGGAAAAAATATTGGAAAAATGGGTTGACTTTGGATTTATTTTCTATCGATAAAATTTTATCCAAACACGTTTTCCTTCATAAAAACCCTAGATTGTATAGTCAAATTATATATACCAGAAATTTATTACGATTTGCCGAGTATTTCCTGAAATACACCTGAAAAAAGCACCCCTAATTTATTTGTGAGGCGCCTTAACGAGTTCATTTGTAGCCAGAGACAGCCAGACTGAGAGGTCTTTCATATAGCAGCAGTAAGCGTCGGCCGCAGTATCGTGTCGACTTAACACCTCGACATACCGACGCACGCTGTCGATGCACGCATTGTTGACAAGTAAAAGCCTGATGTCAAGTGTCGACACGTTTTAGGACTGATGCTGCCGAGACGTGTTTTATTGCGTCTGTCCTACACCGACCAAAGGGCTTGGCTGGAGTCCAGCGGCACTTGCTCCCGACACTTAAGCTCTACTCACGATGTAATCTGTCTCGCGATTTGTTGCTGCAACTTGTTGACTTGCAACAGATTGCAGATAGATTACATCGTGAGTAGGTGGTTGCATGCAATCGATTGCATCGAGATTGCATCGTGAGTAGACAGGTTGCAGGATGCATGCAACAGGTTGCAGCGACAAGTTGCAAGACAGATTGCACCGTGAGTAGAGCCCTTTATAAAGCTGCCATCGACTGCTATGCTGCTGCACCCGTAGTGCCGAGTTCGTGGGGAAGTTTTGTCGCGGAAGATGAGCGACAGAGACATGTAAATAAAGCGCATGCTCGGTCCTTCACTCTCCCGCGCCGCAACCTTCGATGGATGCTACTGGTGCAAGTGTCCGACTCGTCGTAATACGTACGTTCACCGCTAAAGAAGCGTTCACATCACACTGACTATAACTTCCAATCGATTGGATAGCGTCAAATAAATAAGCGGCTAGTTATTGCTAGGTGCCAGGGCTTGCATAACCGGTACATAGCTGGGGAGATGACAGGTATGGTTCACTAAGTTTATGTTTATAGTTCTTTGGTAAAGCGTGATGAGAACCGGAAAAGTAAAAGCCAGCGTGGTGGGATTTTGGTGGATAATGATTATTCAGAAATACGAGTAGCACCATCTGCGTTACATTCCATACAATGTATACATGTGTTTTGGAAACGAATAATAAAACAAAAAGTAAAACTTACTAAAAACCGACTTCCACAAACCCTATTTGATTAGATGAGTTTAAAACAAACTGTAACCCCTATTACCCCCCCCCCCATTTGAGGAATTAATTTCGTCAAATCCCATCTCAATGCTACCCTACGCTACATAAGGAACCCCTGTACAAGTTTCATGGCTCTAGGTCCCCTGGTCTAGGCTATGCGTTGCCCGTCAGCCACGCATAGTAGATTGCATTTGTGCTTAGTATTGAGAAGTTCTGGTGGTCATGTGTAGTCTTCATCATCAGTTCCGCATCACAATATTATTCTTACCATGAGTAAATGCACGACTTATTATGAAAACCACAAAAATTACTATAATATTTGAAGAGTTCCATCGATTTCTCCAGAATCCCATGATCAGATCCTGACCAGATGTCAGTGGGACTAATCGGAAGGTAAACCTTTAAACTAGTGGCTCTGTGAGCTGTAGACCTCGCGAGTATGTCGGTGGGAAAGCTGAACTGCTAACACACGTAAAAAAATAACCCAAATAATTTTCTTTCAATAACACATACAAACTTATGAATGTACCTGGTTACGTACATGCAGTATGAAAGTAGCTGCACCAATAACTTTGTAAACTACATTTCGCGATCTTTAATACAACCTATTGACTTTTTACTAAAATTATATAGTCTGTTTCACTCTCATGGTCTTTACGAATCCAACGACACCTCATTTGTTAATATCCATCGAGCCGTTTGGGTTGTAGCGATTTTTTTACATTTTAAAACCCCATATCTCCGCCATTTTGAAAAAAATCAAAAAAATTCTATTTATTTTTCCAACCTGCTCACAAAATTTCACGAGAATCGGTTCATAAATGCGACCTGTAGAGGAGAACAACCGGACAGACATACGAAAGCATTTTTGCCCAAACCTGAAACGGAGACGCTTCGCTCGCTTCGCTCGCTCGGTCAAAAATAAAACAAATCGGTCCATCCGTCTAGGCGCAATCGGGGCACATAAATAAAAAAATAAAAAATATCCCGACGAATTGTAAACCTCCTCCTTTTATGAATTCTTATAAAAATAGGTGGTAGGTTCGGTAAATTTTGCACATTTGTCTAGTTTTAGAGAATGTTTTACTACTAAAAGTTTTGTGTAGAATCCTGATTATTTAAAATCAAGTAAACATTATATGTTGAAGTGAACACATTGTGCCTATGTCACCCCGTATGGGAAAAAGGCGTAATGTTGTTGACGACTATGTGTTATTTTCAAATCCGACACATAAAACTATACAAAATAAAACGCATGCAATCATTGTCAACTCTTGCAGTATCACTTCTTATGAGACACTAATCTAAGAGTATTGGTATCTGCTCTGTGTTTTTGCCATCTTCATTGATACCCAATGGGCTGGAAGATGTGAATTAGAGTCGATAGATGGGTGGGTTCTGTCAGTCATTATTAGTTACATTTTCGATCTGTTATAAATAATATAAAAACTTTGACATTTGCCAACTTTACTTTCGGATTATCTAAAGAATGTACGCGGGATTTCATGTGGGGTGACAGCTCAAACACCATGCCGAACTTTGACTTGGCGAGGGCACTGCCGTGCCCGCAGATATTTTTTTGGAAATATCCTACATATTCGTTAAAAATATTTAATGATACATAGAAAGAGAATCTGGTTATCTTGTTTTTCATAATGGAGTAAGCAATATAGTTAAAATCTGAATATGGAGGTACAGTTCAGCCGACCAGAAGCCAATAAATTCACACAAAGACACGGTTCTTCGGCATCAAAGAGATTCAGCCGCACGGAAGCTTTGACAACAGCTTCGGTGAAATTGGAACATCCTGTATGTAGCATGAGGGCGGAAATAGACGGGAATGGCAATAAAACAAAGAATGTAGCAAGTTATACATTGTGTTGACGACTTCTGAGGTGTTGCGGTCGAGGGTGTGCTTTCCAAACGAGAGGTCGCGAGTTCGAATCCCGGCGGAAAGGATGAAAAAAAATCCAAGAAGATGTTATGTTTACAAGTTTGTGAGATCGCTGGTACCCATGACACAGGGTAGCCTAGTGGGGCCTTACTCTAACCTTTTTAGCGATTTTGATGCAAATACATCACCATTGCAACCATTTTTATTGGAATATTTAAGAGTGAGCTTTATTTTACCTATGTTATCGGCAAAGTATGCAATCCCGTCATTCTATAGAATACCTAGGCATTGTATAGAATACCGGGCCTCTTTAGTCAGTGTGTGAAATAATATCTCAAATGATTTTTATTACACACACTGCCTAGGTAATGTATATAATTCCTAGGAATTCTATACAATAACAAAACGAGGCCAGCCAATGTATGGAATGAATACTGTACCGTTGAATTTCTGCGAATCTGTTTCTATTACTTAGTTAGTTTGTTCATAAAAAAGAGCCACTAAAAGTAGTTTTTCGTAGTTCGATGGTGCGTTGGTTGCTATATTTCATACATGTCAAGCTAACACGAAGGATAAAGGAGGCTTCGCTTCGTTCACCCCCTTTATCCTTCACCTACCCACCACTTCGCCCTGTTAATGTTTCGTGTACAATGCAGATTTTTCAGTCCTTAAGTATCGAAAAAACAGTATTTCATACCTACATTGCCTATTTCTGATTTGGCATTCTATAGAATGCCTAGGTAAAGTGTGAAATAAAAAAAACATACATTGACTGACAATTTTGGGAATTCGAAACAATTCCTAGGTACCTAATCAGATCAGATCACTTTTGGACGTATTTATACCATAACTATACCTAAAATATTCACCAGATACTTATGGCGTATATCTTAATTGCGAACAAACCAAAACGATTAAATTTACTATTACTAAAATACATACGCACTGACAAAATTATTCATACAATACGTTTACCATCTAATTTGAATAATTGAATATTCCGTTTGCAAACATTGTCAAGCATTTTGGTTAAATGAATGTTTGATAAGACTGTAATTTGTGAGCCTTTGATGCCTCTATGTTGATGATGTTATTAAATATAACGTAATTTGGAAGACAAATTTAATGCGACAACAGTTTACAAGGTCTGATATAAAATTGGTGTAGTCAAGGTTGTCACATTACTGATAAAGGACGAGAATCTCATAGGATTGTCATTTTCAAAAAGTAATAAAGTTTAAATGTGTCATTTGGGGCCGTGGTCCCAAACATTGCTGTCCCAAACGTCACTTACACTTTATTTATAATGCTAAGGATAAGCTATGATTTTAAAACGTGCAGCTCAGAGTTAGTATAGTGGGATAATAGAGAGCGGAGGAAGGTCACAACAAGAAGGAAGGTCAAACATAATTTACATAATATAATCTGAACAAAATGTCCGATGATAATTTTTCTGGATAACATAATACGCAATGCCTTCGCCACCCGGTATGCAAAAAGGCGCTACGCAGTGGGGGTTATTTTAACTCTTCTGACAAAAAAAGTATTTGACTCTAATTTACACACTGTTCGATAGAATAGTGCAATTTTTTATTGACAATAAAATAATACACGTCCAAATATCAAATAGTACCGCACGTTCGGAAGTTGTGGGCTTAGGGATGAGCAAAGAAGGGCAAGGATCTCGCCGGTAATAGAATTAAAAGCCCCAAAGTTTGTCAAAAATTTTAAACGCCAATTGATCCTCTGTATCGTGAAAGGGTAAGATTTTTTTTCTTTCCTCGATTGCTGGACATCCCAATTTATGTTCTATAATCGTCAGTGGAAGCTTTGAAATATTTTAAACAAAAATATGTATAATCACGTACTCATTTATCAAGCGACAATAATTAATCGGCAAATGGTTCAAGTTGGGCAGGTGAAAATAGATTTAAAAAGTTTTAATTAATGAATGTTCTTATCAAGATCAAATAAATAAGAACCGCTTTTATCAATTAGACTAGACGAGAAGTATCTACCTACTTGTGCACCGAATACTAAACAATTTATCGAGCAACGGAAACTTGATTCGTGTGAACTCGATCTCGATGTTAATTCCGATCTCTCGATGAAAATTAATAAATTATTCGACAAGTGCATTGAATGTATTGATAATTGACACCTTCCGTTGGTTTTGGGAAGGAGTAAGTAGGCACAGTTGTGTGACTTGGTACGGAATAAGCACAAAGTGAAGATTCGAGGTTTACTTAAACAAAAATATAACGGGTATACTCACCAAAATGTATTGACTTATCCTAACTTACCTTCTCTGTCTCTCACGTTTTCGAGCCAGATCCGCTTGATATTGATTAACTGGCAAAGAAAATCGATAATTTTTCTATGAAGCCTGTAATGTACCCTAAAATTTTGGATTTTCGTGTACACGTATGAAACATATTTCAATCGATAGAGAATTCAATTAAAAACAACAAATGTACTTTGATAAATTGTCGTAGCATTTCTGAGATAATTCAGTTTTAATATGTAAAACATGACTAAATTACATATTCAGACTGAATTATCTTAGAAACGCTATGTACTATTTACGAAATTTTATCAAAGAACATTTTGTTGTTTGTAATTTTATTCTCTATCGATGGAAATACGTTTTTAGGTGTTCGCCGAAAAAACGTAATTTTAGGAAATTTCTTCTGTAGGTATCCCAGAAAGGTTCGATTTTCTTTAAGCATACCTGTACCTTTACTTTATACTTCATACTGTATTGCACAGAAAACATAATACAGACAGTTAATATTAGTAAAAACATGTACAAAGGCGAGCTTATCTATAATAAGAGAAAACCTAGGATGGAGAGGATAATTTAATAAAAGGTAGACCTACATAAGTGCACAACGATAAATATTAACATAGTAGACTCTGTACCTCTGCCATTCCGTATGGGAAACGCTATGTTGTTGTTATAAAGTGTAGGTTTTTGCGGTAAGTCGCTAAAATAAATAAATCATGGAAGACTCTATAATTTCAATTGACCTTGTCAAACCTTGAAATGACTAAACCGACACGAAGTGTTCCTACTCTGTCTAAACTACACTTTTCATATCATCGTGAGAAGTTCAGTGCTGAGTATGATCGAGTAGTTTTTTGTTTCAATTCACGAAGTCTTTTATTTGATGATTGGCTTCATAGAGTGGCAGATAAGTATCTTAGTGTTAATGTGTGTGTTTGCTTTGGCTGCACTTGGCGAGGGCACTGCCGTGCCACAAGATTTAGGATATAATATTGCGGTGTGCTAGGTTATTTAGCAAAATTTTTAGATTGTTATATATAGCTAATTATCTTGGTAATACAATTTCCAGAATATCACTCAGGAACATTACGTTCATATCACAAAAAGTTGTGCACAACATTGGGTGCCATCATTCCCTAAAAAATTGCAGCTAATAAAAAGTCACTCTGTCTAAATAGAGTCAGTCCCTCCTCGCTATAAAATAAATAATCTTATAATAACCAAGTGCAATAAAATATTTTACAAGAAACTTTTTATGTACCACTAGACACTAAATCAAGTAATCAGAGTAGAAATTACAACGAACATAAAGTCAAGATTAGAAACAGTAAAAACGTGGTAAAAACAGTATTTTTACGGCAATTTTTAATGTGATAAATTCTAATATGTTTTTTTTTTATGATAGATGCCTTCGATTTAACTGAACTGACCTTTGGCGATGGGCTAGGCACTTGACATCCATTTAATTTAACTATTGAATAACTTGTGCCTCTGCCAACCCGTATTGGAAAATGCGTCACCCATTGATCTTGAACCTAAGTATATTTATTTATTTATTTATTTACAATATATAGATATATATGTGACATAACAGTTTCACCAAATCGACACATATAAGTTTTTAATAATAATCAGTTACCTACATTGGTATTGGTACCAACATATTATTATAACAATTGATACCTATTTCAAGTTCAAATTAAATAACAGTTAGAAATAACATAATAACATTAATGTGTGTGTTTGCTTTAGCTTGGTGTAGAATACACCAAGTTTTTTATCAAGTTCTTTTCTCAACGACTCGGCGTGTTCACGGCCACCTCATTTCAATTACAAAGCAGCCGCAGGTGTGAATGTGTGCCGGTGCCAGTGCCACTGGGTTATTTATTCTCGTATCTCATTAAAGATGCTTTAACCAGGCTAGATGGTCGAAGTGGGAAAACCTGTGATGTGATCGTGAGTATTGATTACTCTGTGGTAGTTACCAACGTACAGTACAGTAACGGCCTTTGCTTTGGCACCTCGGACGGGGCCCGAGTTGCCACGAGTATGATACTCGGCGTTTGACTTAGCGAGAGAGCGAGACGAGACCCGACGTGCCAAAACAAAGGCCCCGTACTGTACTGTGTTTCTAGTTTGAAAGTATTGAGTATGGTGAAGCCAAAACAAAATATTTACCTCAACATAGTGCTTGTGGTATTATTTAATAAAGGTTAATCGAGTTCTCTCTCTCTCTAGTATCTTCTCTCTCTCTAACTCTCTATCTCTCTCTCTCTCTCTCTCTTATCACAAGAAGATTGAAACTCCTTAACCGCTGCACAGAGAAGAAATTTATCCACCAATTAATGCTCAATTAAAACTTACCAAACATCCGATCGAGAGTTGAGATAAAGATAAAATAAAATTAAAGAATGCACTAAATAAGACAACGTTTCAAGATAAAGTAATTTAAGACACACATGGAACCATCTCGGAGGCAAATCGACACGTTTTGCTCATTACACATTAATTTGTCGGTGGATTTCAAGAAGCGCGGTATCTGGATAACAGTTTAAAGGTTAAATTTATGGGCGAACATCGTGTGAAAGAAACTGTAGTTCACTAACACTGATTTAAGTATGGCTGAAGATTAAATAAGTATGGCTCGATTTGTTGTGAGGTGTTGAGGAATTATCTTTATGCATCGACATTTTTTTATTTTCGACTTGGCTATTTATAACTTATCATATTTTAATAACCGGCCAAGTGCGAGTCGGACTCGCGCACGAAGGGTTCCGTACCATTATCTATAAAAAACCGCAAAAAAAAAAGTATGGGAGCCCCCCCTAAATATTAATTTAATTTTAATTTAATTATTTATTTTTTAAGTAAATAATATACTCAATATATTGTGAACATTTTAAGCGTCTACCTGCTACCATTATCAATATCGAGCAAAAATGAGCAAAAAAAATCACGTTTGTTGTATGGGAGCCCCCCTTAATATTAAATTTCTTTTGATTTTTAGTATTTGTTGTTATAGCGGCAACAGAAATACATCATCTGTGAAAATTTCACCTGTCTAGCTACCACGGTTCATGAGTTACAGCCTGGTGACAGACAGGACGGACGGACGGACGGACGGACAGACGGACAGCGAAGTCTCAGTAATAGGGTCCCGTTTGGCACCCTTCGGGTACGGAACCCTAAAAAGTATATCCTTCGTCAGCGTTAAAAGGTTTAGAAAATAACGAACATCCATGTAATATCCGAGTAAAGAGATGTATGTTCAGAGTGAGTTCATATATAGGGATGTGGCAATAATAAGAGTAAAGAAGAACTGGCTAGACCTGAGGGAGAACAACTGTGTTTCGGCCTCTTCGTACCTATGTGTACGTACACGTCAGGCATCGCAACCAATGTTGATGTGAATGGTTTCGCACAATGTACTGACTGCAAAAAAGGTGATTGATGAACGAATGAATGATTTAAAATAGATTACAGCAAAAAATACATGTACACCTATAAAACATATGCCCATCGATCGAGAATTTAATTAGAAACAACAAATGTTAACTGACAAAATGTCTTAAAGAGTAGGCTTTCTGAGACAATTCAGTTTATATAAGTGTTTATCTGTTCTGTTTTTGAGGTTGCCGTCGCTACAAAATAGAATATTATTAAAATTATTATTATGAGCCTGCAATATCCCACTGCTGGGCAAAGGCCTCTCTCCCCCTCTTCGAAATAGAACATAGATTTCAAAATTCCGCTGTCATCTACGTCTCGTTTTTGTTCTCGTTCACATCAACGTAGCCTGCGACACCAACACGTGTGGCTGAATAAATTGTGTAACGACAGCAACTCGTCAAAATCCAACCCTATCCAATATAAAAGCCAACCTGACAGATGTCAATCTTAGCCTGTTATTAAGGGGATATTGCTCATAAAATCGATTAATCAAAAGAATCGATACACCAATTAAACATTTGTCAATCGGAAAGTTGTCTAACATTTTATTATTGATTCTTTAGTAGCCTTAAATATGGTTGAAAATGAAATAAATAATGACGATGACAACTCTTCTGTTAGTTCAACTGAATAAACAATTTCGATTCTTTCCGATTGTTTGGTAACATCCCTAGTGATTAAAAAGTGGATTCTACGAAGTTTTAGGTTAGCTGTCAAGTTGGCTGTTATATTGGATAGGGTATAAGTTAATGTTTTTGTATAGGTGACCTAAGCTAAGAAAAGTTTGCACAAAATTGTATATAATCTACTAAAAATGTTTGTTACATCGCTACCGCTACACAGCCATTAGCTGCCTATCGCTACCATAGAGTTTGGTTTACCTTTCACCTTCATTCCTTTTAACTTTATAAAATAAACCCAAAATGTATTTCTTTTCAGCCCATTGTGTTATTTTTTCACAAAATTCCGAAACAGGGTTGAAAAATTAATAAAGCTTCGTCATAATGCTGTTTAATGAAATGAATATTGAATAGATATACTGACAAAGGCGCATCCGTTGGAGAAGACACAATGAGTGGTATAACAATAAGCTATTAAAGTTTTTATACGTGCAACGATGCGTCGTGCGTGTGTGTGTGGTATGCCTTAATTTTTAACCTTTGCTTGTTATTCATAAAATCAATCAATCAAATCAAAATCAAAATAGTATTTATTCATGAAAAAAATGGTACAACAGGCTTATTCATAAAAATAATATTCATGTTGAATATTTATATTGTATTTCTCGTATGAAACATTTTATAGAGTGATGTTATTTTTAATACTGGTTTGAATATAGTCATTGCTTAATTACTACTTAACTTATCAAATCCTACTTTGTTTCAGGTAAGCATTCAGTACTTCAGAAACATACAGGAAAAGGATAACTGTAGGTATACACCTTTGCACGACTAATGTCCAATTACATGTTAAAACGTAGGTACGTCGTCGTGGTAACTCTGCGACTATTGATATAGGTACCCAACTACCTATGATACCTAACATTTTACAAGACATCAAGAGTTCACAATAAATCGTTTAATCAAAAGATTTCTACACATATTAATAATTAATGATAACAAATATTGAAAACAATTCAATCAACTAGACAAAAAAAACACAATTTATTTTAAGTATGTAATCGGGGTGTAGAATTTCCTTTTCAATATTTTATTTAAATGCAGCCATCAGTATTTCGAATGCAATCGTGTTTGGTACTTTAAAATTATAAAACCAAAAGTCCATATGGTATTTTACCACTTACTTAAAATATCGACTCTATTTTAAGAACGAAAAGTTGTTTATGTGTGAAGAAGCTGAAATATTCCAAAGTTTGTTTTGTGTGTTGTGTTCCGCCTCGCGTAAATGTGTGAGATATCTAATATTTGGGTTTAGTGAAGACAGGTTGGCTATTATATAGTTTTTTATCGCTTTCGATTTAAAAATACTTAATTATTACTTACTGTCGATTTGTTTCTGAAACTTTATGCCATAGACTGAGGCCCACTACTTCGGATGTGGGTCAAGGCGGTGGTACTCTCTGAATAACTTTAACAGCTGATAGAGTAGTCGCCTTCGTGCTAACGGGCCCTAATTTGTTTAAATACACACTAACAATTATAATTAGATACACAAAAAATAACTGCTAATTCTGCTAGAGTAAGTTGTTTTGTTTTTCAAAAGTCGTTTATTGACATAAAACACATAAATGCTTCAACAAAAACACCGTGATTGACAAGCAAAACATAACGTAAATGCTAGAGTAAGTGCCTATGTAGAAACAACATAATTTTGTAGAATGCCAGACACAAAAAATATATATAAGATCCATATTATAATTCTTCCAAATAATCAAAATGTCAATATGATAATTGTGTGTCATCCTGAGAAAAGATCTCACATTTTTACGGAATTATACCATCATCCTATCATTTCAACCGTAATAACCATAATCACCAATCTTGCTTAAAAAGGCTACCGACCGGCAGTCAAATCCAATTCCAATGACACCCATTGGAAAATGTTTAATGTATCCTTCAACACGATCCATACTCCTACATGGTGTTCAGATAATGTGCCTTCTCGAAATATTCGACGCTATGAGTTACAGCCCGGGTCTCTCAAAAGACGCATAGACAGTCAGATAACTTATTTTGACACTCTTTGTACGTGTGAAATGTCCAAAACCCCAGAAAAACAGACAGATGAACGCTATCTGAGGAATGAGAGAACGGCACTTAGATAAACTCAGATTATAATTTTTCCCTAACAACTTTGACATTTACCTACGGTTATTGTCTTTCGAATAAAGTTTTATCTCCAGCGTAAAATGTATCGTGTATACCACAGACTTCAATAGTGTGTATTACTGTAAACATGTTATAACCTTCACTGTAAACCAAATCACGCTGTGGATGAAATCTGTTTAACCGTATAGATCCTTCGAGCTGGATCGTCCTTGCCTCTTCTAAGTAAGAGGATTAACCTAATAAATTTAGGAGTGTGCCTAAGCTCACAGGAATGCTCGCACTCAACACGACATTGAATACCATTAAGTTACCGGTGAATAAACTTATATGTAGATTGTATAGGTGTGGGAAAGACGCGAGTATTGTATGGAATTACTTGTTGTCAACGAGATGTTTGGATGATGTCTTCTCTTTGTGATATTTAAAGGTTTAATCCCATAGCGCATTATTTTTCTGAAGCAAAAGAGATCATCCAGTTTGGGCCAAAAGTGAAAAAAAGAGTAATATTCGGATATATATAGCCCACAAATCCTAGTATTTTTTACTATGACACTTAACCTGTTCGCTCCATGGTTTTGTTATTATAGGCTATTGAAATTCGATAAAAGCCAATACAAAAAAAAAAACGCGCGGCCATCAACCAAACCCTGTTTTTCTAGTGCAGAATAGTGTAATTTTAACCTCTTCACTCATTGCAATTTATGGAGTTCTAAATTGTATAAGTATGTTACAACAAAGAAAGAAGCTTCATAGCAACGCAGGAGTTCCGTCCAACAGTCGAATGGTTATGTATGAACTCAATTCAACCATTGAAGTCGAATTCCGAGCATGTGCGTGTGCGATCAATAGAATCGATAAACCGAATAATCGATTACACCACAATTTTTTCCCAAGCACGATCCTATTAAAATCCATTAATATTAATTACTGCAACTAATATATGGAATCGTGTTTTAATAAGATGGTATTCTGCAAGCTAATAGAGATAAATAGCCAACAATTAGCTTCTGAAATGTAATTTATAATTGGTTGAATGGAATTATACAAAAAGCCTTACCAGTCTCGGATGATAATGACTGCAGAACTTTTTCCATCATCCATTATTAAAACAAATGGTTCAACAAAGGAAACATGAGCAGATTCACAAGTACCGAAGTGCATTCACCAAATAATGTTTAATGCATTTCCATTCAGTGCCTTGGACAAACAAACGGTACATTTTTTGGGACTCCATTCATTGGACTTGAGATAGGTGCTGATATATTTTTTGTCGGGAGATTCATACCGTACTGTTTCATGAACGTCCGTATTCAATGAAATGTAATGCTTTTGCAAAGCCGAATTTTCACTGTAAGGATAGCAGATATTTATTTTTATTTTATTTTATTAATGAACAAAAATCACACAGCCATTCTTACAGCTAGTCGGAAACATAAACTTAAAACAAGGCCAATTACGGATTTAACTATGTACACAGTTTACAATAATTAAGTGACGGTTATACCAATTTGAGCTAAAAGAGCAACAACAACAAGAATTGTATCAAAAAACCGTGATTTTGTGTGATTTTATATGGTTTTAGTTTTTTTTTCGTGTGAGTAGCGTATTTTGAAAACCAATATTATGGTTGATTTTTGCCATGGGATGGTACATGCAGCTACTTACAACCAGTCAAAGTCAGTCTTTTTTTTGACCATAAAATTATATAGTCAATGTCAATATCATATTAATATTTTTGTATACTACCGCCCGATCGGAAGTTGTGGGCTTAGGTATGTAGCAAAGAAGGGCAAGAAACTCCCCCGTAAACACTATTTAAAGTACTCTAATCTAACATGCATTAGATAAAGTTAATAATTGATTATTTTTACCCATTTTCATGATAAGCTCACCAAATAAAAGTCCTTAATTTTAAGTTATAATAATGTTTATCGTGCTCAGTGGATTCAGTTCCCAAATAAACAAATAAACAGATTTTGGAGCCAGCATGTACGTGGGCGACCAGGTCTTCTGCGTCCCTGGGTCTTGCCTTGCATGATCAGTTGGAGCAGGAGATCATATAAGTACGAGTAATTGGTTTTCTACCACTACCAAACTCATGTGGATAAATGCATATAAACTACGGCACCGAAATATCGTTCTTTAATTCATCGCGGGCGCATCTCTTGAACGACGTGACACGAATGTACTGGAATCAGATTTCATTATGTCGTTATCGTGGCATTCGGTCTTTAGCTCGTAATTCAATGGTTTTTCATGCGCCGCTGTGTCGGCCGCGGATATAGCGGGAATATATACGACCTCTGTGGTATTGGTGGTCGAGGATTACCCTGGAGAGGTCCTGGGTTCTAATCCAGGTCGGGAGGGAAAATCCCCTATATGGACGTGAAGCTATGATATCAAAATATAGCGTGAAGGAAAGGAACGAACAAGGTAAAAGGTATATAGACAGAGTCCCGAAAAAAAAACATCGTTTGTAGAGCGGATAACCTACCTCACTTTTATGACTAAAGGAAGTCAAGAAACATCAGTCATCTGCAGAGAGCAACACGGCCTCCATTATCTCACAGAAACGCATTCTCATGGCCCGAACCCAGCAGTTGTCAATGTAGCAAAAAGACGAATAGACAGGACGCACGGACGGCAAATATTTCGAAATTTCAGAACAGGTTTCCAGTGCGTTTTTGCAATACCGCGCAAGTGGGTCTTGAGGGAATAATGATTGCAATTAAAGTTTGTAATTTCTGCGGGAGGGCTGAATGAGCAGCGGACATTTTTTGCGCCATTGATGGAGTTTTTCGTATGTGATTGTTTTGTAATGATAAATGGAGAAAGGATGACTTCAAGCAGTGTGCGGTCTGATTAATTGATGGATGATGTAACATTGCGAGGAAACCTACAAAATTATATTCATGGCTGCGACTATGAGCTAGCCCCAATAATAATAAAGCCACGAGGATTTATATGAAAATGCAGCAAGCCATATGGTGGACAAGACAACAATAAACCATTATTAAAGGAGAAAGCAAACAAGCCATTTCTCTAATAAGGCCCTAGCAAAGTGGTGCCAATCAAAGTAGCTAATTTTCGCACATTTGCATGCGCTTTCGCGAACGCACCCACATCTCAGCCAGATCTATTGCAGCATAGTCATAGCCTGAGAAAGCCTAGCGGGTTTTCCACTTGAGATGGCATTCTGGGAATAAAACACAGGCAAAAACATTGCTTCTTGCCCCATTGATGCCCCGTGCCTGTCGTAACTTATTTTTTATTTGATTTATTTTATTTTATTGCAGAACAAAACATTAAAATCACATTGCATTCCTTAGAGTATAGGTTTTACATACTTAACCTGACAGCATGCTTAGAAGACACATGTCATCTGCTACACCTATAACTTAATATTACGACTACCTAATCACACGAACAGAAATAGAAAGTAGGGAAAAGTATTCTAGAAAAAAAGTTAAACCTAAATGTTTTCTTCTTCTTTTAAATGTTTAGAAGTTGTGTTTGAAGGTACTGGGGGTATATTATACAAAGATATCTAGGGCATGTTCGTTGGACATGTCATTGTAAAGACGGCACATATTAGGGAGAGGTTCGTGGTAAGCTCTTTGTGTTATGTGCACGGGTACTACTAGAAACAGACAGTTTAACATCCAACATAGATCCAACATACGATATTCAAAGAGAGGGCCTTCCTTACACTCACCAAATCCGTTTTTGTAGTGTATTAATTTAAATTTTCGCACTCTTAAAATATATTTTTTCTTAGATGTGACGTGTTCTAAATTTATTAAATTAAATTTGGCATTTAAAATTAGATTAAATTAATGTTTCACTGGTTCTCAATCTATGTTATCAGCAGCACGTATCATGTAACTAGGAAGAGCGCTGAATCTGAAATACAGGTTAATCCTAGCTAAGGTTCAGATTATTCTGTTTTGTCTGACACAAATGCTCTGTATTAATTAAGTCTGTTATCTAATTGTGAACCTTTAATGATGCAATATGTAAATTATTATTTATTATCCAACACAGCTTTTATTTCGTGATTCATTTGTTTAGGGTGTAGAAGAATCACAATCTGCACCAGTTTAAATTTTTCAGGAATATTGATCGGCCTTCGCCTTTCTCACTCTTCTAATTCAGCCGTCCTAACCAGTACCTTTAGCAAAACGCCTGTAGCCCCATCTGTTAAATCAATAACGATCGGTTTTAAAGACAGAACGCGATTAGATACAGAATTAAGTAGCTCTGTAGCTCGATACTGTCTGCGATTTGGGAGGCGACACGAACTACACTAAAGCCAACTAATTAAAATGGGTGTTTGAAAATTGAATCTGTGGCTACATGGCAATAGGTGTAGGTGTGTAGGTAGGATTTGTATGTCAGTTAAGTGCCTTTAGTTCCTTTAGTATTGTGGTTTTGACTGGTCCCAAATAGCCCTCACAGTTTTTCTTGAAAGATATTGCGATTCCATCTACAAATTGTCGTTTCACCTATCTATTCTATTCTATTTTAGTTTATGGCACTTCTGTCGCATTAATGACAGCTCCTGACACTTTGATTGGTCAAACTCAAACGTCAATTTGAGTAAAAGACAGGGGAGGCAGTCGCTCACGTCCGAAGGAATTACTTGGAACCCACAGCCCTTTACGTCCTTCCCGGGTAGTGCTAACGAGCGACAAATCATCATCATCATAGTCATCAAATCATCTCAAGACATTATAATTTCCAGGTTCTCAAAATTGAGAACCTACGTAGTAAGTTTATATACTCTTTGGAGAACCTGACCACTTGACACTGGCAAAATTAAACTCAAAAGAGGTTAGGACGCCATTAATAAAAAGAAGAAGAAGAAGAGTAAAAGACCTACAGACGTCCAACGATCTTTTGGCGCGTGAGTGACGTTTACAGGGGGGCGTCACTTCTACGCAACCTAATGCAATGAACCTGCCAAAAAGCTTCAGTTCCACCTGTCACAGAACGCCAAAAGGTCCTTGGAAGTCTGTACCAAATTACCATTTTATTGCATATAAATAATAAAATTGCATTGTATACAAAGAATGGCGTTACAAAGATGTTGTTCCAATATTATGGCAATACAGAAAGCCACTAGTAACACCCGTCATATTTTCATAAGTTGGCAGGTCTGTAAGCAAACATTTTAACTATGAAGAACCTTCAGTTTCCATCGATTGCGATAGAAATATCTACATGTCTTTTAAAACGAGGACTTTGATATAAACTGCCAGTTGCATACAGCATAAATCCCCCTTGCATCCGGATGTCTAGCCTCATTCGCTAGATCCTGCATCCAACAAATCACAAGTGGCAACGTTACAAAACTGTATCATTGTAATTGGCGAAAGTTCCACATTTGTATACAATGAGCTACGCGTATATTTCGCGTCGTTGAATAAAACATTTGCTATAGGCACAGATAAGTGTCAGGCAGTAGAGGTTTCTTATTTATACTATGGTAGAGGTACTGTTTCCACCTTTCAAGTATAGGTGGTCCAACCATAATGCACGTTGTTAATTTTAAATAAAACAAAAGGTTTTCAGAGTACTATTTTAATATTTTTTTATCATGATAGCCTGGATCTATGACAATTATGTATCAAACAAAGTATCGGCCAAATGCTTGCCACGTCTTCGGTAGCATACTTTATAATTCATAATTCATAATTTCTTTATTGCACACAAAAAAAAGTTAACAAAGCATGGTAGGTAATATAAAGTGTACAATGGCGAGCTTATCTCTAAAAAGAGATCTCTACCAGCAAACCAAGTTTCGATGCGAGAGGTTGATAGCTGAGCGGGGGTAGACCCATGTGTACAACAATAAATTAAATATGCATTATATAATATGCATTCTAAAATTTACTTATATCCTAGACATAAAGACTAAAATAATATAAATATGATAAATACAATTTTTTTAAATAAATACAAAAATATATTATATGTCCATATTTTCAATGACTCTGAGACATAATTTAAGTTCAATGTCGTGAACCATAATTGAGGTTCAATGTCGTTAATTTGCCGAATTATCCATCCTTTAGCTCTCGAATTATTCTTGGCTTATTGACGTACACTTTTCCTTTTAAATATCTCCAAAGAAAGAAGTCAATCGATGTCAAACAGCCACTCTTTGTGGATGCATTGGCTTTTCAACAATCACTCGTGGATATAAAAAGTAAAAAATGCTCATTTACATTTATTACAGAATCCTGTGATGACCGTTTCCTCGTATGACACAGACACACACAGCCCATGCTTCATCGTTATGCCTCTCAGCCCTTATGCAGCCTCTGTTTGCGTAGGACCTCACAGGGTCTCTTGTAGAGCGCCAGATTTGCTCACTGCGTTGATAAGATGACAAGTTGATTAAGTAAGGGCTTTGTCAAGTTTAGTGTGTACTGAACTAGTTTGTTTGGGTAGATGGCAAGGTAAATGCTGCTGCAAATTAGTTTGGACGTGAAAATATTTAATTTTGGCTTCAGGATATGTGTTTCTTTACCTATCTTCTCCCACAGTGGTCCAAAGTAGGCAAGGCCAAGAGGCTAAAAACGTGTTTTATGTATATTGGATAATATCTACAGAAATAAAGATTTTTTAACTTTGTACTTTGTTATAGCCTTTATGAAGAAGACATTTTTAGATGATAGCTCGTGAAATCCAAATAAAATTGTTTTTGGAAACTAATTACTTACTTACTTACTTACTTACTTTATACTTTATTGCACACAAATCAATACATTATGACAATAAAAAATGGAAATGACATGTACAAAGGCGAGCTTAATTACCTACAAACCATAAATCCTTCATTTATTTTCGCATTACTTTTAGGTTTATTAGAGAATCATATAAAGTTAGAGCATGTTTTATGTCCTCTGACGTACCTTCATGTCATTATCGACCGTTTTTTTGTTGTTGGAAAAGCTAAATTTTTCTCCATATATCAAGTCTCAATTTGAATTAAACTGTCGATCAATCGATTGGATTTATTTAATAAGCTGACTGTTCACTATTCAGGGATTAATTGGTTAGTTCAAAACCTTTCTGAACGTATCAAAATCATGTTACTACCTTTTACGTTTACCGTACCAGGTTCTTTGCGTTTTTATGCAACCAATCACGGGTACAGCCTATACCATAACAATAATACGATTTGTTTATTGCGTGGGTGTCCGCAGCGAGATTTGCTATGCAGTTGTGCAATCACGTCGCTAGCACTAGACGGGATGAGTTTAGTCATACAACGCGTTTGTTCCCAGTATGTCACACCACCTTTTGTTACACTGTTACATACTGGGACTTTTTTTCCCATTATGTCACACAGCTGTTATTACTGTAACTTAATGGGATTTTTAAAACAATAGATTCCCATTATGTCACACCCTTCATGTCACACTGTTACAAAATGGGATTTTTAATTTAAAAATAATTCCCATTCAGTAACTGTGTTACCAATCGCTTTGCTACAATCAATACCTAAATATTTTTTGGATCATAATCTTAGTTAAACAATTAGTTAAAGCTCTAAGCAGAGTTGCAAAGAAAAGCGCAATAACCAAACGCGAACAGCAATTTTACAACTACCCTCAACTTTACACACCAATGGTTTTTCTCGGCCAATATTCTAACTGAACTCTTGACATTTGTGGTCGGTTGGCTAAACAAGCAAGTGACAAATAAACAAACCGGGTAATTTTATCGGTATCCGTGTGTTTAGTGTCCGTTCAACTTTTAAATATGTCTGAACCAGCTTGTTCATCCAGTGGTCATCCAAATTTAATAATAATTAAAAAAGGTCGTGGCACTATTTTACTACGAGGTGGACATCAATACTATGCCAGACGAAAACACAATAGTGGATTGACAGTGTGGGCATGTACAAAACGCCAAGAATGTAAAGGAATACTGAGGATCAAAGTAAGTACCTTTCTGAGTGTAAAAGTATCTTAATTGCTACATGCATCTTAATTTCAAAATAAACATAATTTTAGTTCAAATTTATAGCAAACAGTTCTAAGCAGAGTTACAAAGGCGCGATAAACAATGTGAACAGCAACTTCAAACACCCAATGTTTTTCAATCTATTATGACTTAAATTATTTTCTTTTTACCTGACTGCGGCGAAGCCAAAAAGGAGGGTTATGTTTTCACCGTCATGTATGTATTTATGTATATGTGTGTATGTATGTTCCTATGATCCCACATACAGCCGAGTCGCATCCAACAGGCGTGACCTATTATTAGATTTTGTCTTACAGTCGAGTTTTTTTTGGTTATTTTTAATTTTGAGATTATTTTTATTGTTGCTGTCAAGTCTCTGGCTACTTCTATAAAGGGATATCAGCCATGAATTTATGTAGGTATTACAACTGAGCAAAATGTTTACTCAATTATAACGTTTTTAATGTGTTTCCAGAACCAACGCACTTTGGAAGAGGAACCTCACGTATGCCAACCCGATTTTGCCAGAAATGAAATTGAAAAATCCATCTTCGAACTCAAAGAAGACCTCTGCAAACAGGAATTTCCTTCAATACCAAACAAGTACAATTCTATGGTGAGCAACCTCAAAGATTCTGGTATCGATATAGTAACCAGAATCCCAGATTTCAGCAATGTGAAAAGTTCATTATATAGAAAGCGAAATAAAGAAGCTGGGGTTTCGAAGCTACATAATAAAAACGCGCTAGATGTGGTAGTTCCGCCGCGGTTCCAAGATTTTTTGTTAGCTGACTATTGTTATAAAACTAACAATACTAGAATAATTGCATTTGCCTCAGCTGAAGCGAGAAAAACTTTGTGTGAATTGTCCGACTTTTTCGGTGATGGGACATTTAAAAGCTGCCCTTCCCCGTTTATACAACTGTACACGATTCATGGTGATAAAGGCAGTACCATTAGCAACACTAAAATAGTTCCTCTAATTTATGCTATTATGAACAACCGCAACAAAGACAGTTATATAATATTGTTCGAAATAATAAAATCTCAGTTACCAGGCTGGAAACCAACATCGTTTAAAATTGACTACGAGAAAGCTGCAATGAAAGCTATAGAGATCGTGTTCCCCACAGCTGCAATAAAAGGTTGTTTTTATCATTTCAATAAAGCAATATTTAGGAAAGGAAAACAGTTAAACTTAACAAAATCGAAAGATATTAAGCATGTGCGATTGGTTCAACTCAGTGCAGTTTTACCATTACTCCCAGAAACCGAAATAGTTAATGGCTGGGTTTACATAATTAGCAGGTATACTGATAGAAAAGAGGCAAATATAAATAAATTTGTTCAATATATGGAAAAGCAGTGGCTCAAACAAGACTTCTTAAAAGTATGGGGTGTTTTTGGAGAACCCCATCGAACAACTAATGCTCTGGAAGCCTGGCATAATAAACTCAACAAAGCTGTTGCAATTAAAAGCCCAAACATGATGCATTTTTTGAGTAAGCTTATGGATGATTCAAACCAAAATATTGTTAGGTTTATATTAAGAAATGAATCAATGCCCCTTAAAAAGAAGCGATCTGATAAGATTATATTAAAGGACGAATTTATCCAAGAAGTTCAGCTAAAATTGATGGAAGGTTTAATAACCGTCGGCCATGCCCTGGAAATTTTGAGACACTAACTTAGGCTTCAATACTCTAAAGTTAAACAGCCCTCAAAAGTCCATATTTTCTCTATACCTATGTTTAGAGCTGCATAATTGTAATTATTGTAATAATGATAACATTATTAAGATACCTATCTTTAAGAGCTTCTCATAACCAAGTACTTGTGGATATTATTGTAAATAATATATTATTATGTACTTCGTGACAAAAATATCTTGAATAATTTACATTTTTTTGACGTATTGTAATAATGATTATATTATTAAGATACCTATTTTTAAGAGCTTCTCATAACCAAGTATTTGTAAGGAAATTATTGTAAATAATATATAATTATATACTTCGTGACAAAAATATTTTGAATCATCATCATCATCATCATCATGAAGAAGTCTTGTTTTTTTGACGTGCATTTATAATTATTAAAGTACCTATTTGATGTTGCACAATTTCTTTCATTTATTCAGCCACAATGGTAACTAAGTGGGAATATAATTTGAAACACTGTGACAAACTGGGAATTATTTTTAAAGTCAATTCCCAGTAAATAACAGTGTGACATAAGAGTGTGACAAACTGGGACTCGAGTTTTTGAAAATTCCCAGCATATTACAGTGTGACATAATGGGAAAAAAAGTCCCAGTATGTAACAGTGTAACAAAAGGTGGTGTGACATACTGGGAACAAACGATACAACGCCTTCGTTCCTCCTATTGATTAAGATAGCTCTTGCACTAACGGCTGCTTATAAATGTAGGATGTACGTCGTACTGGCGTGGTCATTTTCCAAGGAAGAGACAGAGACAACAAGCCTCTTGAGTGTTCGTTAAAATTTGAGTTCTCGGAAAGAATCCGGAGCTAGGTAACTCGTGACTTTCATTGGCATATTGGCATCCTTCGTAGAATATTGTATAGGCTACCTATTACTTACTTATTGTCAAGTTTCGCAAAGTTTCGCTTTGTTGATCGACTAGAATTTCACCTGAATGGATAAGAATTTTAGGATTTCAATTCTAAGTTGTTGCCCAACACAAATACCTATAGTATATATGAAGACACGCTTTCGGAATGTGGATGTTTTACGTTCGATTTCATATCCGTGATCAACAGATTGCTAATGTCCATTTTGACATAAATCCCATAGCGCAACAGTCACTGTGGGCTATTCTTGAGGTCTCAAAACCTATAAACTAGAGGAACTAAATGCACTAAACTGACAACCTTCAAATCCGACAGCTCTTGCGCTATAACAGAATCACAGGCGCATCAAAGTTAGACGTAACGCGCAGTATGCTGCCCGTTCTACCTTCATATGGCTCTTGGCCACAGATTCCATTTTCCAACACAACATTTTAATTAGTTTAATGAGTATAGTTCGTGTCGCCATCGGAACCGCAGGCTGTCAAATGTAAAAACGTAGTCTTCAGGATCACGGATAGAGATAGGTTATTGAAAACGGGCGTGAATCTGCTGATTCCGTTCATAGTGTATCCGTACGTATCATAATGTTTAGTTTTACGATCCTTCAGAGATAAAACCCATAGAAACCCCATCATTCGTCAAACGCCGGTGGCCAGGACCACAACGCCTGCTATCTGACAGATATTTGAGTAATGAAGGCAGCAGCGGACTGCAATGACATATATTTGACAAATGACAGTGACAGTTGTGGTGACAAATAGCTGCTTAGGAGCATCCGTCTTGCGGGGTCTATTGTTTCTGAGTACCCCCTTAGTTTGTGCTGCTCGTTTTTCTTTGAGGAATAAAGAATGCAGTCTCAAGATACAGAGGGATTTAAAAGAATTTTAAACTTTCCAACATTCTTTAGTCTTTGCAAAGATTGGTGCCATTTTTGCTTGAACACATTTATATATTTACCGACTTAAAAAAGGAGATAGATAGAACCTCAAGTATACAGGATGACATTTAATTAGCTGACCATATTTTGGGGTATGATAGTACCCATCATTATGAAGAACTTTCCCCAAGGAACATGGGGTCGTAAACGAAAAAAAATTTTGGGTCTCCCATAGTAACTTGAAATCAGCTGATCGGGGCAATGTATTGAGAGACGATTTTTTTTTCGTTTGCGACTATAAGTTTTATGGTGAAAGTTGTTCATAATGATGGATACTATCATTCCCCAAAATATGGTCAGCTAATTAAATGTCACCCTGTATATTCAAGGAAGGTTTACCACGTTTTATTGATGCCTTTTTTTTCATACTTCATATTTTTTTATTGCACACAAACAATACAATTGCACATAGGACAATAAAAAACATAGAAAACGTGTACAAAGGCGAGCTTATCTCTTCTTTAAATATTCTTTAATTATCCTATATCTTTGTTCGTTTAAGATTTTGTTTACTTACATACCTTACCATAAATTAGATAATAGTTACTTCGTAACAGATCTGCACGGCGGCGCACGGTCCTACAAAAGCGAAAATACTTACATTATAATAGCCTAAAAAATATATAATGATACTTGGGGCTAACTGACCAGGATCAGATAATTTTTGTCCTTTACACTTTATTACTAACTGCAATACTTTTTGTTTAAAATAGTTAAAACCGCGGGAAAGGGGGGAGGAGCCAAAATTCAGCTTGGCAACATTCAGAACCGAATTTTCCGACCAGACTTTTTACATCGAAAAAGTCAGGTTGCCTAAATGACTCACAAAATGCCGTTGACACGATAAAGGAAGCCGATTTTTGAATAATTGAAACAAAAAGTAAACTTTAGAAAAAACCGACTTCCACAAACCCTATTTGATTTGATTGAGTTTAATACAAACTGTAACCCCTTATCCCCCCCCCTCCCCCCTTGGGGACTTAATTTTGTCAAATCCCATCTCTATGCTACCCCACGCTACTAAGGAACCTCTGTACAAAGTTTCATGGCTCTAGGTCCACCGGATTAGGCTATGCGTTGCCTGCCCATCAGCCACGCATTGTATTTGTACCTAGTATTGAGCAGTTCTGGTGGCCATATGTAGTCTTCATCAGCAGTTCCGCATCACAATATTATGCTAACCATGTGCATTTGCACGAGTTATTATGAAAAACACAAAAATCACTATAGGTCTGCCTATAATATTTGAAGAGTCCCCTCGATTTCTCCAGGATCCCATCATCAGATCCTGACCTAGTGTCAATGGAACCAATGGGAAGGTAAACCCTTTCAAACAAAAAAAATAATTTTCCAAATCGGTCCATCCATCTAGGCGCTATCGGGGTACATACATAAAAAAAAAACAAACATCCGGACGAATTGTAAACCTCCTCCTTTGGGAAGTCGGTTAAAAAAATATAACAGTCTTAACATGAATGGAGAGCCTCTGTCACACAGACCACGTGCTCTGTCATCATAAGGCCGATAATGCGTATGGACATATTGTTTGTTTATGTATCGCAGCGAGAAACAATAGTGGGAACCATAATTGATACAATCGTGAAATTATTCTTATTTGGAGATGTGTTTTAATGGATTTGTTTGAAGGTGGAATCGGTACGTGGTCCAATAATTTGAGATTGAGTTTGCATCTAATTGGGATTTTTGTCTGATAAGAATAATGACCAATATTGTTTATGTACCTGTTTGGAATTTTCTTGACGACGTACATCCAAACAGTACGTCACAGCCACAACAAAGATAGGCCTGCCTTAGATGCATCTACGAGTATAGGGAGATACGTAAACTCAACGGTACATACCTATAAGCCCTTATTATACAAGTAGGTAAAGGCTAAGAATAAACACAGATTTTTATTTCATAACTAAGTCGCAGAACATTCTTCCAAGAAGAGTTTCCTTCTTCATCGTCGACCAAGTCAAGTCTTACTTTTATTTATTAAGTCTCGAGGACCCGAGGCTCTTTGTTCAAGTCCTAAGGCAAAGTCTGTTAACACCGGGCAATGTTTGTTAGCATACTGTCCGACTGTCCTACTGTTGACTTTGCAGTTATTTGCAGTTGTTTAAGCGATTTGTTGCCTCGGCTTTGTGTTCGTGAAATTTCGTGTGCAGTCGCTTAAGGGTCGATCTTTAAAGACCCAGATAATCAGTCAGATAACTTTTTTGACATTTCAAGTAGGTACCTGTGAAATGTCAAATTCCTCAAAAAGCAGGCAGATAATCGAGGAGTGAAAGATCGGCCCTAAGAGTTAAGCTGTAATCCTCCTACCTACCAGCAGCGTAATATACAAAAGACATACGTAGCAATGAGAGTTCTTTGAAATCAAAACAAAAACAAAATGACAAAAAAACAAATCCATCGATAAAACCCACAGCCTCCATAATTCACACCGGCAAGGAATTTGTACAGCAAACAAAAAATGTGACACGTCTCGCGGATTTCGTAACAGCGTTGCATCAAAACCTAAACACACCGCAAAGAATCTTATTTGCACTACGCCCATGATGTTTGGTAGAGCAAACAGAACGTGCTATTCTGACATCATGTTGTAGAGAAGTGTTTTGAAATACATGGTCTTTTAATTAGCTGAGGCGTTATCCTGTTATGGAAGACGCATACTGATGGCGTATCAATAGCTCCCAAGGACGCTGTATGTCTTGCAGGCGGCGCCTAATTTGTCTATGCTAACGCGATGCTCTTACCATTATCTTTTGAGAAATTATGATAATCATCACTAACAACTTTCCCAGGAAAACCATGGTCGCATAGGTTTTTTATGTCTCCCTTTAATAGGTCATACCACTACTTTGAGGATGAATCACATTATTATAATGACCTATCAAACCCAATACCCTAGCTAGATCATTTATCACCCCAACATCATGTTAAACTGCCAGGAAAGTAAAGAGACGTTTTTTGTGAGCAGCGGTCACGCCGTTATTTTAAGGTTTTCCCATTATTAACACGCTCTGTGTACAAAAAGCTTTGGTCACAGTTAGCCCTTTATCTCCAAAGAACACTCGGTGCCCCAGATTTGAGGAAAAAAACAAGAGAATTATGTTGATACAGGGAGCACTTATCCAGTGGAGAGCGCATAGATATATTTTCGTTTGAAACACAAATCACCAATTTATGGGCGGCGGGGGACGAGACGAGGTAAGAGAGCTGTGATTGGTCAGCCGCTGCGAAACTGTCTGGCGGCCCGTCATCGTACATAGGTTGCGTATGCCAACGTTTGTTGAATACAACCAACGTTTGGCGAGCCGCATTCCCCCGCAGGCGCAGTCAATTGGATATATAGTCTCTGGGTTAATATAATACATAGTAATATTACGAACAGAGTCACGCCTTTAGCCATACGTGGTGACAGAGACATGATCCAACTTGATTCCAAGTATTGATTTAATTAGTTAAATAGCTTGCGTAATAATTGAAACAAAAAGTAAACTTTAGAAAAAACCGACTTCCACAAACCCTATTTGATTAGATTGAGTTTAATACAAACTGTAACCCCTTACCCCCCCCCCCCCCCCTTGGGGAATTAATTTTGTCAAATCCCATCACAGTGCTACCCCACGCTACTAAGGAACCCCTGTACAAAGTTTCATGGCTCTAGGTCCACACCGGCTTAGGCTATGCGTTGCCTGCCCGCCAGCCACGCATTGTATTTGTACCTAGTATTGAGCAGATCTGGTGGCCATATGTGGTCTTCATGAGCAGTTCCGCATCACAATATTATGCTTACCATGTGCATTTGCACGAGTTATTATGAAAAACACAAAAATCACTATAGGTCTGCCTATAATATTTGAAGAGTTCCCTCGATTTCTCCAGGATCCCATCATCAGATCCTGACCTGGTGTCAATGGGACCAATGGGAAGGTAAACCCTTTCAAACAAAAAAATAATTTTCCAAATCGGTCCATCCGTCTAGGCGCTATCGGGGAACATACATAAAAAATAAAAAAATAAATAAAAAACAAATATCCGGACGAATTGTAAACCTCCTCCTTTGGGAAGTCGGTTAAAAAGACCCAATATGTGTGCAAAGCATTTATGATCCTGCGATAAAATCAGATTTCTAATTCAGTGCCAAAATGGGTTATAAAAATAATCATGTAGCCTATATTCCTGTATTTCTAATTCACTGCCAAAAAGAATACCAAATATACGTGAATGCCAAAGTAACACGTGTCATTGTCTATTGGAGATACGCTTTCCAACAATATTTTGGCTTGGGTGACAGGTGAAACTGCCGCTTTTTGGCATTAAGTTGCTTAGAACTGGGGCGCTACCCTGTAAACCCACCTTCAACATCAAAGTCACATCTTTAGGGCTACCAGTGCAATATGATCATAAATTCTACTAAACAATCTTGATGAAATATTTATCGATACGATTTCTTTTGAGGTATGTTTGTTATATCAGTAAAATAATCTGATTTTTATCTGTTGAGGATTATTAAAAAAATATATAAATAAAGATAAAATGATTATTAAAAAAGAAATAAATATTTTTAAGATTTCAAAGGGATTTATTTTATCTTACCAATATGTTAATTTTTAAAGTGCCGCTTTTATCAAAATAGTAACCTACTATTAGACAACATGACATTTTATATGGCAACCCATGTATTTACGATTTTGGCAGTGAATTAGAAATACAGGTATAGTGTGTGGGATTTACGTTTTCATTTCATTTTTGATTTGATTTTTATTCTAGCCAGCCAGTTGTAAGTTTTGGTTGCAATTTGAAATAGTGGTGAGTCCAATTGGTTTGATTGCCAATTAGTAAAATCCGAACAGAAAGAAATTTATTCTAGACTGACTGAGCACATTCTCCAATTTGATCAGTCTTATAATTTCTTTCGACCTTAGAATTTCATTTTAATTGAAATAATAAGCAAATATGTCGCAAAGAAAAGACGAATACGCGACTGTCCTCAAGGACCAAGAAGAGTAACATCGTTAGACTCCTAAAGCGTCAGAAGAGCTAATCTCGCATACGCATCTTATAGTTTTTAGGGTTTCGTACCCAAAGGGTGCCAAACGGGGGTTCCGTATTCAAGTTTTTCATTTTTCAATTTTTCGTAAAAATTACTGAGTATTGTACTTTACATCATTCAAGCGAGGTAAATAAAACATTCATACAGATTGTAATTGAAAGGGCCAAGCCTCGTCCTCTGTGTGTCTGTCTGTCCGTCAGCGAGCTCTATCTCAGAACCGCAATAGAAGAGTTGAAATTTTCACAAAATGTATATAATTATCTGTTGACACTACAGCAACCAATAAGATTATTTTGAAAAGCAGCGGTGTCGGTAACAAGAAGTTTTTGTACTTTTTCTTGTACGACGGTGCGGAACCCTTCGTGTGATACCCAACTCGCACTTGACCGATTTTTATAAATCCAGCACACGATACGACTCTATCTTCACCATACAATCTGTCTAGTTTTTACAGTTCTTCCTTTCGTCTTAAAAGGAGGCACCTCCCGCGCCCCAGGAATGTTAAATGGGTCATAAAACAAACGCTCGTATAGTGCGTGAGCGTGACTGCGTCTAGTCGTAAAAACGTCCTCGCGTCATAGTTTACAGCGCAACAGGCCTCGGAGGAGTCGTTGTGGTATTAACCCTGGAGTATGGTAAGTTCTGGTGGAAAACATCGTAAGAGCGCTTTCACATATAGGCGTTTCTGTCGCGCGACTGCAGCCGCGCTGCTGAAATATGTTGAAACCCAGTCGCGCTGACAACCGCGCGTTTGTTGCGCGACAGCCGCGCGGCTGTAGCGCTGCGATGCGAGCGAATCGTGGCGGATACGCCGCCGTGTAGTCGCGTGCGGTGCGATTAGTCGGCATTCGACCAGTGTTGCAAACGCATGTGTTGGAAGTTTCAAATTATTTACCTACGCGCCCCACAAGGAAGTTCGATACCGAAACATTCAAACTACATGAAATTCAATCTCGGCAATGATTTATTTATTTATGTTGATGTTTATTTATTGATGTTCATCGTCGTTCATACACCGTTCAAGGTGTCTTGCTAGTTGCTAGTATGAATGAATTTGCGTAACTGTTGTGATAACGTTATCGCAGTTATTCACCATTTGTTTATTTATACCGACATCTTAATTTGCTCTGAAACTGGATAAATTGTCCACAATTGAGATAAACATGGCGGTTTTAAAATAAAATAAACACCAATTAGTAGTTATATGTTTGTATGGATTTCATAAGAAGTTGTGATATGTATGATAAGTTCCCTGATGTAATTACTAGTTTATTTAAGTTGTTTTTGTAACAAGGAAAAAAATACAGAGTTTCATTTATTAATTAGGTACGTATTTGCTAAGGAATTGCACATAGATAACGAAAGAATACAGAGTTTCATTTATTAATTAGGTACGTATTTGCTAAGGAATTGCACATAGATTACCGGCGGCCCTCACACTAGGTTAGACCTGTATCGTGAGGCCCAGTTCTTTGACATAAGAATTACAACTTAGGTTTTACTTACGGCACAGAAGAGATAATAGTACTACGTACAGAACGGCCACTCCCTTCCCCGCGCGGAGTCAGATACCGCACCTCACCCCGGAGTCGGGGAGCCTCTTCGGGAGACACTTTGTTTAGGCGCTGAACGCACACATTCACAAACGAACGAGTTTACGCACACATTTGCACGTGTACATATGTCATTAGGCTATGTAGTAGTAATAGGTGATTATTTTACGAGCGTTCTATAGAGTGTCCGAGGTGTGCTTACGGCAAGAGGTGTACATTATAATTATGCAGTTTGTTTAATCAATGGATGTATGATATGGAGATAAGATCATTAAATGAAAAGTAAAATTATAGGGATACTAAATAGAAATACTTAAATATAATAAAAGGGAGGGGAGATGATTATGTATCGATTTTCAGGAAATCCTCAGTTTCTTGGTATTTAATAGATTTCAACCATTTTAGAATAATGAGTTTAGAAGCTCTCACCGTACAGTCACAGTGCTTGATGTCGCATTGTCCGAGAACCCTGTTATAGATGAAGGACATAATGAAATTGGGGAAACGACGAGCAAACGATGTTTTGAATGACTCGTTGTCTTGGTATACTGATTTACTGGTGATATAATGGTGGTGTGATGTGATGATATTAACACCCACGGTAGCGTAAGGACAAAAGAGTCCTTGGAACAATATTGACATTAAAATTATAAAAAAAAATATGACATTAAAATTATTTTGACAGTGGGTACCAAGACGTCAATGAATGTCTGTTGGTACCCACTGTCAAACTAATTTTAATGTATTTTTTTATAAAAAAAATAGCTCGAGCTTGGGGGTTAAGAATGAATGTAGGCATGTAATACTGAATTGAGCTCAAGATGATGATCCGTCTCCAAATATAAATGGTTTATTGTGGTGTTTGTGAAGTAGGAGGTCCCGACAATGGACCCTGTAAGGTCACTGGACTTATATTCTGAGGAATACTGTACCAAAACAGTAAGCTCTGTTAGGTATCCTTTGTCCTTATTGTGACCACATCACTCTGACTGACCCAACAGTAGAGCTTGTCCATACTAAAATGACGCGCCCTCCTCCTTCATGCTTGTGTTGTGTCATGTGCAGGGATCGGATCGAAGGTGTGAATTTACCTAAAGTTTGTAGTCGGACATGACAAGAAGCAGTTACAACCACATGAGTTGAGTTGAAAAAATTACTGCACCTTTCAATTACAATCTGTATGAATGTTTTATTTACCTCGCTTGAATGATGTAAAGTACAAATACTCAGTAATTTTTACGAAAAATTGAAAAATAAAAAAGTTATGATTTTTTTGGGAATCAGCAGTTTGAAAAAGTTTATAGTTCGGTGTTTCAAATGTTAGGAACATGTAAAACTAATCAAAACAAAAATTAACTGGTTAGACAAAAACCCGAAATTTAATGGGTTAAGTTAAATTCAAACCGGTTCAACTCAAGTGGTTGTAACTGCTCCTTGTTATGTCCGACTACAAACTTTAGGTAAATTCACACCTTCGATCCGATTCCTGGTCATGTGTGTTCAAATGTAGTGGGGCGCGTCATTTCAGTTTGGACAAGCTCTACACTGAGAAGTGCCTTAAGTTTGACCTTCAAATTCACAATACGCATTGTGTAGGTACTAGCGCATTTGGTACCTGTTGTATCCAATATACAGAGTGATGAGAAATGTGTAGGTAAATTCCATATATGATATATCGTGAAAGATTTTGTAGAAAAAAATCCCAAAAGTGGTTCATATGATCTTGAGTGCGGCGGTATAGTACGGGGCCATTGTTTTGGCACGTCAAGTCTCGTCTCGCTCTCTCTCTCTCTATCTCTCTCTCTCTCTCCCGCCAAGTCAAACGCCGAGTATCATCATGTTGTGTCAGAGACTATATATCCAATTGACTGCGCCTGCGGGGGAATGCGGATCGCCAAACCTTTGTTGTATTCAACAAACGTTCGCATACGCAACCTATATACGATGACGGGCAGCCAGACAGTTTCGCAGCGGCTGACCAATCACAGCTCTCTTACCTCGTCCCCCGCCGCCGCCCGTAAATTGGTGAGTTGTGTTTCAAAGGAAAATGTATCTATGCGCTCTCCACTGGATATATATTATCTATAAAAAAACCGCAATAAAAAACACGTTAGTTGTATGGGAGCCCCCCTTAATATTAAATTTCTTTTGTTTTTTAGTATTTGTTGTTATAGCGGCAACAGAAATACATCATCTGTGAAAATTTCACCTGTCTACACTCTCAAAAAAATATTGCCTTTGCTACAAAAAAGCTTTGATGCTGGACAGTCGTCAAAGGTGCATAGTAATGAAGACAACGTTTTTATTGTTACTCTTCAATTGCTAATGCAACAAATTTACCAACATTGATGTAACAGCAATAAAACAACTGTTGAAATTACAATGCTAAAATTGTTCATGTCACAATAGGATTTCATGTCCTTTTGTTCCCATGACAAATTCCTTTAACTATCATATCAAAGTATATTGTCCCTACGTCTAATTTCCCTTAGCTACAGTATCAAATCTGCTTTGTTCCGATGACAAAGTATTTTTTACTTTTGTAGTACCTATATATTTTGCTACTCTAGCAAAGTAACATTGTTGATCTGGATACCTGCACTTTGTTAATGGTACACCATGAACAAAAATTATATACTCCACGAAGCTACTGTCTATTATTCCAGGAGTATGCGTACCCTGAAATATGCTTATTTTGTACACCAAACACCATACATGCGTATGGTGCATACATAGAGAACTCCGGTCAAAGTACGCATACCTCTAATAATAAAGGCACAGAAGCTTCGGGGAATATATAATTTTTTCAGTGTACCATTTACAAAGTGAAGGGATCAAAACCTACAATGTTACATTACTCGGGTAGCACAAGATACGATAAAGAGGATAGCGATATTTGAGAATCCTAAAAGAAAAAACGAAGACATTTCTATCAAAAGTATGGTATATTAATCTCTACTCGAGTCACACTAGGATTACAACAAAGAACAAAATATTTAATACCGAGTGTTTGGTGTATCAAGTGAAAACACTTTTTGGGGAGTAGGAGACATTATCCTGACAACTTTTACTGTGAAACCGATTTGATCAGAGCATCTTTATTTTCCACTTCTCCATACAAATTAGCTGATGACTGCTTGGTGCTTAAATTTTCTGCAAATCCATATTTCTTCACGCACGACGACGGCACGAGCACAAACACAGGTGTTCTTTGCACGAAATTCACGTTGAAACTGGCAGAGTCAGAGAAAAGGTTTGCGCTTGCGACGAACAAGTACTTTGAGCTACTGCCGCATCAACAACACACTTAGCCGTATCAATAACACAACTAGCCATAGTAACAACGCCTATTTTGATAGATTAAACTTTGCTACAACATCACTTCATAATAGGTGATAAGTTGGCAACGTGCCGTCGTTATCCCGTTTAAATATTTTTAACATAGTTACCGTATCTACGTGTCTTTAGCTGAAATAAAAAAACAATTTCAACAATAAAAAAGATGTCACAGGCACTATGGGCCTATAGCTGCAGCGACGATGCACTTACGTGTGGTAACAATAAATTTCTAACAAAGCATTTATTGTCGCTTTGTCAGCCGATTTTTCTCTGAGTGTAGCTACCACGGTTCATGAGATACAGCCTGGTGACAGACAGACAGACAGACGGACGGACGGACGGACAGCGAAGTCTCAGTAATAGGGTCCCGTTTGGCACCCTTCTGGTAAGGAACCCTAAAAACATACATTAGGTCAGGAAATCTTCAAAAACGCCTCAGGTATCTAATTAATGGACGGCTCCTGACTCTAGGTTTAATTAAACACATATTTCACTTGTACAGAAGTCACAAAGTTTATCGATAGAAAATTCTTTAGCATTTGGGCGCGTCGAAAACATGTTTCTTGTATATGTAATTTTATCTTTTTAGCACAAAAAACACCATGTCTAACACAATCCCATGAATCACCATTCTCCACAATAGGTCGATGGTATTGACTCATGCTCATAAATTTTTACTGCTTTGCAATTTAAGTATTATGCTTGTACTGCGTTTGTGTTTATAGGGTTCCGTACCCGAAGGGTGACCAACGAGGCCCTATTGCTATCTCTCCCGGTCCCGTCTGTCTTTCTGTCAGCAGGCAGTGTATATATCTCATAAACCGTAATAGAAAATTGTTGAAATTATCACAATTGACAACAAATAATGAACTTGAACAATAAGTGTTTTATATTTTAGTAAAAGGTCAACAGACGTGAATTTGTAGACGTGTGTCTTTCTTTTACAATGGTAAGGAACCCTTCCTATGCGGTCCAACTCGGACTTGCCGGGATTTATCAAAATAATGGTAGCACGAGTTCAGCTCAACAATTCAATTATTAAATCCACGGGTCTGACTACTACGCATGCAAGATCAATTTAATGCTTGAAGATGTTGAGTTTAATCGATATTGATGTAAATATACTTAGATGAATGAGTTGTAGTATTTCTATTCTACGTTATCTATTCATGTCGATTATTTTCCTAGAAGTCCTAAGCACTTATTTAAGTGAACGCTAAAGTAGGCCGGTATCTTGTGTATTGAATTGATCGTATATTTATCGCAAAATATGTTGATGTGAATGGTTTCGCACAATGTACTGACTGCAAAAACGGTGACTGATGAACAAATGATGTAGTTTATATTATTATTTTTTTATTTATTTTTTACTTAAGTATTTGATGTTGTACACTTGGATCTACCTATTGTTGATTTATTTATCCTTTCGATCCTGGGTTTGCTGGAAGAAATCTCTCTACATGTCATTTCCATTTTTAATTGTCATTATGTATTGATTTGTGTGCAATAAAGTATAAAGTAAAGTAAAGTAAAGTAAATGAATGAATTATATTAGTTTACAGTAAAAAATACGCACGCATGAAACTGAAATAATATCCATAGTAGAAGTAGGACATCCTACTCGTAAGACATCTGAGTAAACCTTTACAATAAGTCACCCTTAGATCTACTAAAGTCGGAATTCAGAACGCCTTTAGAATATTTTTTCCCGTTGATTCAGCCTAACAAATAAGAAAAACAAGTACTTTATTTTGTAGTGGTTGAGGTCCCTGATGATAATGTTGTCACAACTATTTTTGACTATTCATCCAGGGGATCATCTTTAGCTGACTGACCTGGTCTGTCTTGGTGTCGGGTGCCTTCTTGGTTCCTGTATTGCCTTGGTTCTTGTATTGTCTTGGTTCCTGTATTGCCTTGGTTCTTGTATTGTCTTGGTTCCTGTATTGCCTACCTATCTATTACATAACTGATTAGTCAAATAAAATTATCCATCAGATGAATTTTCGTCTGACTTATCTAAAATTACAAAACTGTCAGGCAAACCTTCTATCTTAGGCTTATGGAGTTACGCAACACATTCACATTAAATGAGTAAAAACTATATTATTTTTTACATATTTATTTTTCTGTTGAGTTTGCTGTCGCTACACAATAGAATATAGGTATATAGTTTTCGTTTTCATTCACATCAACATAGCCTGCGATACCTATACGATATCTAAGAACACACTAAAATCTCAATCTTTTGAAAGTAAGGAATTAAGCGGATCGGTACTGATCTTTCCGGGACTAAGTAGTCCGTGAAATGGTTCAAAAGAACCAAATTCACATTTTGTACCATTCAACTTACACTCTGGTATGGTATCAATAATGTAATTTGACATTGTTTCAAGGCAATAAGTAAGAAACGCACATATACATTGAAGAGGTAACTATTTACATTATATTTGAACCGGACTCAAAGTCTAAACATAAACAAACTGTAGCGAGTCATATCGTTATAATGACACAGCTGATAACATTAACTTCTAAATATTTCCTTAATTTTAAAACTCATTGGCGACGTGGATGTCGGAATGGAGAAACCGGCAATGGATAGGAATATATTCTCTAGTTATTTCTATTTCAACCACATGGGTATCCTAGTCAGGCATCTGTATATATTATTCTTTATAGCTAAACTCACTGTTTTTCATTTTTTAAAGATATGGGGAACTTGCATACTGCTCGCCACTCTTCATAGCTATGCTAAAGGTACAAATTGTATAAAAATAAAAATCTATTTATTTTGGTATAATTGAAATGCAGGCATTATTTGATAATAAGGACCTGTTCCAGTAACTCCTATTTCTAAGCCCTACTGAACAGATTAATCATAAACTACGAATGTAAAATGACAGATGAATCTGTCACATAGCTTTGAGGTGGTCTCTGGGCTGATTACTTTCTCTGTGCTGGGCTGCTTGAAAAAGGCCATATAAATCTGAAAAAACTACTCAAATTAAGTGAAAATTCGTCATTGTAATAATAAATTAGTTACTGGGCTTGGGGCTAAATGAAAAATCAAATTAACATCGAATACGGAGAACATTGAAGGATGAACATTGAGGAATGGAGGAAACTTTACAAGTGCAGTCTTCGGAATTTGCTGTGAAGATGGGAATTGATGATGATGACGAATACTGAGTCAGAAATACACATAAACAGATGAACCTATCTTGTTTGCACAGTTTTCCGTGTATTCATGACTCACTTATCTCCTCCTAGAGTTTTACGGCTATTTGCTTTAGTATTGATAAGATTTGAAGTGCGATAAAGATTCTGGAATATTTTTAGCCCTACAATTTTACTTCCTCTACGATACTTGCCCCATTCAGGAAACCCTATTTTACATGAGGCTTCCGAGCGGCATTCGCACATCGGAAACGATCGTGCGGGTAGAGCAACATCTAGCCGAGACGGGTACTGGATGGGTGACCGTTGCTATGTGGTATTTGATTCGGGTGCTTTCGTGTTTCGGATGACTTGTGGAGCTGTAGGGCCCGGCTACAATCGCTATTGGGTGGTAGTAGTCGTAAAGCTGTGTCAGAGGTCCTAGTAGATCAGTTTGATAACTTCTGACAGTCGGATTGGTCACTATCCCGATACCAATCTCCATCAACCTGCACCACCCGCACTGATCCAGCGTGGTGGACTATGGCTTAATTTCGTATCATTAATACTTTATTTTTATTTAGCCTGTATAGTGTCCTACTGCTGGGCAAAGGCCTCCCCTATCTCAGACCATTCCTCCCTGTGCTGTGCTGCCTCTTCCCAGTCCGGCAAATACCTGTCCGTCCAGGTCGTCCCGCCATCGACGTCTCGGCCTGCCTCTATTCCGTATACTACTACTTATTAATTTACATGACCATTAAATGATCAGATATTGACGTCAGTTAAGAATTTCTACTTCAGGCGGGCCAATATTACAATGACAAAACTACTACCAATTTAGATGACAAAACTGCGTACCTAGTCTTTACCATCTCAGCGCACAGAAATCCAAAGAGTGGCAATGGACTGAGTCAGTACGTCTCTCTTCGGTGTATTTCATAAGACTTAAGTAGAAACACATAACATTGTACGGTAGATACAAAAAATATTAATATTATATTGACGTTGACAATCTGTATGATTTTATGGTCAATAAAAAAAAAGAACTTTGAACTTTGAACGAAGGATATCTAGGGAGCATGGAACATGCCACATCCATAGTCAAGAGCCGAACAAGGTCATTTCTTTATCTTCACGCTCACCGACCATCGATGACTCGTACAGCGATTAAAGGACGCTCATAACAACTCTGCTGATAAACAAGCTGATAATCTCATTCCGAAGTTAACTTCCCGCGTGCGTAGGAGTAAAAGACGTTATTTTTCATTTTTGAGAATTTCAAAGTTACACCTTTCTATTCCTGGAAGTTTTTGTACTATACAACCTAGCGGTTGAAGATTGTGATCACAGAAAAAATGTAAAATGTAATATTTTGTTTATGTTTGTTTGTAAACAGTTATTTGGTAAAGCTCTGCTAATAGTTAGTTATAAATAATAATAACCCCAATTAGCGGTGTGTTGTGAAAACAAAAACTCATAAGAAATACGAAAATAACAATAAAAATAAATCATAATAGCCACACACCCATGTCATGTCAATAAAACAAGTGAAAGTCAAACTCCAAAAGCAATCGACGACAACTCATAATATGTAGTAGCAGTAGTTTGTATAGCAGATATTGACGTTTTTTCCCAAAACTGGTTATTACGCAACCAATAACTAGCAGTGCAGTTTGTTAAAAGATCATTAAGAAGAAAAACTTGTTAATGTGCCACTGAGTGATCGAATTTCTATGGAAAGTGGCGTAAATCAGTATTGGTGAGGTTGCGCGTACGACTGGTTGCGCTGGCGCAGTTTTGATGGCGATTTTTATTTGATAGATTTTTCGCGGTTGCTACCTATATGGTTTATGGACAAGTGATTAGTGTTGTGTGCTGAGATGAGTGTGCCGAATTTGAGCGGGGATCAGATTACAGGTAATAGTGGTTAATTTATCATAGGTACAGCTGTTCTAACGGTGATTGAACCCCACCCCGTATCGGAAAAGGCGTGACGCTATAATATGTTACGTTAGAACGCAGTTTTTTTTTTTTATAAATTTATTCAAAATAAGTTACACTTGTTCTTAACTTTACGTGTGGCCACTAAATCCTTGATAGGTTTAAGTGTGACCACTGACTAAATCCTTGATAGGTTTAAGTGTGACCACTGATGAGAGGCTTACCTGCAGTTGCATCCATGTTTCCATCATAATGACTTCTTTACCTTATCTACACACTCTTCAGTTGAATGAAGTCGTTATTACAACACATACAACTCATGTTTATTTCGTAGTTAATCTAACAAATCAAAATCGAATCCAATTATTTTATTCTCTAGATATTGCAAATATACTTAGAATACGTATTTTTTGCCTGTTCTATAAGGGCAAAAATACTCCCGCAGTTTTTTTTTAACACTTAGGTTTTTTAACCTTTCTTAGCCTTTCACGAAACGAATTTTTAATTTAAGCAAATGCTTAGCAACTGAAACACATGACTATCCTATGAGATTCTTGCGATTAAATGAGTTATGTGACAACTTAAATTTCAAAATAGTTTCGTGAAACTAAGTCTTAGTTTCGTATCCAGCCTATAAAATGACGTCTATAGACTTTTTAAGGTCACGTCTTTAGAAACTTAAATGAAGTATGTGTTCATTCCTAATCAAGGTTTACTTGGATAATTAACTATTTTTATCATTATCATAACATTGTATGTAGTCATAATAATAAAATATAATGTCATGTTCACCTTTGTGCCCAGGATAAGCTAAATGGTCTATGGTACTTAGGGACTGTCAAATGCGGCGTATAACTATGTCACTAAAAAGATACGCTAATTAGTTTCCTCTATTTAAATAGATAACCAGCATTGCATTAGCATTTAGTTGAAAAAATAGGTTGTATAATTTGTTAGTCTGTCGAATATGTTTTCTTGTTTGTAATAGGACAGAACCTCCTAATTGTTAGCTGAAAAATAAAACTTTTCATATTTATTTATGAGGCTCAGCTACCAAGTAAATGGTTTATGTCAAGTTTTAGAGATTAGGTGGCAGTGGTTCATTAATATTTGCATGCATAAATTTAAAAAAGATCAAAGACTTGGGTCATAAAATATAGTATGCGAACCACGTAATTTTTTGTCGGATCCACGAACTTAACTTCTAACCCCAGAGACTATATATCCAATGGACTGCGCCTGCGGGGGAATGCGGCTCGCCAAACGTTTGTTGTATTCAACAAACGTTCGCATACGCAACCTATGTACGATGACGGGCCGCCAGACAGTTTCGCAGCGGCTGACCAATCACAGCTCTCTTACCTCGTCCCCCGCGCCGCACGTAAATTGGTGAGTTGTGTTTCAAAGGAAAATTTATCTATGCGCTCTCCACTGGATAAGTGCTCCCTGACTAACCCCCTTTCTAATGAAAAGGGACGGATCTATTCAACTGTATACCACTGTCCGATTACGCCGCCGCCCGTTTACATCCTGAACAGTTATTCATTAGTAGGTAACGGCGTAAGTGAACAGTGCCCCAGGTTGAAAAGCATAATATAAAAAAGTTTCTAAATTGAGAAGCAAAGAGGATTTCATGAATAGTGCGACCAACTAAATGCTGGCCGTAATGGCAGAGTGTTGGAAACAAAGAAATGTGGATAACCGTTACCTGCTGCGGTGGAAGCAGAAGAGCGATTGAAACGCTGAGTTTGGCAGTTTTAAATCATTGTTAGGGTTCCGTACGCGAAGGGTGCCAAACGGGACCCTATTACTGAGACTTCGCTGTCTGTCTGTCTGTCTGTCACCAGGCCGTATCTCATGAACCGTGGTAGCTAGACAGTTGAAATTTTCACAGATGATGTATTTCTGTTGCCGCTATAACAACAAATACTAAAAAACAAAATAAATTTAATATTAAGGGGGGCTCCCAAACAACTAACGTGATTTTTTTTGTGGTTTTTTTATAGATAAGGAACCCTTCGGGCGCGAGTCCGACTCGCACTTGGCCGGTTATTTTACTATGCGTAATGTTTATCTTCAATTGTTCGAAGAGTCGAATGCGAAGAATGAATGAAGAGCCCTTGGCAATAGGACACAAAGAAACAGCGGCATGTGGGTGACTTACTATAGCTCAGTAATAATAAAAACACGTTTTAAAAGAAAACAAGTTTAAAAAAAAAGTTTATGTGTAATATATTAACCCTTTTCCAGTTTTAATGCAGGTCCATCAGCTGTTAATATGTAGATACCCAACTATATGTTTGTGTCGCCTTGGTTCACTGTAATAATAAATAAATAGGTGACGTACAATTGGACTATTAAATAACTAAATAAATAGATGCTACAATATCGCACATTAACCATTTTAAAAACGCCAGTTAGTGCGTGTCCCAAACGACAACTTCGTTACCGTTCCATTGTTTACACCTTCATTAGTTAGTTTATAACAAACACACTGCACATCACTCACTAACCAAAACAGTTACTAGAACTGGGTTAATATTATTTTGGAAAGTAGGTGTTTGTAGTAGAACTGTGTGTGTGAAAACTGTTAACGCTACTGAATGGTATGGCGATATGAGTGTGCTATTACTATTTCTATTGTTTTATTAAGTACTTATTGTTCTTGTGCTTATGTAATCTGACCATTGATATGACTATGCTACTATGATTACATAAACAAAGGTTTGACTAACAAAACATCTATCCCTAAAGCTAAAACGAAAGTAGACAAAATTTTCATGGACTATTTTACTTTACTTTTACTTTATACTTTATTGCACAGAAAAAACATATTACAGACACTTAATATTAATGTTACGGGTAAAGCTAGGAAGCTAACTAAACTTAGGTTTACCCGGATAAACCTAGTAATACGCATGCCTCTAGCTTTACCTATACAAAGTTCTAATTCGGCAATTTTTTTTTCTTTTCATTCTATACCATAAAAAATATAAATGTGACTTAAAGCAACCAATTCGGTTTTGTGAAACTACATGGGGTCGTTTCGCTCCGCTCCGCTTCGCTCGGCTCCGGGTAGTTCTTAAAGTAAAGTAAAGTTGTGATCTAACACAACCTATCTTTAGTATTGGCACAGAAAGTGACCTAAAGCAACCAATTACTCTTTAATAAAACAACTTAGGTGAACATTTATCACTTATAGTAAGCAAAAAAATGTTTAATACAAAAAAAAATATATTTTGATGAGTATATGTTTATTTTGGAACTTAAATCATTGTTTTTTAGGCACATCGGTATAAAGTGCATTTTTAGTTTCTATGGACTTCATATATTTTACTTGGTACTTTGTCTTAGGGACAAAAAGTAATTTGGTGGACATTTAAACTGTAGCCTATTTTATTTAGATTTTATCGTTTTTTGGTGAAAGTTGCATACATGATGATAAAAACGCCTTCATTACGAGGCTTAAAAGCTTAATCCAAGCCTTTTAACTGTCCAATAACACGAAGCCATCATGTTGTAACAATTTTCTGATGCACTTTAAAATAAAACCCATAAAATAAAGTCGTGTTTCCCAAAAGTAACAACTACACGCAACTATTTTAAGGTCCAAAATACTTTCACAGTACACCCAACCGATTTGTCTTTCCTATCAAAAATGGTCGCTATATTTTTAATGCCCTATTTTGACCCTAATGGCCCATGTTATATGACCTAAAAGGTTTCCCAGGCTTAGTAGTCGACTGCTACAAATCAATTTAGTGGCTGTATGAGGCTTGTTGATGAAAAATTGCTTCTATGTAAATATTCGTGTATTTATAGTTTATAGCACTTTGGATCTGTCGGCCCTTTTGACCTTCAGAAGTAAGACTGGCCATAGATGCAGTATTACTCCTGTGAAAATTCGAATAGCAATTTCGCGCACTTAGCCATCGATTTCGACCATGTCTCCCATGGATTATTTTATTACTCAATTATAACAATTATTTGAGTTAAGTTTCGTTTGCGCCGGGCCTGGGTTTTTTTTTCATACATTCGTAGCATTGTCCTTTAATCTTTTGCAATAAACCGGACCTGTAGACATAGACAAAGCCATACGTTTATTCACTGAAGAAAACATGGGTACATCGATAGGCAATTTCAAAGACAGGAAATCGGCATTAAATTGTAGAAGTAAACACGTAAGTATTTTCCGAAGCAGTAAGAGATTAGAAGATGATGTACCAGTGAAATGGATCCAACTCAACATAAAGCTACAACAGGGCTGCAGCGCTGATTTTCAGTCGAAACTATTTGATATCTGTAGGTTACGGGACAAGACAATTCTATCAGTTTGGCTAAAGGAAACGCGTCAAAACTAGCTACGAACTGACAATATTCTGACTTTATTTTACTGTGTTTAGTTTGTTCGCTTAGAATAAAACACATTAATCCCACACGCAATCATCCAAAGTAAACCGCATCCAACAAAATCCTTCAGCGCGTCCACTGTGTATCAGCTTTTGTACCCATTATTTAGACATTTGTAGGTGTCAGCGCCACAATAGCACTGATTGGACCTTTCGCCTAGCGGGTTAGGGCCACTTACAACATGTCAGTGGCAGGTAGATTTCTCGTGAGCCTAGATTGAACCGTGGCCCAATTCTGACACTCAACTTTATGTTTTAAATCTGAGGGCTGTGGTCGCGTCTTTTTACTGAGCGGTTCTGCTGAGCAGAATTATTGAGCCCCTGATCTGAATATCTGGTGTAATCTTTTGTAAGATCTTGTAAACTCTTTGAAGGGGTTCGATAAGATACACGATAGTGTGTTAAGCCAAGTTCAATGAAACTAATGCCGACGCACCAGCCTTTTGATAATTGCAATACCTATAATTTCGTCTTTTTTGGACCCCTTGATAACTAAAAATTATTATCAAGGACTACATAGAATGAAATAGAGGTGACGTCAATTTCTAAGCTGAGATTGACATGTTTCGAATATATCAAAATAAATTATTACAAATCCAAATATATGTAACTTAAATTATAAGTTGAACTTAAGCCGATCTAAATTTCAATCACCATATCAAATTACGGAAATGTCAATGGGGTCTGAGCCCATATTAAATAGTAAATTTCTCAAACGTTCATTCCCATTAATATTTATTAGAGAAAGCCAACCTTATGTCTTTTCTATTGTTGGCGTCGGGCCCTTTAGGTACCAGATTTGCCTTTTCTCGTCTTGTGTAAGTATTCAAATCTGTTAGCCCTCTTGGAGATCCGCAGGTTTTAAAAACGGACCCCATTGAATTACTAAGACAGGTAGGTACCACAGATACTATAATATCATACTAATACAGATAGACCACCTAAAACAAAATATGACACCGGCGTAAACTGAAATGCTACGGAATCTTCTTTAGTTCGAGGCCATTATCGCTTGGTGCAGCACCATCGAAAAATTGCAAATACCACGAGATGGCGCTAAGATTTATAGGATTTATTCTAAGATTAGCGCCACCTAGAAGTATGTTTACTGAAACCATGGCGTTTAAAGTACAAATCTTACTCCTTACGCCATCTCTATTTTACGAAGGGTTACTAATTCTAATCTGTATGGGATGGGCACTCTGTGGTAGGTACTAAGGCACCAAAATGACTAAATGAGAAGGAGAAAATGAATTGTCAAAATTGCTTTTTATTTACTATAGTAGGTATTCGCCATGTAATCGACATATATCTTTGGACTGCTTTTTGTGTGCTGCAGTTAACTCATAAAATGAATATAGTGTAGGTAGTAAATATAAATCAAGTGGTTAAAGTCGTTACCCACTTGCGTTCTTTGAAAGTAATTAGTTATTTTTTACCTGCAATCACTACAGCTACAGAACCATCGGCCTTTGAAAACTTTCGCGCTTGGCCGAACCTTTATTAAAATTTCACCTGTTTTGACAGGCGCGAAATGTGAGGTTTACTTTGTTATTCGTTGAACTTTATGCCCGCAATGAATAAATGATGATTTATTTAAATGCCAAAACAACATTTTGTTAAAAAAAATAAGACGATCTTTCAACATTATTGACGCCTTTTCCACTCTGTTCTAATTTCAGTGTAAGGTTTATTCCATAAAACCAAATAAATCCGCTATAGTGCGTCCGGGATTATGGTGAGCATGAAGGGTGGCGTGACGGTAGCGGCGGTAGCGTGTGCGAGTCGTTCTATCTTATTGTTCTGAGCGTTCTATGGTAATGTCCATACCATAGAGTTCGCATCCTCCTTTCTGTTATCTATGGTAATGCTAGTATTTTTATTGGCGATACCATGGAACGACAGAATTCCTACCTGTCAAATTAGTTTCCGCATGGGGAGTGGACGCACCTTTAGTTATTGTTCTGAGGGACGCACTCTATAAAGTGTATCCAATATAACAGGCAACTTGACAGATGTCAATCTTAGCCTGTCAGTGAGGGGTGCTCATAAAGATCAATTAACCAAAATAATCGATACACCCTTTAAACATTTGTGAATCGGAAAGATTTTATTCTTTATTCTTCAGTTACCTTAACTACATATGAGATAATAATATATTTAGGTGCTAATAGCAGTGATGGCGACGAAAACTCTTCTGTTAGTTCAAATAAACAATTTTGATTCTTTCCGATTGTTTTGGTAACATACCTAGTGTTTAAAAAGTGGATTTTTTTTGAAGTTTTAGGTTAGCTGTCAAGTTATTTCTAAGCATGGATAGAGTATAGTGTCCAATAGAGGTCGTCTAAGCTGAAATGACGCGCCCCACTCCTTGGTTTTGTATTTAATTGTAATACAAAATCAAGGAGTTGGGCGCGTCATTTCAGCTTAGACGAGCTCTACTCTTGCTTGAAGTTATCGTCGTCGGATCATCGGGCAGGTGGTGTGTGTAAGTGGGTGTTGATAAATTGAATTTAGGATTATGTTTCATCTGGACTGGAGTTCAACCCCGAACTTGGGCCTGTTGGCCTCACGTACTTTAAGTCGGAAGATACTTTATGTAGAAACTTGACGACTTTCACCCAAGCTACTGCCTACCCGCCTAATTGTATATTTTTCATTGTTGCAGAGATAGAAGCGGCGGAGGCCTGCAAATGGCTGCGGGCTGCCGGCTTCCCGCAATATGCGCAGATGTACGAAGGTGGGTGACCCTTATGACACGCTTTTATTAGCATCATTTGTAATTGTAACTGAGTAAGTACAGTATTTCTCAACAAAGAATTGCGTTGACCTTTGAAGATATTGAATATTTTTTGTTATAAAACCAAGGAGCTTCACAAAACAAACATAATACCGTCACGCCTTTTCCCATTCGGGGTGGCAGAGACACATCAAACAAAATTCTTTGTTGAAGAATACTGTAAGTCACTAAGTAAGTATAATAAAATAAGTACCTGATGAAGCAAAAGACCCTACCAGAAAGGAGGTTCAAAAACTATGTCAAAAACGGTCTAATAAAAAAGTCTTATTCTTATTACAGTGGAAGAGAATATTAAGATAACAAAACTGCGTGGTCTTTACCATCTCAGAGCACATAAATCCAAAGAGGGGCGATGGACTGAGTCAGTACGTCTCTCTTCGGTGTATTTTCTTAGACTTACGTAGAAATACATAACATTGTATTTTTAAGGGCCTGACATAGTTTAAAAGAGTAAGGGGGAGTTTGATGCTTTTCTTTGCTCCATTCCTAAGCCCACAACTTCCGAACGGGTGGTAGTATACAAGAAATATTAATATTGTATTGACGTTGACTAAGAAATCTGTATGATTTTATGGTCAATAAAAAAAATTTAACTTGAACTTGAACTAAGTAAGTTATGGAGCCACGTTTATCAAATCATGCGGAGTGTAAAAAAAGTTTAAGAAGGGAGTCAGGCTTTTAAGGACATGGAACTAAATAACCATGGACCTAAGTTTTTGGTAACATCGTGCAACGTTCATGTTGTGAGTAGGTATATTTGGTAAATAAGTAGGTACCTTAGGGAAGCGAAATGCCGAATGATTAAAGACGGAAAGCATTTGACGGCAAATATTCATTATTGATACGAGCGAAAGTGAAAAATTAAGCAGTTCCTTATAATGAAAGGTTGTGTACTTTTATTTCATAAATTGGCCTGAGTCCCCTGACTCCTCTCCTCACACAGTTCTGTTACATTCTGTATTTATTTGGTAGCATAATATGTTTGTCTTGTCTAATTTAATTTCAAAGCTGTCATCTTGAAAGGACCCGTAACCCATTTCCAGGTACGCCTTATAAGGTTTAGTGGGGCACGTCTTTTGGCAAATAATGCTATTAATACCTTTACTCCTGACCCAGCCCTGCACAACGATTAATCATGCTTACAGTCCGGGGATAGATATTTATGGTTAGTCCGTTTGTCTGTTTGTCCCACAAACGTGTACAGGGAGATTTGAATAATTCACGAAGCAATTATACTGCACGTGTGGTTTTGTGACGCAGGTGAAGCCGGGTGAAGGGATTGTTTGTTCGTTGAATCAGGATGATATGCCGAAACGAACATACTTCTACTACAAATAACAATATTCGGAGAAAAAACCTGTTCATTCTTTTATTTAACTTTTGCCAGTTTTTTTTTGGTTTATACCCCAGTCGGCAAAGTTTTCAGTCCATACAAAAAAATGTTAATACTTTTTATGTTGAAAAACTTAATATGTTGTTTGTGGGCTATTCAGTAGTGCTACACCCAATTTTCCGAACAAATAAAGCTTGTGCCAACTTGAGGAGGGGCGAAAATCCGAAACTTTTTGGGTCTTCTTCCAGTTAAAAAAAAGTAAATAATTGTAAGTAATAGTGAAAAAGTGAATCAAGTAATTATGTAAAGTAAATGTAGCCCATTAATATCCCCACCGAGGCGCACAGGCCTTTACCCGGATCCGAGTATGATTGAGCCATACTCCACCACGCTGGCTCAGTGCGGGCTGGTGGAGGGGTTTTACGACTACTACATAACGAAGATAACAAAATTTCGTGTCGATAACAAAATGAAATACTAAAATTGGTCCAGTAGTTTGACTTATTGGAGTCCAAAATACTCCCTAATCAACCAATCCATAGAATTAACGAGTATGTCCCGCTACCCGCTATGCAAAGGCGAGCTTATCTCTAGAGAGTTAAATAAAATTTGACAGTACTCCAAGATGTGCTAGTCTTTATTGAAGCACTTTTTAGGGTACCGTACCCGAAGGGTGCCAAACGGGACCCTATTACTGAGACTTCGCTGTCCGTCTGTCCGTCCGTTCGTCCGTCCGTCCTGTCTGTCACCGGGTCCGTCTGCACGAACCGTAATAGCTAGAAAGCTGAAATTTTCACAGAATGTGTATATCTGTTGCCGCACCAACCACAAATACTGAAATACGAGAGATATTGCAAATTAAAGGGGGCCCCGATACAAGAGACGTGTTTAGATACACTTACGCATTTCAAAATGGAGATCTTGACTGAAACTGTTTATTTATTGTCATAGCAACCATGTCATAGACACATAAACTACACATTTAAATATGATAGCATATTTCGCGTCAACCCACATGGTTGTGGTAGCTCAGCCGGTATGATGTAGACTCTCAATCCGGAGGTCGTCGGTTCAAATCTCGTGAAGGCATAAACTTTTTAAATTTTCTTTTTGTTTATTTTTTTATTGTTTTGAGTGCTTTTGATTTGTTGTACGATGGTACGGTACCCTTCGTGTGCGATACCGACCCGCACTTAACCGTTTTTTTTTTTCAAATTGCATTTGGCACGGCGCATGCGAAAATGCGCGCTATATTAATGTTGTACACTTGTACCCCATACTAGAAAAAGCCTTAATTTTAAGTTGTTTATTGCTATGTAATAAACCAATATGTTCTATCATATCCCAAAAACTATGGGATATAAACAACGCTTCGATAATACTTTGGTAGTAAACAAAAAACTATTTCGGAAAGCGGAAAATATCTTCCTTATAAGATTATCCTTTGAAACACCCTTTATGTGAGTGAGTTGCTTATGAGGCTTTACTCAACAATGTTCTGGTGGATAGACGAAGCCAAATCCTTCTCAATTGACCGCTATTCTTAGATTTATTGCTGAAATCATAGCATGGATATGTCAAATCCATCCTTTCCGATACGGTGGTGTACAAAATGTAACGTCAGTTGGAGAATATTCTAACGAACTGTTTAAAATCTAATTTGCCCTTTGATGACAAGACTTTCAAAACTTTTTTTATGTATTGAAAATGGGCCGCAGCCCATCATACCTAAATAGCGATTGATGTGCGCGAGGATTGTAGCAAGTGGAGGTCATAGTCTCTCCTACCCATCTTCCGGGAAATGAGAGTGAGCATATATATAGGTACAGGTACACACACTAAATAACATTTTCGGCGTATCCACACTAATGTCGCCTTATCCCGATGACAATATCAAGTAAATTATCCTTTAATAGCAGCAAAAGGTTCAAACGTCTGGTCACGCCACGCTTTATGTTGTGACGTAAAAATATCTTATTATGCTACCAAATATGTAGATACTCGTAGTCGAAGGTTTCTTAAACTCGTGACTGTTTTGTTTTTATTTGGGTTTCAATCCTTTGTATGATTTGATTTATTGAGTTTTAATGAATTGTATTGTCGTGTATCTGTTAATACTATGATGAGTCAACGAGCAAGCCCCCTGTCACGCAAAATGGAGAATTGAATACTGGCAAAAAATGCTGCCACCCCGTATGGGAAAAGGCGTGACGCTATGTTATTGAGATTGTGTATTTTACGGATACATTATATTTTTCCATGACATTGAAAAATCCTAGCTTTACAATAATCTACTAACATAACGAACGTAAGGTTGATATGAAATATTGTCTTAAGTCAGGTTTTTTTCTATCCTAAAGATAAGATTAGTGGAGTGGTTTAGGGCTCTGATATAGATAAGACTACTGTTTGCACAAGTATATATTTAAGTTTAATATTCTTACCTGTTCTTTCCGGTTGTCTTATAGGCATAAAAATGTCTAGAAGTCACGTGATACGGTATTTTAATAGTAAAATAGTGCAACGTCTTGTCAATAACACAAAAACTATGATACGCAAATAAAGTTTCTCATTTATTTTCACAGTAGCACATGATACACTAAACTACTAAACACGAAGGACTTTCGTTAAGATTTATTTATACGCACCAAGTTGGTTGACCTACCATATAAATAAATAATTCACTAAGTTAAAAACTAAAAAAAACCGACTTCATGACCTATCACTTAGTCCTCCCCGCTCGGTACACAAATGTCGTCTATTACGACCCGAAAACGAGCCTACGAAATCTGTCTCCTGACAGTGAAGTCCATACGTATTACATACATAATTTAAAAGAATTTATCTCGCGGCTGACTATAAACACCAAAAAGACTGGCTGTATGTTGTCATCCAGGTAAAAACAAATTAAACTTCACAGTTTTTTCATGTAGTAACCTAATTACTAGACCGACTCCTGATTTTCAAAAAATGGGACTGCACTATTGGGCTTCCCTTTTGAACAAAGAAAGAATTTTCGAAATTGGTTCATAAATAGTACCAGTTTCGATGTTACATTAAAAATAATAATGATGATAAAAAAAAACATACAACCGAATTGATAACCCCCGCCTTTTTTGAAGTCGGTTAAAAATATTGCGAAGTGCTCAACCCAGTTATGGCTTTTTTACTGGACGTCTATTCTTAACGTGCACATTTAAATAATTAAACCAAAACAAACTAACATACGAAACGAAGTAGCGAAAGTGATCAATGATCATAGACCATAAAATTTGAGTGCCGTTGACCGATCTTTTACGTCATTTATTAGAAATATTGCAAAAACAACATACAATACCAATAAACTGTTATCTCGACCAACAGGTAAGCTATTCTTGTAAAAATAACTGAATTCTTTAAATCACTTTTATGAAAAAACAAACACACATTTTCATTCTTATCTCATGGCAATAGTCTTTATTTTCCCATATCAAAATAGGATCACCGGGGTGCCGGCCGCCCAATTGACAGGGGTACGGAACGTAATCTGTCAAAATATTTTTTTTCTTTTCTTTTTTTTGTGATAAAGGCGTGATTAGGGCAGGAATGCGATGTCTAGTCCACAGTATGCATTGTGCAGTTGAAGTGCAAGGTCGTGGAATCTTTAAAAAGTTATTAGTATTTTTAAGTGATTTATTGAGAATTTCTTTGAAGTGTATTCAATATATTTAGTCATCGTTGAACCGGATTACAGGGTATCTCAGGTAACTATCCTTAAAATTATATTGTCATCACCATTATCATCATTATGATAATAAAAATATTTAACAATAAGAGCGACTTGCACCAGATTTTTGATATCCGCTAAATACAGCATGAAGTTTTAATCAGAAACAACTTAACTATAACACAGTCAAGTTACGTAGTCGAGCATATTAAGGATGGTCTTCAGCCTGTAGTTGTATTTAAACTGTATCTAACACTGTGAAAGAAAATTGAGGCCCGAATCCTTAATAATAAACCGCCCTCATCTCTGTGAGCTATCTTAAGCGCGTGAAAATTACAGATTTAATATGGTAAAACGGTAAGCCGTCAATGTCATAACTGAGATATATCTCAGAGCTAAATCTCAGAGCTAAATCTCAGAGCTAAGAGCGATTAATTACTGTGGGCATAAGTGAGCTTCTGCCACCTGAGATTGGAACCGCCATTGCTGTTAAACAACTTCTATATTTCTTTTGAAACTGTATAAAGTGGTATGGCGCCATATTATTCAGTTATTTGCAACACATAATGTCCTTTAAAAGCACAGCAACATTACCACTGTCTGCCAAAATCCTTCTTTGTATCGACGGCGAGACACAAAGAATTCTCATAATCTGTGGTTATTGGTTATCTTCAAACAATTATCCTGAGACGCTTACTCACCCAACCTAGAAGCCCGAAAGCCTACGGCTCACTAAGTAGCCTGAGCCGTTTTTTAGAGTTTCGAGCCTGATAAGGAAAAGGAACCCTTATTGGATCACTTCGTCGTCCGTCTGACAAGACCTTTTTTCTCAGGAATCACGATGTCGAAAGTGTCTCATTCTGCTGGAATAACGTTTTCAAGACGGGCAACCTATCTTTAACCAGTCAAACGTCCAGCGTCCCCAAAAGTCCCTAATCTATTGTTCTATTTTTTCATAGGTTTAGAACTGTATCTCGATGTGGGTTGGTTGAAAATCACGGGCCGTGGACTTTGGACGGACCTTTGAGTGGTTATATAAGCTACGCAGGCTTGTGGTCCTTTAAAGTTGTAAAAAAACAAAGTTACAGAGTCAGCGCAATCAAAAAACACCACCCCGATTATTGCCACAATTTTACTGAATTTGCTTGATACTCTCAAGTAAACTACCCGTTGAGCTAGAATAAAAAGCATGGTATATGGCAAGAAGCAATGTCCTATAGCACAAGTAAAGGAAAAAATAGAAATCCATATGCAAAATCCATAAAATTATTGTTCCTAAACGATTTATGCGAAATCCTAATGCAAACTGACCAAAACGTTACAAGGTGTAGTGTAACATTCGCATCGAGCATGTTGAGCATCGAGCAGGACGCCAGGAACAGTTTACGCTCGTTGCTCGCTGGTTTCCCCGTAATACTGACTGAATGAATGCTCGCTGTGTAACGCGTAATGTAACGTCAGTCAGTTCGCACCTTTAGCGCGTGAGTCCAACTCGCACTTGGCCGGGTTTTCGCACGATCAAAAGACTACGTGTGGGTGGTCTTGCAAAAGTAGGCATAGTCCTTCGAATAGACACAAACACTTTGAGCGGTTAGTTCTAATGAAAACAACATATACACAGCACAATAACACACTATCCCGCAATTTACCATGGGGTGTGGCATAGGCACAGCTGTGCCCACGTGTAGCCAGTTATTTAAACAACTAAACAACTAATCATCATCTCATAGATGCGGCAAAAGGCTAGCTCCTTGTCACGAATAATAGAGTATTGAGCAATTGGCTAAAAGTGGCAATATAGTGCCTCTGCCACCTCGTATGGGAAAAGGCGTAGCGCTTAAAACAACGAATAACACACGCTTTGGAACCAAATTTCAGTTTTTAAAGTTTTCCCCTTTTTAAGCGGTTTTGGGAACACACCCTTAGTAAACTTCTTTATTACCACCATCCATCACATCTTCGTATATTTATCAGGCGGAATTCCTTCGGTTTCCGGCTTCGCTTTACTTTCTTGCTTATAAGACTTTCTTATTTGATTTTGTAACTAATAATAACTTGTGCTGAACTCGGGGAACACTTCGTTTAAATGCGTTTTTAGGTTAGGGTTGAAAAAGTTGAGTTGAGTTTAAAACTTCGTGGTGGAGTAAAATAGCATGGAATTGCAATGTCTACAGTTTCCTCATACTGTTATAGCATTATAGCAGCTGTAGTATTTGGCTATATTGAAGCTAATCAGAACAGTTAGGTATGCTTTTAGAGGCCTAAGAAAACCTACTCATACTATCAAACCATCAACAAAACTAAGACAAATCCCAGCTCGATCAAATCATCAAATCTGATCTTTGATAGTCGGAATTCTGTCATCCAAACTGAAGCTCTTTTCTGCATTCTTCAGCGGAATCTGGACGAAAGGAAATAATTTTACCTATAAAACTTACAATAAACCCCCTGATGATGATGATGAATAAAACACTTAAATCATCAAAATCTGGTTCGTTAGCTCAACTGAGCAAATTTTTCCTTCCCGTAATTGAAGACAGATGCCCCTGGTGGAGGTCACATCTGGTGCAGTAGTTCATGCGAAGCGGACTGCAAGGTTGTTTCGTATTATGCTTCGTTTAATTCTCCGGTTGATGGCAAAGTTGAACTCAAAACAAAACACTGATATCAAAGTCTCCGGCAGGAGTACGAATACTTTAATAATCTTCGCAATACAATGAAAAGTTTGAATTTGGCTGTCTGTTTAGGGAGGATAATCTTCGATTCTGATAATAAAATGTTTCGCTGGTAAAATCAGGGCGGACAGGCATATTAAAATAATATCTTTTCTCCGTTCAAAAGGAATATTCAGATAAAAGAAAGCTATTATTTTATGATCATTTTGTATTTTTTTGTTATTTTCTTCTAACCTGTTAGCAAACAGCAATTCGTCATAGGGCTGCAGAGTTACTCGTAACCTTTTTGCGATTTAAATCCAAGACCGTTCAGATGCGATGCATGTCAATGGCAACCATTTTCAATTGAATTTTCCATACCATAGTGAAATTTACTGTTTCTCTTCCATACAAAAACACATCGCTAATTAACGGCATTTAAACTTATTATGAAAACATGATAGTGGGCCATTCAATGTAAGCAAATTGTAAATAATTTACTTAATTTCGTAAGGAAAAAGTCAATTCCACCTCCAACAGTCTATTACGTAAAGTTAATAGAATCCCTGGAAGGATGAACACAAGTTATTGTTATTGCGTAGGTCTACTACGTTTATTCTGCCTGTAGTAGACAGTGTGGTTTTCTTTGTGTCTTTGCAAAGATGAAGATGTACAAAGTTTGTAGGAACTCTGTACCCTACTGCTCGTGTAGGAATCGTTTCAGCTTAAAACAATATAGTGATTGTAGAATTATTTTCGGGAATAAATAAATAAAGAGACGTGTCTCTTTTCAATCAGAGTGTATCTGAAGTTAACTTTAATGGAAATTCTTCGAATTTTCTTGTTGAACTGTTGTCGTACCCATTTTTTTTTATTTGAAACTTGGATGCCTTATTATTTGCACCGATAGAGGTAAGAAGTCACCTGGGATTATTATAGACTTAGATAAGTAATCTTAGCCTAAAGATATGCACTATAGCAGGCGTGGGTAACTTCATCAGGCCCTAGATCGAAATCAAAATTGATTTTTTGAATTGATTGTTTGATAGTTGAAATGAAACAGTCTAGACTAGAGATGCACCGGCTACCCGGCTAGGATCCGGTACCCGGCAGTTTTGGCAATTTTTCAGGATCCGGCCGGATACCGGATAATGATGCCGGGTACCGGATAATGCAATAAAAAAAACTGTTTTTTTTTGTCAACACCTTTATCAGAAATCAAAGGGAAAAATGACATGGCTAGCATGCCGAATATATTTTGTTTCTTCTGAGCATACTGAGAAAAAGTGCACCTGAATTAAATCGAAAAAATGAGTAAAAAGAATGAAATTCCCGGGTGTACTGAAATAAAAGAACTCCTAGAATAATCACATGGCGATCAATTCGAATATTTTTCTATTGAGTAGTAAAGAATGAAATTCATGGGTGTCCAGGAATACAAAATCTTATAGGGCGCCCCGGAAAAGTCGCATGGCTAGCATTTCGATTATATTTTTCTGTTTCTTCTAAGTTTGCTGTGTAATAGTAGTTTTTCCCCCTTGCCGCGATCGAATCTATGGAGCATTAGAGTATTTATTTGTTTCTTGTGTTTTTAAGTCGACCATGTCCTCTTGTTAGTTCTAAATTGATGTTTAAGATTAATAACTCTAGATTTCTCCTACATTATTTGAATTCCAAAATTAGGAGCAATCTTATTTTTTTTAAAAGGATGTTATATCAGATGAAGTTTTTAGTAATGGGATATTAGTTAACGAGCTACAAGAAATGTGTAACCGAATTCTGTTAAGGCGACTTTTAATATACTTTAACTGCACGACATCACAAGAGTCAGTATTTGAGTCGCACATTGAGTTCATAATTAGCCTGATTTATAATTTCTCTTAAAAAGTACAATGGAAACTCTCCACTTTCGTCTGCTTTTATTTTAAAAAGAAATGACTATTTGGATATTTTTTTCACTATCAATATCAAATCAATAGCAGCACGCGTTCCCTTTGTGAAACTGATGGAGAAAGTAGTAGTTTGATTTTCAGTGCTAAGTGGCACGGCACATAAGAATAACGAAGCAATTTCCCTTGGCAATTTAGCTCGTCATGTGAAAATGGACTCTGATGATGGCCGCAAGTGGTTGTTCTTTAGTGGATTTTACCCATTTTTACGGCAATTCGAAGAGTATTTATGCTAAGAGCACAAGTTTCTATTGCAGTGTGGTAAAAGGCAATTACATGCACAATACATTGCTTCTACTAGAAGTTCCCATATACTAGAACACACTGTGTCGTGCGAGAACCAAAATAGCGAAGTATATGAATAGCATAAAGAAATATGAATAGGATATGAATTTGTTACAGTTTTTATATTATTTTGTCATGCATGAGAATTCAGTGAAGCTTATTCCGTTTTTAACTGTCCAACGTCTGAACCAAGGACATTTTGCGGGCCATAATCTTGTACCAAAGGGTTAATGAAAACTTAACGAAGCACTCAGCCAGCTAATGACTGGCTCTATGGTACCACGAGGTAATGACCCGCTCGTACCAGCGAGAATGTATGTAACCAGTAAATCGATTATTCTTCGGGTTCCATCTCCTGGCGGAGGTTGGTTGTCATTACGGCTTCCAACCGACATTGAAGCACGGAATATCAAACAATGATTTAAAAATGCCATGTGGTGATGTGATGCTAGAATTTCACCATGATTATTCCAAATAAGATTGAATTATAGGTAGGTATTTTTGTAACGTTTTTATGACAGCTACTTCACCTAATAGTATTTACCACAGTATGCTGCAGTAAGACGAAATTGCTCTTAATTAAATGTGTGCTATTTTGGTAAACTATTTATCTGGTCCTGAAGGGTCATATGTTGATGGTCAGGTGCGTTTAAATAATCCAAAGACTTTGATAGCAGAGCACTTACGATGGGTCAACGTTGGTCCTGAATGCTCTTATTAAATCCTTTCATATACCTTTACATTTACACGTGTATAGTTACGTGTAGAGGTTAATGAAGATTTGATCAAAAGATGGACCGACAAAAACAAGAGGCCGTCACGTCTTACCCCAAATAGGGTTATTATTAGGCCTCTTAGGCCCGACAGATTGAACGCGAATTACTTTATACTTTATTGCACAAGAATATACAGAATAACACATTTTACAATTGAAAGTGGACAACACATGACAAAGGCGAGCTTATCTCTATTAAGAGATTTCTTCCAGCAAACCTAGGATGGACAGGAAATAATTTAACAACAGGTAGACCCATGTGCACAACATTAAATAAGATAAAACAATAAACTACTTAACAATACGTACATAAATACCAGACTTATAGATATAAATATGTTAAGCAAATATACCTAAATAAAAGTACTTAAATTTAATACGGTAGAGAAGAGAAAGATAGTGTTCTTTCAACCGACTTTTAAATATGTTGAGTGACGGACTGTCTCTAATAGCGTTGGGGAGTTTGTTCCAGAGTTTTATGGCGCGAAGTCGGAACCCATGTTCGTAGGCGGCAGTGTTGTGTTGCGGAGTTATAAGTTAGCCCTATTCTCGGGAGAAGTATAGAGTTGTCAAAGTAAATCCGAAATGCTAATTGATCTATTGGGCATTACATCTTAAAGCGCCTCACAAATAAATTAGGGATGCTCTTTTCATGTGTATTTCAGGAAATACTCGGCAAATCGTAATCAATTTTTGGTATATGTCATTTGACTATACATAATTATAATGTAGGGTTTTCATGTTGGAAAAAGGGTTTGGATAAAATTTTCTCGACAGGAAATAAATCTAAAGTCAACCCTTTTCAACCGACTTCAAAAAAGGAGGAGGTTCTCAATTCAACCCGTATGTTTTTTTTTTTCTATGTTTGTTACGCGATAACTCCGCCAATTATGAACCGATTTGAACAAATCTTTTTTCGGCGTATAGGTAATACCTCAAGGGTGGTCCCATTGACACCAGGTCAGGATCTGATGATGGGATCCTGGAGAAATTGAGGGAACTCTTCAAATATTATAGGCAGACCTATAATGATTTTTGTGTTTTTCATAATAACTCGTGCAAATGCACATGGTAAGCATAATATTGTGATGCGGAACTGCTGATGAAGACCACATATGGCCACCAGATCTGCTCAATACTAGGTACAAATACAATGCGTGGCTGACGGGCAGGCAACGCATAGCCTAAACCGGTGGACCTAGAGCCATGAAACTTTGTACAGAGGTTCCTTAGTAGCGTGGGGTAGCACTGAGATGGGATTTGACATAATTAATTCCCCAAGGGTGGGGGGATAAGGGGTTACAGTTTGTATTAAACTCAATCTAATCAAATAGGGTTTGTGGAAATCGGTTTTTTCTAAAGTTTACTTTTTGTTTCAATTATTCTAATATTTTTTCCTATTATACCGCAGTAGTAGTAAATAATATAATCTTCCTATTAATTGTAATATGTGGGGAATTGTTGTTAATAGCGATTTGAAATTTGAAATGTTTGATTTGAAATTCCCTGTTTTTTTTTTCGTTTTGGCGCGCGTTGATTCAGATTAGGTTAGAGCGCACAATTGCCATCCCACTTGTTCCTATTCCCGAGTAATATTTCGCTTCTCACGTCCGCAATATTCGTTGACCTTGGCTTGTAATTATTCATACCTCGCCTTAATAGATGAACACCACCGCCCGAACCTAACTTTTCCAATCCGCAAACGGCACCTTTCCTCCGCGCTGCCAAAATTAAAATAAAGTGAGAATGGGCCACAGGCTTTTAAGCGGTATTAAGTACCCGTGTGCCCGCAAACAAATGCGGTTTTTATAGCAACATAGACAGGGTTATCCTTTGACAAGAGGCGTCACGTGCCAAGCGGTGTGACGGTATCTAATAGGCTCTACTCACGATGCAACCTGGCTTGCAATCTGTCGCTGCAACTCATAGAAGGCAGGTTGCCTTGCAACCGCTAGAGAAGGACAAAACAGGAAGATAGACAGAGAGAGAAATACAAGTTGCAGCAACAAATCGCGAGACGGATTGCATCGTGAGTAGAGCGAATAAATAGACTTTAGTTTAGCCCCTTGCCTGTCGCCCCCAACTGAGGCGAACAAGATGTAACGCTTGACCCCGACTGAAACAAGTCGAAAGATGAGGGTCGGAGGGTTCCGTAGCAATTATCTGACATTTTAGTTTGTTAGGGTTCGATGTGGCGCTGACAGCTGCTATTTTGAGCTAACATTTATGAGAAGCTCCTAACGAGCAACAAACCAAAACTGAAATTTTCAGGTTATCTATATACAATTAAATCTGCAAAACACGTGACACCACCGCTGCCATCAAAGAAATTGAATTGAATTGAGAGCCTCGGTAAAAATCGGTATAAAAGTTATTCAGAATGATGTATGTCCCTTGCGAAAATAAGTATCTGAAGACGTTTCTTTGAAATATACAAACTTAAAAACTGCAAACGTGGGTTCGTGAAAATATACATAATTTTTTTCTAACAGATTTTCTAACTGTCCAATAACGGAACACCCGATATCTACAAATAGACGACACATATGAAGTCTCCAATTCGTGTTGCTAGTTGAGTGAAAATAATCTTTCGAGGGATGAAAGCTCTGCGCAGCGGAGTGGAAGCTTCAAAGTTCACGGTTGGCTGATCAACGGTTTAAATTTAACCTGTGGTCGGTCTAAATAGGACTTGGGTACAATACAGGGATACAGAAGGCCTGCCATACCTACTTTTGTTTTTATATTTATACTCCATTCATAAACACAGGTGTTTTAAAAGAAAATTGAAGACAATCTGGTACAATACGGGGTTAATCAAGAAGGCCAAGCACAAAACTTTTGTATCTATTTCATTCATATATCATTCATAAACGCGCGTGATAATAACGGTGGATATTGGAGTTAGTTCCCGTATTTACTATTTTACTATAGAGATACTACCGGATACGTTGGTACAAAATGAGGAGGTTTATGCTTAAAAATAAGAGGAAACAAGCTGTCGATGATGAATTGATGATAAATGATATATATTATTATTATTGACATCTATGGGAAAATCTCCACAAGTTTGGGTAGGTACGAGTATATACTAGTTTGTATATGTCACCGTGAAATTGTCAAAAGCGTTAGTTTACAATCTAACGAACCAAAATTCGTTAGATTATCCCTTATCGTGGCGGGCGTCATTTTGAAATTTCCGCTCAACTGGCAGGGGCTCTGTGGCGAGTCTGTGGGTGGTCACCGCGGGCTGTTCCTGCGCCTACTTAAACGTCGCTCACGGCGTTTTATTGTATGAAAAGTATAGGAACTCCCTATATTTTTAGAATCGCCATGAAACAAGCTAGTTTAATGTATAAGAATTAAAACAATAATGTATTCGTGAGCCTAGCTGTCCAAGGTCAAACCTAGCATTTATGACTTTTTTTTCGTTTATAATATAACGAAATTTAATTCGTTAGATTGTAAACTAACGGTTTTGACAATTTGACAGTGACATATACAAACTAGTATATACCTACCCAAACTTGTGGAGATTTTCCCATAGATGTCAATTCGTCATAGCCGCATTATGGGTGGACGCATCGAATTAGCCTTGAGTTCCAGTTGGTCAATAAGGCTGCGCACACGCAGTTGTATACGTTTATGACAGGCTGAATAGATACAGTCTTCCAACGATCTTTTGGCGCGTTAGTGACGTTTACATGAGACGCCAGTTCTACGCAACTTAATGCGTCGAGCCCGTCAAAAATCTTTACTTCCACCTGTCACCGCAAGCCAAAATATCTTTGGAAAGCTGTAATCCCAAAGGACGTAAAAAAGTTGTTCAAATCAATAGAAACTTCTGTGTTACCAGGTTCGCTCTCAATAGCACACACCGGTTCAACAATTTTAGTATGGAGAACTATAGAAGCGTAGACGAAAGGGTTAAAAATTATGTAAAATCCTACTTACCTATTTTTATTTCAAAATTATTCAAAATGATATCCATTATCCTGGTAGCGTCCTTGTTGCGTCGTATAAAAATGATAATAAGCAGACTAACGATAAATGTGTTTTCTTGAGGAAGCAAGAAAATGGCCAGTATTTTATTCCAGCTATCGTATTAGGGCGCTAGTAGCGCAACAGTTGGTCTGTCCATCTGTCTGTCACTCAAGGCATTAGAGAGGCACTTTAGGTCAACCATTAACTCTTGAAGAGTAATAAAAAGGATCATTCAGGAAAGCTTAGGGTGTGCAGGCTATGTATAGTTTTACTGCTGGGGTGTAGCGAATAAATCTGTCTAGGGTAGACATAGAAGAGAGGATAAAGTATGATAAATAAGATGACATTTTTTTCAGCAAGTGGATTCTTTGCCTGCTTAAATAAAACCTATAATTGAGAAGTAATTGAGATACAACTTTTGGTGCGCGGTGACAAATCCACTTATCTTGTTTCTTGCTTTTGCCTTTGGTGCATGGTGCCACTGGTGCATAATTAAATTATGCTTGAGCTCTTTCGGTGTATTTACTTTTAGTCAGATTATACGTTTAGTCATAAGTTCTAGTTTTAGGAAATGGTGTGAGACGAAAACTAGCGTTACGTTAAACCTCAACCGTAAACTGTTTCCTCTTTATATCCCTGTGTTTATTTGTCAAATAAATATATTTCTATTTCTATTCGATTTCTATTTATCCACACTGACGCTTGATGATGACCAATGAGGAGTGAAAGGTCTGTGTTGATGACAGGTTCGTTGCATGAAATTGTGTGAAGCTGGCGCCCCCTGTAAACGTCACACGTCAGCCAAAAAACGTTGTATAAGGGGCTCTATGAATAAATTAGGGGTGCTTTTTTATGTGTATATTTCAGGAAATACTCGACAAATCGTAATCAATTTCTGGTATATGTAATTTGACTATATAATCTAGGGATTTCAAAAAGGAAAACGTGTTTGGATAAAAATTTCTCGATAGAAAAATAAATCCAAAGTCAACACTTTTTCAAATATTTTTTCTTATTATACTGCAGTTGTAGTAAATATGATCTTTCTTTTAATTGTAATATGTGGGGAATTAATGTTACTTAACGATTTATAAATTGAAATGTAATTCCCTGAAATAGCTGAATATTTTATATGATATTTTTTTACGTTTCGGCGCTTACGTTGTTTCAAATTAGGTGCAAGCGCACTATTGCCATCCCACTTGTTAGTTGGAATGACAATTCCCGACTATCACACATCTCACTTCCGCAATCTTCGTTAGTCTTGTTTGGTATTTATTCATACCTCGCCCTAACTGTATGTTTATGTATTTTAGAAATCTGAAATGAATCTGCTTAAATTTTACACAATAAGGAACTGTCAATTATAAATAAAGTATGCAATTATTGCAGTGTAGTATTTATATTGTCTTTGAGTGTAGTTGTTTATTGGGATGCTCTCTGAGCACCTGTTTATTTATTTTAAATCCCATAAATGGAGTGAAACTAAAACTTACAAATAGTTTCTGCCACAGGTTCAGAGGTAGGTAACATTTGAGACAAAAAAATACTAGAGCTTAAGATTTATTTCACAGTTTAAATCGAATTAAAATTTTCAATCATTGCTAGTTTTTGTATCAAAACTGCCGTAGATTTGAACAGAATTCACACTTAACGAATGTGTCGAAGCTTGTTAGAAACGTAACTGGGTTTGCGCAAGACAAACCACATTCAATCGACAGCATTCATACGTAAAGATATGTGCCCATACCATACGCCACAGCTTTTCACAGAAACTAGATAGACATCTAGGGCGTTACTATTAACTGGAAATAGATAAGATTCCTACAGATAGACAAGGCTATTTATTTTGCTATATAGTGGATAGAACTGAGACTAGGCTGCCTGGAAGCCTAACTTTGCAACAGGTTTCCAAGCAAATATTTATTTAGCATCTCTCAAGAATCTACTTCGTCAGTATAGTCGGTAAAGTGCCCAAAAATTTAATTGAAGCTACATTCTGGCCGTTCATTGCGTTCTGTTAGATAATTTAAACAAAAAGTAAACTTTAGAAAAAACCGACTTCCACAAACCCTATTTGATTAGATTGAGTTTAATACAAACTGTAACCCCTTATCCCCCCCCCCCTTGGGGAATTAATTTTGTCAAATCTCATATCAGTGCTACACCACGCTACTAAGGAACCCCTGTACAAAGTTTCATGGCTCTAGGTCCACCGGTTTAGGCTATGTTGCCTGCCCGTCAGCCACGCATTGTACCTGGTATTGAGCAGATCTGGTGGCCATATGTGGTCTTCATCAGCAGTTCCGCATCACAATATTATGCTTACCATGTGCATTTGCACGAGTTATTATGAAAAACACAAAAATCACTATATGTCTGCCTATAATATTTGAAGAATTCCCTCGATTTCTCCAGGATCCCATCATCAGATCCTGACCTGGTGTCAATGGGACCAATGGGAAGGTAAACCCTTTCAAACAAAAAAATAATTTTCCAAATCGGTCCATCCGTCTAGGCGCTATCGAGGCACATACATAAAAAATAAAAATAAAAAACAAATATCCGGACGAATTGTAAACCTCCTCCTTTGGGAAGTTCGGTTAAAAAGCGTTTGGGTTCACTATAAATGAATTAGTAGATATGTAAAAGTATAAGTATAATGTCTCTCAAGACACAGCTCACGCTAATTTGAGGGACAGGGCATTCCATCTATGATGTACATTTGCTTGCAAATAAACGAAATTTTTACTTTACTTTTACTTATAATTGCTCTGTACATGTCAAATCAAAATCAAATCAAAATCAAATAAGTTATTAATATGATTTTTTGTAACAATATTGGATCTTAATTGTATACATTTTCTTCGCAAAAATCTGTCGGTTGTATAATGAATGAAATATACCATAGAAAGAAAGTCTTTTCAGTTTTACCCACTTTTTTCCAGTTATTCGATACTTACTCCTATTGGGGGCGAGTTCATCCCCACAACTACGAAGACTGAAAGATTCCTAACGATGAAGGTATAATCAAATGAAATGAAATTTATTTCACACACAAGAGCAAGAAAATAACAATAACTTATCGGAACTTTAGCACATAGGCCTACCCGTTTTGAGTTTTAAAATGTATCCTGTCCATCCTGGGTTTGCTGGAAGAAATCTCTTTTTAGAGATAAGCTTGCCTTTGTTCATGCCTTTTCTGTATTGTTTGTGTCTTTTTTCTGATATGTGCAATAAATATATACGAAATACGAACATTTGGGTAGGAACTCTTGCTCATAACATTCTTACATAGCATGACAATTAGGTACTTGTGTACTTTGTGAGTTGTTTTCGTGAGTAGATTAATGCTGGTAACGTAAAACAATTACTAAAGACTAAACAAGTTCATGTAGTGTAGATAATAAAATAAAATACAAATGTATACAAGGTGTAAATTAATTAACGCAATATGAGAAACTACTTTGGGATATCATTCTGAGCAACTTTCATTATATTGCCAGGGTCCACATTTGGTACTTTGTTTTTGTTTTTAACATCTTTGTAAACCTATGGAGTGCAATAAATGGTTAAGTATTGAGTAAACTGATTTGATCACAGCAACTTTTATTTTTCACTTCCCGGTACATTTTGGCCTGAGTGGGTCAGCTCATTTGTATGGAGAAGTGAAAACTAAAGTTGCTTTGATCAAATCGGTTTCGTATTGAAAGTTGCTCAGAATGATGTCCCTAACAAAGTAGTTTCTCATTTTGCGTTAATTCATTCACACCTTGTATATCATTATTTTCTTTTTTGGTAGGTATTATTTTTATGTTTATTTATCACATTTTTTTTGCAAACAACTAATTTACTTCTTCATCGAGCTGACATCGACGGCAGCTCGCGTATTTGATATTCAGATGACGATTTTCCCCATTTTCCGAGGACCAAAAGAGCGCCTCTGCAAATTAGGAAAATATTGAATTTCCTTCTTTTATCGCCAATAACTAACTTTGCTTCGCAAATTCTTTCGCCCATACTCAAAAGGTCACCAATTTAGAGTGCTTCTTATTGGTTCTATAGAAAAGATTTTAAATTATTGTCACTTTTATTTTTCTTCTAATATGTAATATTGTTGTGGTAACTTAAGTTTCGTATTCTGCGCCTCTGGAATATCAACAACACGCTTAACACTCAACTTATCGATATCGATAAAACAGGAAAAAAAAATGTGCCAGGCAGTTTCCTGTTTCAGCGCGCACGTCCTAGTTCTGTGACAGCTGGCAATCGAATGAAACGCTTTAAAACGGAAGTTGAGAGAGACTGACGTTTCCGTTTCCGTCTTCCATGTCTTTCGCTCTTCGTGTTGCATGTTGAACAACCCAGTTACCGAAACATACTCTCGGGCCATGTGTCCATCTAACCATCTGTTTCGCGATGTGACTGACAACGGAGCTATCATCGCTCACGTGACGTAACGACCATCATTACAATTCCGAATGGGAAATCACGACCACTAGCGAGGCCACCACCGATATCCATTCGGAACGATAAAACGCGACGGTAGACGTTGACCCTGACAGATGTCAAACCATTATAACCAATCTTTTTTTGAGTGAATAAGTGAGGAAACCAACAATTACGGAGCTTGAGGAGTGTAATTAGTTTATGTTTTAGGTTTGATTTTTACTTACTTCTTAGATCGATCTATCAGTGCCCACGCTTTCGACGATGGTTGCTAATATTCCAACATGGCGTAGTTGATAATGTCATTCATGACCATTTTGAGATATCTTTGTCAAGTCAAAACTGACTCGGAATAGCATTTTAGACACTGTAATCGATTATGGCGCTGACGGACATGTCACGGATCACGCCGTAAGTAACGTGCGTGACGCGTGATCTGTCAAAGTCTATGAAAATGACGTGGCATTGCTAATAAGTAAAGGATTCGCCTTCGAGATGACAAGCCACTTCTATAACTTCTATACTATTTGTCTGTCTTGTTGGCTAGATGGGTGCGCTGCGCGGCCAAGGCCCTAAAGGATCTATTACACTGCGCTAAATTAGGGCTTAATTAGGGATGCTCGTTATTACACTACACACCTAATTAGGGCCCTAGTTAGGGTTGCCCATTATTACACTAGACCTAATTAGCTAACCTATTTTTCTTTTTCATTCATTCAACAGTCACAATAAACAAAACACAGCAATAACAAATTATAAATAGAAACAAGTAGGAAATAAAATATACACATGACAAAAGGAACAGTAAAAATAAGACTGGGCAGAACGGCGCCATGAAGTGTGTACCGACCGCAACAGCGAAACGGCTCCGACTCAGCATACAGGACCTACAGGAGATTTTGCAACGCCTTTGAAACGTCACATACAAGCTCACGCTATTTTCGTGGCAGAGGGGTAGGCCAAAAACCTCCATAGATTACCTCGTAGTCCAAGCAAAACAGATTAGCCGCCGAAATGCTCCGGACTACTCATTCGCAGGATTTGGCACAAAGGCCTTCATCAATTCGGACAAGTATGCCTGAGTGCTCAGCAAACCTACTTACCTTCCGCCTTGGACGAGACCCTTACATTCCTATACACAGCATTGAGTGTGTATAAGGCCTAATAAGATATACTAGTCATCACAAAATAAAAGGCCCGTTTTAACAGTTCACGCCCATGAAGTTTTAACCCCTAACGCGGAGGTAATAGAAGCGGTTTTCCTAGGCAACTTGTACGCTTTGTTTGTACGCAACAGTTGGCTTTTATTACCTACGCGTTAGGGGTTAAAACTTCATGGGCGTGTACTGTCAAAACGGGCCTTTTATTTTGTGAAGACTGTAGTCATCACATGACGACTCTACCTCTTTATTGATCTGTGCCTCTACGGCGGCGTTGCGGTCGCTGCTTTGCTTTCCAAACGAGAGGTCCCGGGTTCGAATCCCGACTGGTGACGAGAACAAAATCCTCAGGTCTTGGATGTTTACATGTTTGTGATATCACGGTTTCTGGTTCCGACGACACGGTACACTATTAGTGGAGGGTGAATTCTGTATGAAGTTAAATTATTGTCGGGACCAGTCCTTCCTCGTAGAGTAGGGATCCTGGTGAGGTCTTCAATAAAAGATTGGACTGTATTTCTCGTAGGTAGGTTATATTCAAGAAGTGATGATGTGGAACAGAAAGATAGCCGATGCCGAGTTGACAGCTCGAATGACAGATGTCAAAGGCGTTTGGTTTCACCATAGTCTCCCGGCCTTGAAGTATCCTAGGATCTTCAATGATGAACTGGTAGTGGGCAGATTGTATTGTAAGCACGTCGGATGATTCCATTTTTGGTTCGGATATCTGCGACCCTGGCGATGCCATCGCTTCCTGGTATGATGCGAACAACACGTCCTAAGAGCCACATCAAGGGTGGTGATGTCTTGTTCTTGATGACCACTAGACTCCCTTCTGTCAGATTGCCTGTGGATTTGTACCATTTGGTTTTCTTCTGCAGCCACAAAACATATTCGTCGGAGAAGCGGGCCCAGAAATGTTGTTTAAGGCATTCGATGCGTTTGAATCGTTGAAGGCTGTTGACGTTAACCGTGTCGATCTGTGGATGCGGCAACATTAGGAGGGATCGGCCGATAAGGAAATGTGCGGGAGTAAGAGGACTGAGGTCCAAAGGATTGTCGGATATAGGAGTCAAGGGCCTGGAATTTAATATTGCTTCGATTTGACATAAGCATGTAGACATCTCTTCGAATGACAGATTGGATTGACCTAAGATCCGTCTAAGGTGATGCTTTATGGACTTGACCGCGGACTCCCATATGCCACCAAAGTGTGGTGTGTAAGCGGGAATGAATGAAAAGTTAATGCTTTCGCTTTCGAATTCTGAATTTGACATTTGGTTTAGAAGTCGTGAAAGTTCATTGAACGCACCAACGAATGTGGTGCCGTTATCACTAAAAATATTTCGCGGTTTTCCCTTTCTAGAGACAAAACGATGAAGAGAAGCTATGAAGGCTTCTTTGGTCAGATCCGAGACGAGTTCAAGATGAACGGCTCTAGTAGCTAGACAAACAAACACGCATATGAAGGCCTTTACTAGTCTACAGCCACGGCCCTTGCGGTCAGCGATCATAATTGGACCGGCGTAATCGACGCCTGTCTCTAAGAATGGAAATTCAAGGTGAACACGTTGTTCTGGAAGATTCCCCATAACGGGTTGAATTGTTTCTCCTCTTTGCCTGCAGCACCTAACACAAGAACGTACTGTCTTCTTGGCTAGATTTCTGCCACCAAGAGCCCAATAGTTGTGCCTGACACTGGCTAGAAGTAATTGAGGACCAGCATGGAGGAGATTTTTGTGGTATTTGTCGAAGATTAGTTTAGTTAATGGATGCTTACTACAAAGCAAGATAGGATGTTTGATATTGTAGTCGTAAAATGAGTTGAAAAGTCTACCACCAACTCGTATAAGACCTTTCGAATCAAGAAAGGGCGAAAGGGAAAGAAGGCGATTTTTGGATGGTAGATCTTTACCTGAAGACAGAGCTGCATGTTCTTCGGAAAAGGCTTCCTTTTGAGACGATTTCAAAAGGAAGTGTAAGGCCTCAGAAAGCTCTGCTGAAGTAAGGAAATTGTTATTATGTACGCGTTTTCTACATTTGTTGACGAATTTAAAGACGTAGGCCATGATGCGTTGCAATTTAGTTAAAGAGGATATAGCATGCATCATTGACTCAAGATTATTGTTGTCGTCTTTGCTGGCGCAAAGGGTAAGGACGGTTTCTGGTAACTCGACTTCTGAAGAGCTAGGGAAGGTTGGCCACTCTGGCTCATCCAATTTTAAGAATGAAGGCCCTGTCCACCACATGCTACAGGAGCCCATCTGATCGGCGCTCAAACCGCGTGAGGCGATGTCTGCGGGGTTTTCATGAGACGGAACATATCGCCAAGTATGGTCCCTGAAATCTTCCTGTATCTCAGAAATTCGATGGCGAACGAATGGCTTAAGCTGCGTGGGAGACGAAGAGAGCCATCCCAGCACGATCGTCGAATCACACCAGAAGAAAAGTTGAAATGATAAGGTAAGTGAACCAAGAGCTTTTGTACACAGTCTTGCTCCTAATAATGCTCCGCAAAGCTCAAGACGGGGCATTGTTGTAGGTTTTATGGGTGCTACTTTGCTCTTTGCTGCCACAAGATGAACCTCGACTGCACCATCACTAGTTAAGGTACGTAGATACACGCACGCCCCATAAGCTTTCTCCGAAGCGTCAGTAAATATGTGAAGTTGGCGAGTTATGGGTGTATCACATGTTATCCAGCGTGGTATTTCTATATTGTTTAAGTATGGCAATGTTGTTTCGAAGTGTGACCATGATTTGTGTATGTTGTCTGGTACACGTTCGTCCCATGAGCATTTGCTGATCCACAATTGTTGCATTATGATTTTGGCCTCTACTATACAAGGTACGACTAAACCAAGTGGATCAAATATTTGCGCAATCGTGGATAGAATGTGTCGTTTTGTCACTGTGTCTTTGTTATTTATATTGATGACGTACGTAAATTTGTCTGAAAAGCATTTCCAATGAAGTCCTAATGTTTTTGACAGTTCGTTCTCGCTCAAGTTCAATAAGTCAGGCATGTGGCTGTTTTGTGAAATAGCATGCAAGATAGTTGGGGAGTTTGATTGCCACTTCCGAAGGTTGAGCTGAGCTGATTTAAGGGTCGTTGCTACATCACGACAGAGTTTGATTGTATCATCGATTGTGTTTCCGCCTGATAAGTAGTCATCGACGTAAAAGTCATGAAGTATTGAATATTGTACGTTCTTGTTTGTACATTGCTGGCCCAACTCCACAAGACAACGCGTTGCAAGATAGGGTGCCGAAGCAGTGCCGTACGTGATTGTGTTCAGAGTGTAAGTTTTAAGTGGTTGTGTGGGATCTGATCTCCATAATATTTGTTGCAACTCACGAAAACTCTCTTTCACTAACATCTGCCGGTACATCTTTTCGATGTCCGCAGATACGACGTACTTGTGCTGTCGGAATCTTAGTAAAATTGCTTGAAGGTCATCTTGTACAGTTGGCCCAACAATTTGTATATCATTGTAGGACTTGCCTGACGTAGTGACTGCTGAAGCGTCGAAGACTACGCGCAGTTTTGTAGTTGTACTTGATTCTCTATAGACCCCATGATGAGGTATGAAATATGAAACGCTTGTGTTTAAACGAGGTGCGTATTGTGTATTTTCTGTCATGTGTTTGAGTTCTATGTACTCATTCATGAAATCAACATACAACGATTTTAATTCTGGGTCTCTTTCTAGACGGCGCTCAAGGGATAGAAATCTGCGTTTAGCCATTTCGAATGAGTTACCCAGTACTTGACGAGGTTCTTGAAGAGGTACGTTAACCATAAAGCGGCCCTCACAGTCTCGTTCTGTTGTTTTCACGAATATTTGTTCGCAAGTGCGTTCTTCACTGGTAAGATTGTGTTTTGGTGAAATTGTATCTAATTCCCAAAAGCGAGTTAAGTCCGTAAGTGTGTTGTCAGTGTTAGTGAACAAACACATCGGTGATTGTGGGGTGTTTGATGAAGCTCTATGAACAACCCCCGAAATAAGCCAGCCGAGCTTTGTTTCGACTAAAGACGGCTTGTTTTTACCCATGCAGATGCGATTTGCGCCAATAAGATCCCAGAATATTTCTGCTCCCAGTAAGATGTCGATTGAAGAGGGAACATTGAAGGTGGGGTCAGCAAGACAAATCCCTGACGGAAGAGGTAAATCGTTTATGTTTATGTATGTGTTAGGTATTGAAGAGGTGATTTGTGGCAGTATGTAGCAGTCGACGTTCATGTTGTAGTCCCCATTATAAGACCCCATATTGAATGAGCAAGACTGTGAACTACTCATAACTTGGCTACTTATACCTGTCACCGTTGTAGACCTATCAGCATTTATGTTAAGATGGAGTTTTCGACTAAACTCCTTGGATATGAAGTTTGCTGTACTCCCGTTGTCCAATAAGACTCTGGCAGTGTGCTGCTTCCCTTTGTTGTCCAGTACCTTGACAAGTGCTGTGGAAAGAAGAACGACACTTGATTGAGTTGATTGATTTGCTGTGAAGACAACATTTTCATGCGCTAAATGCTCTGGCTCCCTATCTATGTGCAGCAGGGTATTATGCTTTAATTTGCAATATTTGCAATGACTAAGCGCACACCGTGTCTCGGCATGACCAAAGCGAAGGCAATTTAGGCAGACCTTGTATTCTTTAGCCTTTTGTATGCGTGTAGCGACGGGTAAGTTGCGATAAGCAGGACAAGCGTACAGCAGATGCGATTGTTGACACATAGGGCAAGCACTTTTGGTGTACTTGCTGGTGTTAGTTGTGTTGTTGGCTAAGAGAAAACTCTTCGGTTTTTGATGAGTGCTGACCGTATCCAACCTCTGCTTTAAAGGTCGGGACTCCTCAAGAGTCTCTAAGAGGTCAGCTCTGTTGCAAAGAAAAGTCGTGAAATCGGATAAGGCAGGAGGAGCGGAAAGTCCATTACGAAACTCTTCCCATTCCCGACTAGTCACGTTATCGAGTTTACTTGCCATCATATGAATGATCAACGTGTCCCAGTGTTTAGTGGGCTGATCAAGGGTGGATAAGGCCCTAAGATTTTTGTTTGTAGTGTCTAGTAAGTGACGAAGTGCACTACTAGATTCTTTGTGGATGTGCTCGACGTTAAAAAGAGCCTGGACGTGGTTATTAACTAGCAGACGTTTGTTGTCGTACCTATCGCACAATAGTTTCCATGCTGCCTGGTAGTTCTTTGCCCTAAAGTCCAGGTTGTCGATAACAAGGAGGGCACTATCCTTCAATGATGCACGAAGATAGTGCAGTTTGTTGATGTCGTCTATGTTTGCTTGTTTATGTATGAGCGACACAAACGTGTCCCTAAATTCTAGCCAATTATGATAGCTGCCCGCAAATTTTGGTAAGTCTATTTTAGGCAGTTTGACATGATTTTGTGCGTGAGTAACTGTGTTTACAACGCTTGAACTGTCCACGGTCGCGACCTCATCCTTCATAGACTTCTGAGCCTTGTCCATGATGTTGCGCGCTGTTGACAAATATTGATAATAAGAACCTTCAAATTGTTCGCGTTCTTTGTATTGTTCGGCAGGCGTTTCCGATAATGTCTCCATGTCCACCTGTAAGTCATCGTAAGAAGCATATAAATCTTCAAATTTTGCCAATCGAGCACCTAGTTCAATGACCTGTATTTCGGATAATTCCTGACTTGTTATTGTTCTTACGTAATTTGCGAATTGCGTGAGTTTTGACTTCACGGAGGCTCTTTTTTTGATTAGTTGTTTGATATTGTCCTCGTCTTCCATGTTTTAACAATATTTTATTGCTGTAAGTTAAATAAACAACTTATTTTATGTATAAAACTGTAGTTTCAAGTAATTTGTATGTTTACTATTCTGCGTTTTGCAATTACAATAAGGTGGGTGACTAATGGGCGTTTGAAAGTTAGACGAAGTATTGCTATAATCCTCCCAAGCTAAACTGCAGTTTGCATGAACGAAACGCAAATGTACGTTCGAAAGCTGTATTGTAATTGATGAATTTTATTATTAGATAGGTTTTGGTGATGATTATTATGAACTAATCTGCGTTTTGCAAATTCAAAACGTGCAGCCGTTCAATATTATGAGATTATTATTAGGAATTAGATTAGAAATTAGATATTATATTACATAGGAATGGATATTTTAACCCAAACAATAGTGTTTTGTGTTTACAAAACCAACAATTGTTCAAGTTTTCACTTATTGATTATTATTATTGATGTGATATTATAAGAATGAATTTAGTTAACTATGAAGTTATGTGATTAATTATGGTGGTTTCATCTGTTGTTGCAAATAAATATGTCGACTACAGAGGCTAAGTGAATACTAGCTAGGTAGTTAGTTTGATTTTTATGATGATGAAATTGATAAGACAATGAAGTTATTATTGAACTTGCGCCAATGATGAATACTGTGGTAGGTATTTAAGTAAATAGATGCTAATTGTGATAGATAGCTTGCTGTTTATATCTATGTAGGTATTTATTCTATTGAGTATGAATTCTATGCTCAGTCAAATCAGAAGATAATTTGGAATAATGACGATATGAAAGGTTATATGAATGTGAATAAAAGGTGAGGTATGGAATGATCTTACAGGATGTTTGTTGTTGCCGATTCTCTTCAACTTGATTTCAGAAGTGATTTGGTGGTTGGTATTATCTCCACAATGAACACACTGCACTGGAAATAGTGGTTCTGACTTCGTTTTGCGTTGCAACTTGCAGTAGACTTCTATGTAGACAATGTAGGCTGTTCTTGTCTTCGTTTAACGTTGCGGTAGACAGCTGCGTAGACAATGTAGGTTGGCTCTGTACGGATTTCGTGTTGTAATGTTGATGAAATTTGCCCGGAGAAGAGAGCAAGTATGATTCCTCCCGACGACGGCACGCAGTAAGACGTGAAGCGGTGCTCGATGAAGAGAGCCAAGGCCAGGATCTCCACGCGGCGGCTCGTCGTAATAAGGCGGGAAGCCTCGCTCGTAGAAGAGAGCAAATCCAACAGTTGACGGCGATGATGGACCATATGTCGGGACCAGTCCTTCCTCGTAGAGTAGGGATCCTGGTGAGGTCTTCAATAAAAGATTGGACTGTATTTCTCGTAGGTAGGTTATATTCAAGAAGTGATGATGTGGAACAGAAAGATAGCCGATGCCGAGTTGACAGCTCGAATGACAGATGTCAAAGGCGTTTGGTTTCACCAATTATATATTTGAAAACCTCGCACATAGTCCTAGAACATTAGAGATTTTTGTCTACTTTATTTTTCTTTTCGGAATAATTTTGAATTTTGCAACAGTCACTTTTATTTTGCCGTTGGCTCACGTTGCAGATTCATGGCTCATTTTGCTTTTACGCTCTCAGCTTTATCTTTTAACACAGGAGGGCGTAAAATATGAGATTTTATTTACTATTTGGTCGCTGCAAATTCGGTATGCTTTTAGTAAAACTTGGATTCAGACTTTGTATGTATGTCGGCGGCATATCGTAGTATAGGGCATATCATGAAATGGCCAACCTTGAAGTATAATTAAACATGTTAATCGGTTCGCTCGCATTATTAAACGATGAAATTTATAAAAATACTTTTTCTCTTCCCCAGACCTGCACTTCCCGATCGACGTATCTGGAGTTCAGAACGACCACCCGTTCCTCGACGCGGATTCTTTACAATCTCTGTTCCGACGGCTGACGACCCTCAACCGGTGTGCGACGATGAAGCTGGAGCACCACCATCATCAGAAGCGATCGGTGAGTCTTACATGGTGGCCTAACACGAAGGGTGAAAGACGCAGACTGACTACAGTATCTGTTCCGGCTGGTGACGCGAATTGATTACATACATGACTGAATACATCCAGTCGTTGTGTATGTTGCAGTCAGAACTCTGAATCACTCAAAAGTACTTTTAACTAAGAAAATCGGTTAAGTCAGAACTCTGAATCAGTCAAAAGTACTTTTAACTAAGAAAATCGGTTAAAACTGCTTTTGATCTCTGGTCAATAGCACTTTAGACTAAATTTATTTCGCAGTTAGTTGGATAAATCAGACACTTAACTAACAAGCAAACAAATTCGGTTTTGTGAAACTACATGGGGCCGCCTCGCTCCGCTCCGCTTCGCTCGGCTCCGGGTGGTTCATAAAGTTGGCCTAACACAACCTATCTTTAGTATTGGCACAGGAAGTGACCTAAAGCAACCAATTCGGTTTTGTAAACCAAGAGCGCCAGCCAAAACTACTTTTGACCACAAATTAGCAGTCAAAACTACTCATGACTAGTTAAAAGTACTTTTAACCTGCTCAGTCAAAAGTACTTTTAACCAACCTGCTCAGTCAAAAGTACTTTTGTCTAGTTTTTACGGTCAAAACTAGTTTTGACTGTTTAAGACTTCTGACTGCAATATATACAATGTCGAGCTAAGATGTAAGTACTTTGATGAGGCCTCGTTTTGTCTCCACAGTGGTATTTTATTTAGTGCTAACAAACTACCACAATTTTGCTGACAGACTAGGAATGATGCTGACTATGATGAAAGACCTGTAAATATTTAAGTATCATAATAACTACTTCCTGAAATAATGTAAACTTGGGGCAATATTTTTTAATTCCTTTACACGCACTGTTAATCAAAGGAATATAATAAAACGATCCACTAAAAAAATTACTGAGCGACTAAATTACTGACTGAGCGACAAGTCGCCCAGCGACTTGTCGCTCAGTTAGTAATTTAGTCGCTCAATTAGTTTTTCGGTTAGGTTAGGTTAGTCTAGCCTAAACTTTTTTTTGTCGCTCGTTTAAATACTACCCTTAATCAAATATCAATTCCTTTCGACGAATTTCAAAACCTAACAAACAATTTGGCCAGGGTCCAATGCGATCTGATTGAAAAACTTTAGATTGTTATTTTTCTTTGTAACGACCTACCGACAGTTTTCCGATTGTCCCTCGACAAACCGACACAAAATGTAGAAACAAAACTGGTAACAGACTAAAACTGAGTAGGTACTTACATTTTCCTCATACGATGTTTGGGATCCCTTGGTGTGCGTCTCCGATTCACACTTGATCAGTCTTATATTGCAGTCCCGAATTCAATTAAAATATATAATGGTAGACAATAAATTAATTCGTTTTCGATTCAATAAAATTTTAATTAAGAGTGAAAATATCTCTTTGATTTACTTCAAAAAGCGTTAATGAATGATTTTGTTTTGAGTCCCAAAAGATTCTGCGTTAATTACACGCCAAGTGCCGATATAATTAATCTGGATTACCTTGTATCATATAATGAAATGAATCTATATTAAGGATTGGTGTATTATTGTAATGTGCATATGTGAAATACTAGAAAACTGGCAAATGCAAAAAAAATGCAGTTTTATTAGGTACCTAATATAATTTGCCTGTATACATAATACTTAAATGTTTTCAATATGCATAATCGCGTTCTCCAAGAACCTCCATAGTACTTAATATCTGCGTTAATAGGCAATTAAATTGTAAAATTTTCTCCTTATTTAATTAAGAGTCATAAACCGACTACTCGTTAAGAAACTTGGTATATATTTAACTTGCTCTATGATATTTTATTAACCTGCCGAGCGTAGATACTAAACTTTCAATCAATCAAAGGAAAAGTTTCTTAACTTTTATCGATCAACATTAAAATATGAATATCGCCTTTTATAATCTTAGTTCTCCATTTTTATTTAAAAAAAAAACACTATTTACTAGTATTACAATTACAATTGACTAAAAGCAACATTCGCTTAGACACGATATGCGCCGTCTTGGCACGTGACGAGCGCACGCTCGCCCTACCTTTTGCCACAGATTACTAAATAGTTAGTTACTACGTACGTAACAGATACTTCACTCAGTAGGAAATTTCTAATACCTACTGCTATAATAGCCTACTCCGTCGCGTCAGCAACCGCTGCCATGCTAAAATGTGCCTAAATGCTCAAGCGTACAGTTGTGATCGCCTCGCACCGCGCGATCTCACACTAATCGCAGGGCTGCCTCGCATCGCAGATACTCGTACGATACGAACACAGTTCAAAACGTGCGTGCGCTTGGCTTGCGACAACCATACTGACTTGGGCAGCCGGGCCATAGCCGGGCTGCCCGAGAGCTCGGGCGGGCGGTAGTTAATTATAGCGCGCGAGTACATTCAGTGACGGAGGCCTGCTTTTGCCAAGGGTGCGACAATATCTAAGTGAATGGACTTTAACTGGCCTAACATAGGCATTACTGTGCCTCTGCCACCTCGTATGTGAATAGCCGACAACAGGCAATGTTTTTCTTTATTACAAATAACAAACGATATACCTACTTATATGTCACCGTAAAATTGTCAAATCCGTGAGATTACATTCTAACGAACTAAAAATCGACAGGGCTTAGCATTTATGTTGTTTTTGTTCTTACAAGATAACCAAACACGAAGGCTAAACCTTCGCTCACCCCCTTTATTCTTCACTTACCCTGACCAACAACTTCGCTCAGACATTCATCATTTCTATATTATCTATTAACGCGTTATATTGTAAGAAGTACGGTACAGTGTACAAATAATTTATCGACTATTCGTTAGAATGTAATCTAACGGGTTTGAAAATTTCACGGTGACATACTTCGTTTAGTTAGCAATGGTGAATACAATTTATACATAAAATTGATTAAGTATTTCTAATTTATAAGTTAAATTAAAATCTGATGATGAATGGGTATGTCATAACATAATATAGAGTGACTGACCTTGTTGGACCAAAATCGTTGCCAAGTTGCTTAATTGTATGGGAAAGATCAATTTCGTGGGTAATTATCGCTTGCGTTAATATCATTATTTAAACTGTCAGACTGTGACCGCAGAAGTGTATTCTATAAGAGAATCTAGAATTTTTGGTAAAAATCCTTTCAAATTGATGTTTTGAAGGATGTTTGCTTACTTAAAATTGAAGTTTGACTAATCTTTCTTTTCTCTATGTATTAACTTATTTGTGTAAATACTTCGAAGGTAAATAAATGATTATTTACTTTACTTTTACTTCACAATTTACCACGGAGCAGAAGGATATCTGCTGCCTCACAACTTGTGGTTCATTTCAAATTATTTTTTTAATTCATACTTCTCTTTCAGTTCTGTCTCCATGTAGCACGTTTAGTAACACATTCATTATTATTAATGTTCTGCGCCTGACTGGAATATAGTTTAGAGAATTAACAAATTGTTTATCAAGTAGCGCACTAGTTTGAATAGTGTCTAAACGATTAAACTAGGTACTTGGATTTGGCTATAGTCAACATTGATTTGGAGTTAACTTTGACAACTAGGTTGGTAGGCTTGTGGCCTGTCAAGTCAAAATAGATAAAAAAAAACATAAAAACATAAACATTTACATACATTGCTTCTGGCCCCACACTAGGATACCCTGTGCCGTAGGAACCAGAAACAGCGACATCAGAAACATGTAAACATCCAAGACCTGGGGGCTTTTTTACAGAATTTAAACTTTTTATGAACGGTCAAAACGGAAGTTTTGTTCCTGAGTTCTATGAAACAACAACAGAATGACGTCATGTAAAAGTGCCATCAAATGCTGTCTTTTTTTGCACAAAATTGTTATTCAAATATATTTGCTGGAAATATACAATTCTGAGAATGTCAAGCCATTTTGTACATAATGCTTCAACTTAAGACTTGTTCCTAGATTTATTGGATTACCTTGGCCACAAGCCTATTATGTATGTGTTTAGCTCGTCGTCTACAGTCTAAAAAGCTATTCGATCTTATTCAGCTTTTTTAATTTATTTTTCTCCTTCTTCGGGTGCCATCTCCTATCGGTAGTTGGCGACCATTACGGCAGTCTACTTACGGGATACTGCGGCCTGGAATAGAGATGATGAATTCTATAATGCTCTATCAGTTAGCCGCTTAGTTTTTATTCCTAAGATCATACTACGCATTATAATTCGATCTTTCTACATCAAGCGAAACATCTTCACTTTCTAAGGCAAACCTCACAACCGTTGCCCAACAATATAATCGATAGTTTGAACTTTCGATAACAGGCATCGATCGTGAGCAGATTCTTGCATACGGTAATTTTCTTTCAAATTCCTTACAAATTATGGTATACTCCTGTGGTATTCGATCGGTCATGTTATGATAACATTAAGTATGAGATAATTTGAAGTTCACTATGGGTAAAATTACATCAAGCTTAGCTAACACCACAGAAGAGATACGCGACTGTGAGATGATAGACACTTTTGTCTTAGTTCGCCATGTATGATGTGGTTTTTATAGACACATAATTAGGTATTTACAGGGAGCACTTATCCAGTGGAGAGCGCATAGATACATTTTCCTTTGAAACACAACTCAACAATTTACGGGCGGCGGGGGACGAGGTAAGAGAGCTGTGATTGGTCAGCCGCTGCGAAACTGTCTGGCGGCCCGTCATCTTACATAGGTTGCGTACGTTGAATACAACTAACGTTTGGCGAGCAGCATTCCCCCGCAGGCGTAGTGAATTGGATTTAGTCTCTGGGTATTTAGCACATAACTACATTGCAACTGAAAGTATAACCACTATAAACACACAAATAAATCGTTCAGTATGGGTCAGATATACCTAAACAGCACAATATTTTCCTTTCGTTTTAGCATATTTGTTCAATTTGTTCCTCTGTCATGGAAATAGAAAAACTTTTTAACTGTTTACTAACTCGTGCGGAAGGTGTGAGAAGACCCGAGGCGATAACCAGCTCGCTTGAATTGCTTTACCGTAGTAGGTTTATATGGAGATGGATTTAAGTTCAAGCGACAACAAATAAAAGGTGTAAACAGTGTAAAAAAAAGTTGCAATCATAATTTATTTATAAAATGTTATAATCCTCTAGTCTAGTGAAAGTGTAGTCTTATCTATAAAGCAAATTAATCCGTGTCTGTCGGCATGTTGTTATTCAAAGTATGAGCAATTTATTAATTTGAATTGAGAGACAGTTATTTATTTTTAATGAAGCGAGAGAAATTTATGATAGCGTTTTATAAATTATCCATAATTTTGCAATACGTTCGCTTAATTTGACGATCACTTAATTAGCGGAATTCCGAAAGCGATTTACAAACAGGTTTATATGTTATCTGTTGTAAATTGTAATATTTTTTCAACATGTCGCAGATTTAATGACACAGATTTATTGTATTATAGCTCTACTGGCCAAATATTTCTTCATACAATATAACTTAAGGCTGTTCTACTATTCAATACTGAACAATACTTTAATATTGATCATCACAAAATTAAAAACACATAAAGTTAAGCCGGAAATTCAATGAATACACCCCTATTTAACTAGGTGGCTTTCGTTGGTGGCAGATCGTTTATAATTTTTTTGAATGTACGACTTCTCTAGGGTTAGCTAGTTAAATAAATCTTGCATTGTCATGCAAAATTTCAGCTCAATCAAAAACGTACAACTTGCAAGAAATTGATCACCGGGACATATTGAAACATTCCAAAACTTATAAAACATTAAACCTATGTACAAGTCTTCCAACGATATTTTGGCTGATGAGATACGTTTAAAGGGGGCACCACTTCTACACAACTTAATGCAACGAATCTTTCATCAAAACCGACCTTTCATTCCTCATTGGTCAACAAGCGTTGTTTCACCTGTCGTCATCGCGCGGCAAAAGAGCCTTGATAAGCTGTATATTCCGGAAAATAAAAATAAATAAAATTCGCCCCATGTCACCCCGACAAAGGATCGATCAGGTTCGTTTATGTGCTAGCACAACCTGCCATAATATCCAAAGATCCGAAGAGAGCTCGACCTTCACCCATCTGTTACTGCGATGACTTGGTTTTTATCAAATTTTGTATGCTAGAAAATACTTTATACTTTATTGCAAAAAAACAGAATACAGACACTTAATAATGAAAAAAACATGTACAAAGGCGAGCTTATCTCTAATAAGAGATCTCTTCCAGCAAACCTAGGATGGACAGGATTAATTAACAAAACATTGCGAGCCTAGCAAAATCTTTTCAAGGCTATGATTAATTGAACATTTCAAAATAAAAGGCTCTTTATATCGAGAAAATACCAATTATTCAAATCAATGGTCCCTTAAAGCTGTGAAAAAATTAACCTTCTAGTCTAGGTCAACGCAATTGAACGCTACGACCGTTTATGCCATAATTTTGTTTAGATGGATGTCATCATCATACCTACTTGTATTTTTATGTAGTTACTTAATAGCACCACTTGCGAGAGGTGGCAATCTACAAGTGTGATTGGAACCCTTACCGCGCGAGTCTCACTAGCACTTGACCGTTAGTTAATTAATCGTAGCCTTGCCAGGATTTTGCTAGGCAACCCACTCGCGATTTATTTTCTAGCATATTTTTTTTTATAAAAACTAAGTTTCATCGCAGATGGGTGAAGGTCAAGCTCTCTTCGGATCTGAGACCATTACTCAATAGGTAATCGTGCCTGTCCCGATACGCGATGAAATTCTATTTGCATTATCTTGAACTGAAATGAATCCTAGGTTTGTATTCGAATACCTAGATAGTGTGCGCGCGAGCTTCCATACAAAAAGCGGTAACGTTTTCCTCCCCTTAATATTTGAGATATTATGAAAAACTATTACTAATACCGCATTTTGTATGGAAGCTCACGCGCACATTATCCTCAACTTGACTCAAAATACCGCTATAAAACTATATCTCTATTAAGACTTGTAAGGTTACTACTTTGTAACAGATTACATACTTGCACTGCAAATTAGATATCTAAGTTTGTTTTAATCTCAAAATTTTGTCATGTAACCAGAAGCTTTTAGCATTATCTGTATAAAGACTTGTTTAGTATTATTGTTTAGCTGTAAAATTGAAAAGGCTAGTCGATAAAACTAGATATAAAGTTGTAATAGACTACAAGTCATTTTTCTTACACAGGAGTCCCGTTGGACAAGAAATATCGCTAAAACATGTTCGTTTTTAGGGTTCCGATTCTTAAAAGGAAAAAAAATGAACCCTTGTAGGATCACTTTTAGTGTCATCACTAGTCATCACTAGAGGGCGTTACTAGTTCATAAGAAAGAAAGATCTAAAAATTGGAAATTATGGCACCCAAGAAATTATTACTGACTTGTGCAGGCTGTTTACAAACAATACCTGATAGAACATACCTATGCTGTTCTATATGCAAGGAGAACTACGATCTGGACTGTGCAAATGTTTCCATACAACGATTTTGCAACACTATGTCTGTTACCAATAAAAATTCGTGGAAATGCCAGAAATGCTACTGCAATATGCCAAAAAAAGACAACACAAACACCCCTGCCCGAGCACAACAACCTAACCCATCTGAAGAAGGTAAACCCGCGGCAGTAACGGTTTCAAATATAACCTTAAGGAAAAGAGCTCATAATTTGCAAATTTCTACCACCTACTCCGACGACGATGATATAAGCGTCCTTGGGGATACGCAAATCAATTCGGCAACAATTTCCTATCAACAATTCGAAATACTATTAGACAATAAACTGGAAACAATGAAAAGCTCTATATTAACAGACATTAAAAATATAATGAAAATTGAAATATCCAAGACAATATCTGATCTCAAAAAAGATATCCAGCCTACAATTACAACCCTGACTGATACCCAAAATAACCATGAACTCCAAATAAATTGCTTAAACAATTACATAGATGAATTGCGGAGAAAAACTTCTCAAATACAAACCGAATTAATTGCTCTAACCCAACAAGCTACAAACCGAAAAGCTGATTATCAAGTAACTGGGACAAAACTGGACCTCTACAACAACACAAACACACAAAGGAAAATCGTTCTTTATGGCTTACGAAGTGAACCCTGGGAAAATGAGCAGCGACTCTACGAGAGAATAATATACATATTTCGTGATGTGTTGAACATGGACCTGGAAGGACATGTAGATGATATTAAGAGACTTGGAAAAAAAGGACCTCTTCTGATAGAATTCTTGAGCAAGAAAACTACTCAAGATATACTAAAAAGTAACTACTTATTTAAGAACACGGGACTAAACATATCCTCCTATATGGATGAAAACGCTCGGTCAAAAAGAAAAATGCTCATCACTATTCTTATAGAGGCACGAAAAAATGGCCAAAAAGCGAACATCATTGACAACGAACTCTACATAGATGGGAAAAAACAAGTATTAGACCAAACGACCTCTGCTTCAACTAATCACAAAGAAACGTTCAGCGCTACAGATTACTCGAACAAAACTTGCACCTTTCGTGAATAACCCACCAACACCCCAGCAGAGCCTACGTAATAAAGACTACAAGAAAGACTACAATATACCAGAAAAGGAAATAAAACCCAACTTCAAGAAAATAACATATCAAAATAGACCAACTAACTTTAAAATACTATTCCAAAACTTCCAGAGCATAAATAATAAACAACATTTACTAGAGGCCCTCATAGATGAAGACTCTTCTTACCGAGCTATATGTGTATCAGAGTCATGGCTGACTGAAGCAAAACTGGAGCTTCTCCAGATATCAGGCTACAGGATCGCCTCCCACTTCACCAGAAAAAATAGAGTCGGCGGTGGCGTGTGCATACTGCTACAGGATGATGTTGAATACGAGGACGTCACATCTATCACCGATACCTCCATCGAATATAATCTTGAACTGTGTGCTGTAAAACTGACAAGACAAAATGTTCTACTAATATGTGCTTATTGGAATGGAGATGACAGGGACCGATTCAACTCTCAGTTAAACATCTTGCTCAACTTATTGCAGAAGAAATATCCTAAGACTGATATAGTTATAGGAGGTGATTTTAACATTAACATTCTAGAAATTAATAATAAGCCTAATCGTTTCATACAAACCATGTCCGAACACAATTTCACTCAATATATAAATTCCCCTACACACTTCACAAAAACAAGTAGCTCCTGCATTGACTTAGTATTCACAAACTCTAACAAATACCAAGAGTCATCTGTAAAAAACCTAGGATTTACAAATCATATGGCTATTGAATTAATCCTTAAAATACCCCCACCTCTTTCTCCTCAAACTAATTTCTGGCACACACATAAAAGAATGTATTCAAAAAGAAACATGGATCTTTTCAAAAATTCACTCATAGATATCGACTGGGAAAAAATCCTGATCAGAGAGTCAAACGTTAACGATAATTATAATATGTTTCACTCAATCCTAACAGATATATTAAATAAATTCATTCCAATTCAAAAAATAAAACTTCAGTTCAAAAAGAAAAAACTATGGTTGACCACTGGTATCAAAAAATCCTGCAATAATAAGAGACTCCTAAAGTTTCATGCTCTACAATCTAACAGCGAATTACTATACCATCACTATAAAACATACGAAAAAATGCTCAAAAAAACAGTAAATACATCAAAAAAATTACAGTATATATCACAAATGAAAACATCAAACAACAAAATAAAAACTATGTGGAAAATAATTAATGAACGTACCAATAAAAACAAATTAAAATTAAAAGAAAACATTAAACTAAATATAAACGCCTTTGAACAATCAGACCCCAATATTATCTCGAAACATTTCAATAACCATTTCGCTTCGATAGGTCAAATTAAACATGCAAACGCCAAGGGACGACCAGTAATACTTCCTACTACAAACACAATGTACCTTCACTTCGTTACATATCGTGAGGTATCTAAAATCATAAGAAATCTCAAAAACAAGAAAAGCTGTGGTTTCGATGACTTCCCCCCAATTCTATTTAAGCATTGCGCTGACCTACTTACTATACCCCTTTGCCTGTTAATCAACCAATCCTTCGAACAAGGCGTATTCCCATCACTTTTGAAGAAAGCAGTTATCACACCAGTTCATAAGAGAAAATCTAAAACCAACACTGACAACTATCGGCCCATTGCAGTTCTTCCTACATCAGCCAAAATATTTGAAAAAGCTATCCACGATCGAATCTATTCCTTCTGTGAAAAATTCAACGTATTTCATCACTCCCAAAATGGTTTTCGGAAAAATCATTCAACTACTCTCGCCGTCTTTAAATTCACACAGGAAATTCTTAATATACTTAAAAATAAACATTACGCTGTTGGTATACTGATCGACATGACGAAAGCTTATGATAAAGTTCAGTTTAATATACTGTTGAATAAGTTAAACGGTGTGGGCATTAGAGGCAAAGCACACGACTGGCTTACTTCATATTTGCACAATAGAGAACAATACGTCCAAATAGAATATTATAATCAGACTACAAGAGAAATCGTATACCATAAATCCGACTGCATAACTACTCATGCCTCAATACCTCAAGGTAGCGTAATCGGATGCCTACTTTTTCTTATTTATATCAACGATCTCCCAAAAATTCTAAATGACCCTTGCATCCTATTTGCTGATGACATATCCCTAGTTTCCTCCCACAAAAATAATGATAATATAAACGAAAAACTCACAAAATGCCTTGACACCATTACTGACTGGATGACTGACCATAACCTCGAAATAAATCCCCAGAAAACTAAATTAATAACGTTTTATCCACATCAAAAACCGCCCCTTGATATCAACTTTAGCTATAATAATATTCCACTAGAAATAATAAAAGAGGCAAGTTTATTAGGAATTATCATAGACTCTCACTTAAATTGGAAGTCGCATGTACAGAAACTTAAAGGTAAAATATCTAAATTCTCATATGCTTTAAGGGAAGTAAAAAAATCAACTAACACCGCCACTGCTCTTTCAGCATACTACGCACACGCACATTCCTTACTTAACTATGGCATCATACTGTGGGGAAACAGCACCGACGCTCCACAATTATTTAGACTACAGAAAAAGCTGCTGAGAATTATAGCAAACATAGAACCAACACACACATGTAAACCACATTTCAAAACATATAGCATCCTCACCCTCCCCTCTATTTACTTATTCGAAATAATAAAGCTAGTCAGAAAATAAACAGAAACATACAAGACCAGAGACACACTGAATAACCTATACTCCTTCAGACACAAACACAAAATTCTCCTCCCAAAAATTAATATGTCATTGCAATCCACTAACACATATATTATGTCCATAACCATCTATAACAAACTTCCAGATAGTTACAAAAATATTTCTAACGAAATAGAATTCCTAAAGAAAGTAAAAAATCATCTCCTCCAAAAAGCGTACTACAGCATTGAAGAATATTTAAATGAAACACACTTTCTATAATCACACACAAACACTCACACACATGCACTTACACACCCTCAAACACACTCATATCATAACACACACACAGGTACACAAATGCATGTAAATCTTATAATTATAATACTTTAATGTTACGCTAATACTGTAGATAATAGTAGGTAATGATCTTATTGTTATAAAGTAAACCATTTTATGATATTTTATTATTGTGCAAGTTATATGCAAGATATTGCAGTGCCCTCACTGGGTTCATTGTCGGTTCTTCAAATTCTATATATATATATCACCATATACCACCACAATATCGCAATAAACGTTTTGAGTTTGAGTTTGAGCAGCGTCGATATAATGATCTCACTGTTATTAAATTAAAATTCTATTTTAACTAAGATAGGTAGGTACCCAATATTTATCAAACACAAATGTTAGATGTAAGTTAGCTTTTAAGACATTGTAGTGCCCTTACAGGGTTCATTGTTGGATATAATTTTGTAAAAGTGTACCACAATGACGCAATAAATATATGAGTATGAGTATGAGTATGAGTGCGACCATCTGTCCGTCTGTCCGTGTGTCCGTGTGTCAAGACCATTATATCAAGACCGCGTGGACGTATCAAGCTGAAATTAATATTAATTGTTTAGGTCGGTAGTCGCATATCACTGTAAAATAATCAACCTTCTAGGTCAACGCAATCGAACGCTACGACCGTTTATGCTGTAAAATTGTTGGATTTTCATAGTAATCGCAATGGACCCAAAACCTATAGGTTACTTCCCGTAGGACTAGAGTCATGAAGGTACAAAGCAAGGTCTTATAGCACCAGTAAAGGTCTGAAAACTGCAATCTGTCTTTCTACAAAAATATTCAATTTGGTTTACATGGATGACATCAATACTTTATGTCTTATGTGGAAACCTAATAATAATATTTGTAGCATGCGCCAGACCCTTTATTTAATGTTGCGGCCTCCGTTTGGACCCTTTACAATTAACTTTGACATGGGTTAATGGAAGACATAAATCTAATTTTGGGATTATATATTTTTGCAGTCTTCAAGCAAGATCCTAAGACCATCTCTTGAGTGTTGGGTTTACCCCTTGTCATGAATTACCAGGATCAAGTTAATTACATCATCTGCGCGTCTGTCAACCCATGAAATACAAAGTTGGCTTCAATCGTAATGGCTACGTGGATATGTTTATGTCGCTGTTGGTTGAATCGGTCACTTAACTAACTAACACCCTAGACCGTTAATTAAAGACTGACATTTAACCAAGTCACTTGCATTTTGATTTAAATAATTGAAACAAAAAGTAAACTTTAGAAAAAACCGACTTCCACAAACCCTATTTGATTAGATCGAGTTTAATACAAACTGTAACCCCTTATCCCCCCCCCCCTTGGGGAATTAATTTTGTCAAATCCCATATCAGTGCTACCCCACGCTACTAAGGAACCCCTGTACAAAGTTTCACGGCTCTAGGTCCACCGGTTTAGGCTATACGTTGCCTGCCCGTCAGCCATGCATTGTATTTGTACCTAGTATTGAGCAGATCTGGTGGCCATATGTGGTCTTCATCAGCAGTTCCGCATCACAATATTATGCTTACCATGTGAATTTGCACGAGTTATTATGAAAAACACAAAAATCACTATAGGTCTGCCTATAATATTTGAAGAGTTCCCTCGATTTCTCCAGGATCCCATCATCAGATCCTGACCTGGTGTCAATGGGACCAATGGGAAGGTAAACCCTTTCAAACAAAAAAATAATTTTCCAAATCGGTCCATCCGTTTAGGCGCTAAACTCTCGGGGTGTAGACATAAAAAAAAAAACAAACATACGGACGAATTGTAAACCTCCTCCTTTGGGAAGTCGGTTAATAAAGTACAAATACAAAATACAAAAATACAAAAAGGTTTATTTTGTTCTCTCACATAGCTTTACTTGGCTTTAAAGCATCGTCGAAAACGTTTAACAATCTGTCTTACCGAAAGCCAGCGTGTTGGTTAAAACAAGATGGTGTCATGACAACAGCTGATTACTTTCAGAATCTATCTTTTTGGCAAACGTTGTGCAACGTTGGTTTGTTGTGTTCAGTGGTTTTTTGTTTCAAATTTGGTCTTTGGTGTAATTTATTGTAAGCTGCTGTCGACTCCGCCATGATTATTTCACGATTACCCTACCAAAGTTGAAATGGGTCTTGTTGGCTAGGAACGTTTCGTTCACTCACTTGTCTGACGGAACTTCAGCGACTTGGTTAAACGTCGATCTTTAATAAACGGTCTAGTGTGAAAATGAAAAAGAAAATTAAATTTATTCATCAAAGTACAGATGAAAGATACATATGTATATGTATAATTTGTTATATGCTAGTGTTTTAGTTAAGTGTCTGATTTAACCAACTAACTGCGACATCTATATTGAATTCCTATTTATCTATAGGAAATATTCTGTCAATATGAATGATGAAAACAAGTATTATAATTGTGTCTAAAAATCATCACTGATGATTAAGTTGACCTCCAAAAACTCAATCACTTTTCTAATATTTCTTCCTCATCATATTTATTAATGCTGATAAATTATGAAGCTGTCAGCACGCATTTATCACTATAATAGACATGTGCTTAGTCATGTAGCGGCCAATGAGATCGGCTAACTAGCCATTTAGCGGAGGTATTCAGTATCCAGTGTTACCGTAACCTGCCATTACCATCTTCATTTGTGAGGATGACACGTGGAAATCTTGCGGGATCATATCGACAACTTATCATCTTGGTACTGACGCTGGGAAAAGTGAAGTTGCTTCTGTTAAAAATAAAAACCGGCCTGAGTTAGTGACTCGGACTCGAGCACCGAGGGGTTCCGCAAAAATATTATTTTTTGTCAAGGAACACCAAAATCACTTTGAGCACTCGAATTATAGGACCTTGCATGATTCTAGGTCAACTAAAATGTAATGCCTGTAAACTTTAATACAGGGTGACATTTAATTAGCTGACCATATATTGTATGATAGTACCCATCATTATGAACAACTTTCCCCAAGAAACATATACTTAGTCGCAAATGAAAAAAAAATTTCGTCCCCCAGTACATTGCCCCGATCAGCTGATTTCAAGTTACTATGGGAGACCCAAAAAGATTTTTCGTTTGCGACCATATGTTCCATGGGAAAAGTTCTTCATAATAATGGGTATTATCATTCCCCAAAATATGGTCAGCTAATTAAATGTCACCCTGTAGAGGAACGGAACGGAAACGGAAAATAGAGGAATGTGAATATTGGGCACGACTACTGTGACTTTGGCACCCCGCATGGTAAAGTCCGTGTCCCTATTATGCACAATAAATACGACCTCTGTGGCATATCTATACTTTGCTTCAAAAGCGAGATAATTCGAATACTGGGTTTGGATCCCGGCCAAGAAAAACTCCTCGGGTCATATAATTATGATGATAAACTCCTCGGGTCGTATTTTATAATTCACGATAACGTCGTAGCTATTACTGGTTCCCATCATATAGGCATCCTAGTGTGAGGCCACACGTGCTATGTGCGTCACATACCATCCGTGACGATGACAAATTATTAGTCTGCAAAAGATTGAATTCATTTATGTTCATGGTTGTACCAACTGAAAAGTGAGTCGACATAAACGAAGAAAATTAATAAATTCGTTGAACCCAAGACCAAGTTGCTATTATTTATACACGTATGAATTTGCTTTGCGATTGCAATGACAAAACGCTTTTATTTGGTTAGAAGGCAATTATTTAAACCGATTTGACCGTGATTTGACCATATTTATTTGAAAAAGGTTTAACATAATACTTATCGCGATTATTTTTTAACTTTGCCTTTGTCTCTTGATGTAGCGTCACGTCTTACGTGATAAGAAGCGAACCCAAATGCAAATTAACTGCTAAAATCATGCTCCTTCCTTTTGACTTCTGTGGTAAAAAGATTGAACTGCATGCATAGTAAAATGCACTCCATAGCTACGGTGATGGGCTAGCTCCCTGTCACGCACAACGGAGTATTGAATAACTGTGCCATCCCGTATGGGAAAAGACGTGACGCTTTGCCGGGTTATGGCTAAAGTTAATTATAGCATTCACAGCCTTGATTCGATTTCTGACGGGATTTTAATTCCTACAATTAATTTAAAGGGTAGAGGTGTATCAAATTGAATTCGCTCTATCATTGCATAAGGTCAGATCTTAACGTTATTAATTATAAAGATCCGTTCATACTGTGGATAAAAAGTATGGGTTTTTGAACCTATGTACGTTTAGCGATCTTTAACTTAAAATATTTCTTGGGTTTAGCACTGGAGCTATACTAACTTATTTATTATATCTACATTAGGGTGGAGCGAATTTCCACTTTTTCACAAAATGGATAACTAAGGGGTCACAAAAGATGCGTATTAAAATAATAAGCACGAAAAAAATACATAAAAAAATATTTAAGACTTCCTTTTACCCCCGCCAAATATTTAAAGTTTTCATGTTTGTATGAAGAAAAAAAAAATAAAGAAAAAAATACCATTTTTTTTACAAGTTTTGTACGTGATTTGCAATACAGATTACCGATAAAATATTGGATTTTTGATATTTCAAACGAAAATATTTAATTTAAATTTTTTCCCCTCCAAATTCGCAATTATGGTGTCAACTGCAGTTTTTGAGGGAAAAAAAATAAAATAAAATATAGGCGTTGGAAATATCAAAATACTGATATTTTTTCATGTATCTGTAATACAAAACACGTTCAAAAGTTGTAAAAAAAATGGTAAAAAAAGTATTTTTTTTATTTATTTTTCATACAAACTTGAAATCTTTAAATATTTGGCGGGGATATGTCTTGGGAAGTCTTAAATATTTTTTTATGTATTTTTTTCGTGCTTATTATTTTTATACGCATCTTTTGTGACCCCTTAGTTATCCATTTTGTGAAAAAGTGGAAATTCGCTCCACCCTAATCTACATATTCGTTCCTTTACCCGTAGATTGTCCCGTTATTCTTACCATAATGTTAAGGCCATATTGGGCTCAGTACCATTTAAATCTTTGGTTTCTTAGCTTCTGACAGACCCAGAACCGGACAGTCGTAGTCGGTACAAAATTATTATAATCCTCTTTTTCGCCAGGGGCTAAACATAAAGTTTTATGTGATGAAATCCGTGTTAGTGAATGTTGCTTAGAATGATGTCCCCAATGTCCCGATCAACAAACTCCGCTTCTGATAGGCAAGGCAGGTAGTTGTCTGTCTGTACTATGTTTTAGAAGAGGGCCCTGCTCTTAGAAAATCTTTGGGCACTCATCCTAACACCACTTGTGATAGGCAAGGCCACTCCAGCGATGATTGAAGTGTGACATTTCCTAGTAGCCCTGACTCTGAAGAGGTTAAACCAATTAGTGAATCATAAAAGGAGATCAGCGAAGACCTTGCATCAGTAATTGCTTTAAAATTAGATACGATGTTCTGTCCAAGTTGGACATTGTTTGTTGTTGTGTTGCGTTATCTTTGATTTATTTTTTGTATTCGAAAATATCACCCACAGTAGCGTAAGGACAAAAGAGTCCTTGGAACAATATTGACATTAAAATTATTAAAAAAAAATGACATTAAAATTATTTTGACAGTGGGGACCAAGACGTCAATGAATGTCTAATTTTTGACGTTGGTACCCACTGTCAAACTAATTTTAATGTATTTTTTTTTTACAAAAAAAAAAAAAATGGCTCGAGTCAACCGGATATTATTCATCTTGAAAAATCTTCAATTTAACTTTTTAGAAGGTTCCCTACCTTCCCAGATTTGCGGAGAATGCAGATGTTATGGAGGTTCTGTCTAAAATTGATTGGAGAAGTCTTTGCGCAGCATTGGAATATATCGCAGGTTATAGAAATAAAAAAATATAGAGCTTTTTCCGAGTTACTTAGTTATAAATGATGTGCCCAATTCTACGATCGGCCGCCGACAGAATAAGGGTTGGGGGAGGTCGGACGTAACCCACCGACAACCTCATCATCTCCATCCATGGTATTTGAACCCATCCATGAATGATTGTATTGCAATACACTAACAAAGTCATCATCTCCTCCTCCGCAGAATGATTCTGATGACGACCAGTGCGCCCTCAGCGATAAATGGCAGTACGAGAGGAAATCCCGGCGGTGGTCGAGAGTCGTCGAGATTACGCCGCAAGCGCAGAGGAGGCTACAGGTTGGTGAATAGGCTTGCGGCCAAGGTGGTCGGTACTGACGGAAGATCAGCGCCTGAGGAGTCTACTTCTCAGGCGCATGCTGAGTCAGACAGAACCCTTTTGCAGATGCCACACCACCCCCAGTTCTAGTGCGATATAGGTACTTCGGTAGCTAATCCTATCTATCTTAGTGCAAATTAAATTTAACTTTATTTTCTATCTGTGTCTGTATGTTTATAATTATATATTTTGTTTAGCGCTAAGTATCTTCAATGTTTGTGAGGGTGTGTGTGTGTGTGTGAGGGTGTGTGTGTAAATAAATAAATAAATACGAATACGTAGTCCAATAAATCTAGGAATAAGTCATAAGTTGAAGGATTATGTACAAAATAGCTTAACATTCTCAGACTTGTAAATTTCCAGCAGATATAATTTATAAAGTCAATTTTGTGCAAAACAAGACAGCATTTGATGGCACTTTTACATAACGTCACTCTGTGGTTATTTCATAGAACTCAGGAACAAAAGGTCCATTTTGACAGTTCTTAAGAAGTATATTATGATGACTTGACAGGCAACAAGACAACTTCCGGTCTGAGTAGGAAAAATCTTGGTAGGTATTGCTTGTGATGTCACCGTTGGATTTCTGGATGCGCTGAGGTCGATGCCGATAAAATTGGCAAAAAATATATTATTATTTAGACTTGTTTGCAATACCAAACACTTCGCTTTCAATTTATACGTTTCTTGGAAGCGCCCTTATGTCTACAGTTGTGTTATCTGGGGATTCTCCCTTTTCTCGGCTTGGCCGGGCAGTGCTGAATGAAAAATAATTCACCTAGTTAAAAGCTTAAAAAACCGACTTCATGACCTATCACTTCTCGCTTAGTCCTTCCCGCTCGGTACATAAATGACGTCTATAGACCCGAAAACGAGCTGTCTTCTGACAACAGTGAAGTCCATGCTTATTACATAATATAAACGAATATACGATCCTAACAGCTAGAATTTATCTCGTGATAATGACTATTTACGCCAAAAATACTGGATGTATAATGTCATCCAGTTAAAAACAAATTAAACTTCACAGTTTTTTCATGTAGAAGTCCGATTCATGATTTAAAAAAAATTAGACCAAACTATTCTGCTTCCCTTTCGAACAAAGAAATATTTTTTTAAATCGGTTAATAAGTAATACCAGTTTCTATGTAACAAACATTTAATAGTAGATTGTACAACAAGGGCATAAAACGCACCATTTTACCCGAGAGGTATATATCCACCCGAGCCGCAGGCGAGGGTGGATAGTCATGTCGAGGGTAAAATGGGTTTTATGTACGAGTTATACACTCTGCTTTTCACTTCGATTGTGAGGAAATTAAACAGAAATATTGCAAAAAAATATTAAATTAAATATAAAAAATTAAATATTATGAAATAATTGCAAATTGAAATTACCGAGAAAAAATAAGGACTTCCTTTTTGGACGTGCCTCCGCAGCCGGCTCTGGCTGCCGGCAGTGGCACTTAGCATAGGTGTATGTGGCTGTTTACCTGACGACCTTTGTCAGAGTCTGAGATTTAGACGAAGATTTTACTTTATGCTATAGAACATAAAATTAGATTTTATGCTGGCTATACCCGACATAAAGACGAACTTTACGAGCATGAGAAGTGAAAAATAATAATGATAGTCGGTTATTAATAAATAACAAAAGAGTGACGCTTCTAAATTCAAAATCGGTAATATGCAGCCAGCGAGCGTATACTGACAACTATTTCAAACAAATGAGTGTGTCGGTAAAGAAGCCGCGTTACACAAATGCCGATTTTATTTTTGGCCAGTATTTTATTGCTTACCAAATATTACCTATTTGCTCACCAAAGACAGAAACTAAAAACCGTCGTTGGTAGTTGTTCGTATAGTTCGATGGTGCGTTGGTTTTTGTAGTTCTTACATGTCAACCTAACACAAAGGATAAAGGGAGCTTCGCATCGCTCATCCTCACCTACCCTGACCCACAGTTCTCCCTGAGATTTGGTGACCCTATAGATACTTTACTTTAATTTATACTTTATTGCACAAAAAACCGAATACAGACTCTAACAAGAGATCTCTTCCAGCAAGCCTAGGATGGACAGGATACATTTTCTTGCCTTTATTTTCTTCGATCTATTAATTTTCGTGTAACTGTATTGTGAATAAAGCCTGAACTCTCGTGCGATCTTTACAGACCATAGCTGCGCGGGCGCTAGCGGAGAGGGAGGCGAGGGAGGCGCGAGGGGAGGTTGAGGATGATGAGGATGACACCCTGCCGACGATCAGGGTGGGGCTCGTCGACGCAGACGGAACATACACGGATGTCGAGCCTGATCTGTAAGTATAGCAATACATCTATATTTCGTAATTTGTTCATTGCTCACAAATAAATCGAGAATAAAATAACCGGCCAAGTGCGAGTTGGACTCGCGCACGAAGGGTTTATCTATAAAAATGGCAAAAAAATCATGTCTGTTGTATGGGATCCCCCTTTAATATTTATTATAATCTGTTTTGTAGTATTTGTTGTTATACCGGCAACAGAAATACATCATCTGTGAAAACAACTGTCTAGCTACCACGGTTCATGAGATACAGCCTGGTGACAGACAGACAGACGGACAGCGAAGTCTCAGTAATAGGTCACGTTTGGCACCCTTCGGGTACGGAACCCTAAAAACCGACTTTGAAAACCCCTCATTTCGTCACATAAATGTAGAACACTTGGAACTGCGCTTGTTAGTTCCTTTGTACTTAGCTACGAAAACCTTATTAAATCTAAATTAGCAACTAACTAACAAACATTGCACACGAGTTTCAAATTAGGTAGCAAGTATGCACGAGGTAGCAAACTCTTGTTAGCTATGTAGAGGTTCTACTTCTGAGTTGTATAATAATAATCTTTCCTGCAATGACATGTTGTAGGGGCAGACTCCCGTTTCACAATGTAAGATTTATTTATTTATTTATTTATTTACATTATCTAATAAATTTGTGTCATAAAGCGAATGCCAAAAAAATCAATATACAAGATCCTAATTAATAAATCATTCGTTCCGAGTACTAAGATTTTCAACTCGAATCCTATTTAGGCCTAACATACCCTATACCATATTAATAGGGCTTGGTAGAAATAAAAAAAGAAATATTTTTTCCACACAAGAACACAAAAATAAAAATTTCATAAATGCAACATTGCTGGGGCAGGTACTCTTGCAAGAGCAAAACAATATGGTTATTAATTAATTACAGACTTACGTAGTAAATAATTACATGTACACACAGTAATATGAATAAATTAAAAGTAAAAAAACATTTTTAAACAAAGCTTTTATTTAATGCCCTAAAAAGAAGAAAATAAAATTTCAATTCAATCAAATGCGTCATTTTATTACATTACACAATTTATACGATATAAAAGCTTGTTGCGGGATTTATCTTCAAGGACACCCTGTGTCGTGGGAACCAGAAACAGTGACATCACAAACATGTAAACATCCAAGACCCGGGTTTTTTTTTGTCCCCAGCCGGGATTTCTCGCAAGGTAGGCAGATGTGCAACCGCTGCGCCACAGAGGTCGTTGCTATTCCATATATAGAGTGCAATATACTTAATGCTATTAACCCCTTCACTCTCAAAAGCACACCGCTCGAACGACCGAACAATGGCGAAATATTGTTATACAAGATGTAAGTGAATTAACGCAAAATGAGAAACTACTTTGTTAGGGACATCATTCTGAGCAACTTTCATTATGAAACCGATTTGATCCGAGCAACTTTATTTTTCACTTCTCAGTACATTTTGGCCTCAGTCGATCAGCTGATTTGTATGGAGAAGTGAAAAATAAAGGTGCTCTGATCAAATCGGTTTTATTATGAAAGTTGCTCAGAATGATGTCCCTAACAAAGTAATTTCTCATTTTGCGTTAATTCATTTACACCTTGTATAAGATGTATCGGCGAACCAGTTAATTATAATAAAATAAATCCAAATCTTGCTTTCTTGTATATCGCTATCCGGGAGCAAGCCCCTGGAACCAGGACCAAGCTAATTACTCCAACCTGAAGCTAATTACTCCCAAGTTACTCCTAACATCTCCGAGTAACTTATGCTGAAAACTGCATTGTCGAGAGCTCGTGCTTCCCTTGTTTGAGTTTGGAATACTCTTATTCTGGAATACTCTTTTCAGGACCAACATTGATCAGCGGTCTTAATCGCTAAAACAGTATGATTACTCAATGATGTGATGATTCGTAAAAATTAAAAAGTTATTGGTTTAGTTCAATTATCGTGTAACCAAGGATATCAAAATAAGTCGGCTAATATTAACTTAATTAATATTAGCCAACCTTTTAATTAAGCTGACTTATTTTGATATCCTTGGTTACACGATAATTGAACAACACCGATAACTTCTTAATTTTTACGAGTTCATAATTTTCATAATTTATTTATTGCACGGAAAACAATGTGATACATAGTCTTAAAACAAAGGTAAATAGGCAAAGGCGAGCTTATCTCTAAAAAGAGATTTCTTCCAGCAAATCGTCATCGACATTGAGTGATCATAACTTAGCAGAGACTATAATTGCTCCCTGTCACTAAGTTAGCGAATAAACCCGCTGATCAAGGTATCTTTAAAAATAATCAATACTTTGCGTGAGAGGATTATTCTAAAGACTTGTGAATATATCCATTGTATACCACCTAAACTAATTTTAATAACATGTTACTCAAAGGGAATTGTTTTGTACGTACAAAGCTTAGACTCAACACCCGCTCTGTGGTAAAGGTATCGGGCCCAATTCTGCTGCTATAATGACCGCTCAGTGACAATGGCGTGCCGGCGACGCTAAAGTTTATCTATCGTCTAGGGTTTGGAGCTTGTTTTTAGGCAAGTAATGGCAGAATATATTAATCAAATCACAATAAATTCATAATAAAAAAAAGGATTACAAAAACGTCGGATAATGCCTGCGATTCGGAATGCAACACAAACTAAACTAAGAAATTGTGTGTTTTAAAAATGGAATCTTGGCCACTCTTAAGTGCCTCAGTTTAATGGATTTGGCACCTCCCAAATCGCTCCCAATAAATACCTAAAGTTGAGCGTCGTCGTCGCATCACTTCATAATTTCTTTATTGCACACAAACAGTTACATAGGACAGTAAAAAACATAGAAAACGTGTACAAAGGCGAGCTTATCTGTAATAAGAGATCTCTTCCAGCAAACCAAATAGGGATGAGACAGGTGGATTGCTGAGCAGGAGTAGACCCATGTGTACAATACATATAATTATTACTTACAAATCAATAGACTAAATAAACTAGTGCATACTTGTATATTGTCATTGTCATTGAGCGGGCTTCTAACTAACAGAATAGAGCCCCCGGTAGTATGTACTCGTACCTATATTGTTCCATTTTGATTGAAGAACGGCTACTGGTTGACTTTGAGAGACAGGCAAATCCTTTGTGCTTTGTATTCAACTATGACACACGTGTGACTTTGTATCTCAGCTGAATGCAACACTAGATATTATGTACATTAGGCCGGAGTGAAAAAATATATTTTTCGCATTTCATTAACCCTGTATTACTAAACTATACTATGGCTAAAGAGCTTCTCAAAAATATAAAAAATCTTTTTTTTTAGAAATCATCTTCAGGTGGCGCAGAGGACTTGAAATATGGCAAAATACTGTTGTTTTTTTTATTTAATAAAAGGACTATTTCTATTCTATCCACTTTAATTTTTATTATTTTAATTAAAAGTATTAATAAAATTAAAAGAATAAAACACGTTTTTATCATTCAGTACCTATTCAGTTGTATCATCCGCATTTGGGATGGCTAGTTAAACTTCAGAGAAACACTGAGATTTTGTGTTGAACGTTGGTATTTCTTGTTTAGATTTTATAATAATAATATGAGTAATACCACGTAATACTAATATTTATATTTTTATTTATTAATAACGCATTGCCCCGCAATTTTTTTTTTTGAAAATTTCAGTATTTTGCCATATTTCAAGTCCTCTGCGCCACCTGAAGATGATGTCTAAAAAAAATATTTTTTATATTTTTGAGATTCTCTTTATCCATACCAAAGTTTAGTAATATATACAGGGTTACTAATGAAATGCGAAAAATATATTTTTTCACTCCGCGGCCTAATGTACATTGTACATGTATTTTATGTCTAACATTCATAGAGTTAGCAGACATTATAGTCTCTGGCAGACACTAACGTTGTTTAACTTGTCATTTTGATGCAGTCAAAAGATAAGCTATAGTTGGCACTAATTTCGGATTATCTTTGACATTCTCCCCCTAAGTCGAGCCATTGTCATTCTCCTGGCCGAAAAGGGAACAATATTGACATTAAAATTAGTTTGACAGTGGGTACCAACGTCAAAAATTAGACATATTGACGTCTTGGTACCCACTGTCAAACTAATTTTAATGTAATTTTTTTTTTAATAATTTTAATGTCAATATTGTTCAAAGGACTCTTCTGTCCTTACGCGATTGGGCGTGTTAAAATCTATGGATTGAAAATAAGTTAACGCGAGATTTATGCATACTTTTCTGTTTCCATCTTTATAACTAGTAATAGTATCTGTATGTACTTTATCCGCCTACGAACATGGGTTCCGACTTCGCGCCATAAAACTCTGGAACGAACTCCCCAACGCTATTAGAGACAGTCCGTCACTCAACATATTTAAAAGTCGGTTGAAAGAACACTATCTTTCTCTACCGTATTAAATTTAAGTACTTTTATTTAGGTATATTTGCTTAACTTATTTATATCTATAAGTCTGGTATTTATGTACGTATTGTTAAGTAGTTTATTGTTTTATCTTATTTAATGTTGTGCACATGGGTCTACCTGTTGTTAAATTATTTCCTGTCCATCCTAGGTTTACTGGAAGAAATCTCTTAATAGAGATAAGCTCGCCTTTGTCATCAAAGTCATCAATTGTAAAATGTGTTATTTTGTGCATTAAAGTATAAAGTAAGTAAGTAAAGTACTTTCTTTTTAGGTGTTTCTTTTCTGGGGTTTCTTCTTTGTATAGGTATCTAAATCATTTCTGTAGCAGATTACATTTAGTTGGTTGGTCGTTCTTTCTTAAAACTCTAAATTTTTGTTTTTATTTTGATTAAATTCTTTTAAAATCTAACAACTTTATAAAAGCGCTTAGTTAATTATTCCATTCAAATGCTCAAAGGCCATTAAAATTTCTTTATTATCTTAGACATAGATCTATATTGAGAGACAGACACTTTGCGCTTACAAAATCCATTTTAAATGACACTCATCTTTATTTAAGTACGATGACCCGAGTTGATTAGGACTTAAAGAAACAAATTGATATTTAAAACAAATTGTGATGCATCAAAGTCTTTAACAGACAGGTGCTCACATTGACACCTCAAGGGGTATGTATGATCCAATTATACATACAGGGTAAATTAAACATTACATTTACATACAGGCACATACATTGCTTCTGACCCCACACTAGGATACCCTGTGTCGTGGGAACCAGAAACAGCGACATCACCAACATGTAGGTAAACATCCAAGACCTGGGTTTTTTTTGTGTATGATGGCTCGTCAGCTTGGAGGATAATCTTAAGGAAACAAAATTAAATTTTAGTTAGGTAGTCGCACTGAGCCAGCGTGGTGGAGTATGGCTGAATCTTACTCGGATCCGAGTAAAGGCATGTGCCCCTCGGTGGGGACATTAATGGGCTACATTTAGTAGGTAGTCGGTAGCGGGCCCGTAGCGGGACAGTAGAGCGACACGAATGACACCCAAATACAAAAAACCATGAAGCATGTCACACAATTTTTTTTTATCAATAAAAACCGACTTCAATAGCCCAATTACAAGCAAAGTATTCGATAGATGCACGATCGAAAAGCAAATATCAGTGATCTTATTTTATGATGTCGTCTGGGTAAACATACTGTTGTGTCAGATTAGCGACTGTTTGACCATACATTTGGGATAATTTAAAACCGCCACCTGACCCGCCGCTGATGTGCTAAAGCTTTTATCAATTTATTACATGTAATAACCGGCCAAGTCGGACTCGCGCACGAAGGGTTCCGTACCATTATCTATAAAAAACAGCAAAAAAATAAATTGGATGGGAGCTCCCCCTCCCCTTAATAATAGTTTTATTTTAATTTAATTATTTATTTTTTAAGTAAATAATATACTCAATATATTGTGAACATTTTAAGCGTCTACCTGCTACCATTATCAATATCGAGCAAAAATGAGCAAAAAAATCACGTTTGTTGTATGGGAGCCCCCCTTAATATTAAATTTCTTTTGATTTTTAGTATTTGTTGTTATAGCGGCAACAGAAATACATCATCTGTGAAAATTTAAACTGTCTAGCTACCACGGTTCATGAGATACAGCCTGGTAACAGACAGACGGACGGACGGACGGACAGACAGCGAAGTCTCAGTAATAGGGTCCCGTTTGGCACCCTTCGGGTACGGAACCCTAAAAATCGAACAGATCTCGCATCTCCTGCCGCTGTCACCCGCACATCACATTTACAATGCCACAAAATCAACTGACCCGATGACGGCGGCGCTAGCGTCAATATACGAATAACATTTCATACTGGCGAATTTATTTCTAGATTTGCTCACCGAATCAGTTAACTTTGTGGCACTGCATTTGACACTTTGAATTGTGTTCGAGTATGAATGAAGTGAGCGGTGAGTGTCGAAGTGACGAGGGTAGTACAGAATGCCACTGGCATCAAGTTCAAAAATATTAATTACAGGTTTACTTATATCTAAAGCGTAGTTAAGTTCTAAGTCATCATCAATATTGGTCAAAATTTAGCGTACTTTCGTCAAACAATTAGGTGTATGAAAAGCCTCTACGTCTACAGTCGATAAAGGAAAGTCGATAGGTAGGTAGGTACGTTATTTTCCTTGTATCTTATTTCAAACAGACGTAATTGTGGGCCAATTATTTTAACTTCAAAGCCCTTAGAGTACGGATGTCGGTGCTCATTAGTATGCTATCCGAAAAAAGTACTCTTATTGTTGGTTTGGATTATTAATTTCTATTGAAGAGTCTGATGCGTCGATGCTGATGCGAAGTGATTGGGAAATGTTCTGATTAAAATTTATGAGGTGTCCATCTTCCGCCCGCGGTTATATGTCCCTTTGTTGTGTCTTCATGACGGGATGTAGCATATGTGATGGAATTTATTACCTAATTGGGGATCTTATTATTGAACAACATTCTGATGAAATCGATGTTTGATGATCAGATAAAAAAATATGTGCAATACGGTAAATCGATGTGATTTAAATTTGGCTGAAATGATATTTTTCTGAAAAGTTATCGTCCGTACCTTCTATCTGTGATATACTTTCATTATATAGTTGCTTAAAATATTAGGTAAAAAGTGCAAATTTTCAGGCGGGAAATTCATGTCTGCGAAACGAGGTTGTAAAAGGTCGTGACGTCAGTACGATCTTCCTTTTGTTATTGGCCAGGTACAGGTACGATGTTCATTGATTTGAGGCTCAACTCCTCAGATAAATAGAACTCTTTGCTCAATCAACCGGCCTGTCAGTTCTCATCATCGGTCATCGACATTCTTCTTCTTCTTCTTTTTATTAATGGCGTCCTAACCTCTTTTGAGGTTAATTTTGCCAGTGTCAAGTGGTCAGGGAACCTGGAAATTATAATGTCTTGAGATGATTTGATGACTATGATGATGATGATGATTTGTCGCTCGTTAGCACTACCCAGGGTGGACGTGAAGGGCTGTGGGTTCCAACCCCGTTTCTCTGCTGTCAACGGGTAGTAAACAAACATAGACTATGGGCTGTCTATACATTCTATTCTATAGAGGCTGTGGTGTGGTGTGGACCTCAGATTTTAAACCCTTAGATACCCGCACCCGCCGCCGCTACAAGTGGCGGAGTTTTTGCCCCCATAATTTACTACGTTATTAATATTATATATGTTAATTTATTGTTTAAAATAATTTTATTTTGCAGTGTTTTAAACTTTTTCCATGTTATTACGATGTGGACTATGAATAGAACACGAAAAAAAATATACATGACTGTTCTCTATTGTGTATATGCTGAAGAGGGGTAGGCAGGTAGGCTCAGCAAACTCGCGCGACAAACAAAAGACGTCGGTGATGCGACACGTGTCGCATGCTACCCAGCAGCGTGGCCCGTTTTTTGTTGAGAGTTGAGACACAATGCAAACAACAAGCAATGCAAAATGCAATCAAAACACAATGTACAATATACAAAAATACAGTTATAGAGCCCTCAGTTGACCATTTGCATGAAGTTTTGACTAAAAAATAAGAATAAATAGGAAAATTGTACAAAAGTGTACTCTTGCCTCCGGCAAAATTTTCTACGACAAATTGATACACTTTCTTTCATATAGCATTCGACCTTCTAATGACTTTTCTCTCTCCAGACTCTCACAATAGAGATAATTATAGCCGTTAATACTATTTGTTCTACTTAGGATTACGTTATGAGCCCTTCACCTCTCACGTTTCTATTTCGGATTGCAAAACCAAACGCAATTGTTAATAATAGGGCCTGTCTGTTACTAATTCGAGGCCCTACTGACATAGATTGCTTGTAAAGGGATTTCGCTGTCGAATTTTCTAGAAAGTAAGGGCCCAATCTATCTCTATGGACGCATTAGTATTTAATGAACTGACTCTCACGAAAGTCACTGCCTATAAATGTTTCATAATGTGTGCATTAAAAGATAAATTAATTAATTTATGGTTATATCATGTTTTGCTACCTATGGTGCATTTCCTGTCTGTGGAGCTTTTAAAGGCTCGAAAGATCGTCCATTCCTTTTATTTATTTACTTGTCCTTAAAGCAGAGGCATTTTAGATTCAATACATAAATTATATAAATTTCAGTAAAAATGCAAACATGGACAATTGTCACAAAGTAGTGTGAAATAAAACTTATACTTATATAAGTTACTAACAATATTCTAAAACAATAAAATCGTTATAGATAAATAAAATAAAATTCTAAAAACGCGATCGCGGAACTGCTGTGTCGTGTATGGCAACCGGTATAATAGGAAGCGCGCGATACAGGTTCGCCTAGTGCGCGCTTCGCAAGCAAGCTGCCGGACAACTACCCTCTTTAATGTTTTTTTTAACATCTTTTGTTAAAACTATGTATTAGGTACTGTCCAAACATACTGCCAAATAAAGAATTATGAATTATGAATTATGAAAATTACCATAAAATTCTAAGGTCCATTTGCACCAAATACACCAATTGTGATTAGTGCGCTAATCGCAATTAAGTTTGACATATTCCATACATCTTGACAGCTGCTAAATATAATTACGCTAATCGTAATTAAGTTATTGGTGCAAATGGACCTAAGAATAATTATTACGCAATACCGAACAGTTACCTGTCGAAACTAAAGTTTAATCTAGTTTGTTCGTTTCAATAATGTTAGTTGGCCGAAAGTTTGAATTGCATTAGCGAATATAAGGCTATAAGGGGAGTAAACTTAGAATAATAACGCCGCTATAATTCTGTGCGCGTAAATTTCAGCTATACTAACAAGTTTACTATTTTCATTTATTATGGACGGTAACGATCTCAACGTTTGGGTAGAAACTACGGCTATAAGTAAATTACTTTCAGATGTTAGATCTATTTCACGATAGATCTTGAATATCTCCGTAAGATAATCGTAATACCTTTATATTAGACTGACTCATCAGAAGCACACCGCTCGAACGACCGAGCAATGGCGAACAATAGATTGATAAGATGACTGTGTCGACCAGAAGGTTAAATATTAATAACCGGCCAAGTGCGAGACTCGCGCACGAAGGGATCCCTACTATTATCTATAAAAACCGCATAAAAATCACGTTAGTTGAATGGGAGCCTTCCTTAATATTAAATTTATTTGGTTTTTTAGTATTTGTTGTTATAGCGGCAACAGAAATACATCATCTGTGAAAATTTCAACTGTCTAGCTACCACGGTTCTTGAGATACAGCCTGGTGACAGACAGACAGACGGACAGCGAAGTCTCAGTAATTCGGGTACGGAACCCTAAAAATTAGGGTAAATTGTAACGTATATTGTTTAGCAGCAATGCAATATTGTTAATCAATGCAGCACTGGCTGTTATATGTATATATATAAGTTCCTTCACTAAAACCGCCGTACGCTAAATTTGTTCGTTAAAAGTTGGCTCGACTATAGTTACTCAATTAAAAGTTCGAATCATGCCGTATTAATTAAAAAGTAAAGGCTTTACGACTGTACATTTTAAATGTTTATGCATCATCCAAGCTTTATAAAAAAAAACTAGTTTTATGCTACCTTTGTTTCATTATCATCATAATCACCAATTGCTTTATCAGCATCACGCTCCCCACACATCAACTGGAACAATCTATCCTACATGTTCCCGCGGCAACCAGAACAATCCCCACTTGATATCAGTTACTACTATACCTATATCGTTTACTACTTTACTTATATGGTTTACTACTATACCTATATCGTTTACTACTATATCTTTATCGTTTACTACTATACCTATTTATTTTACTACTATGCCTATAACGTTAACTACTATACCTATATCGTTTACTAGTATACTTTTGTTCACTTAACTCTGCCTATTCCAGGCTAGCGGTCCCCGGCCAACCAATGATCCAGTTACCAAGCGACAAAGAAGACGACGAGGACACAGGAAATAGGTTCCGAAGAACCGGATCTGAAAGACTCCGAGACGGCGCCAAAGCCCTCCTCCGACGAGTGGAGTCACTCAAAACACGAAGAAGAAAACGACAAAACAGAACCGAAGTCATTGTATCATCCCCGCATTTCCTAGACACGTCCCAAGACAAATATCCAGAACTGAACTACATTGATATGACTCCGACCACACCAACGGCGTTTCCCTTCGAGTTTTCTTCATCGCCACTTCACGCGCCTGCGATTAGGACGCAACCTCCTTCGCCAATGACTATACTACCTCCTTCGCCAATTGGGGCTTTGGATCAGTCTTTTGTTTTAAATCCTCCGTTTGGGGATGATTCCAGTTACGCATCCGATGGTAGTATGGGCTCGAGTAATAAGAGCTCTAAATCGAAGTTGGGTCATCGGGCGAAGAGGATCTTTCATAGGGGAGTGAAGAATGAGGATTCAAGTGCGTTGAGTGATTCGGAGTGCCAGCCTGCCAGTTGGCGGCACAATTACTACAAGGAGCATAATACTCATCATGATACTGAGGTTAGTCTTGCACGTATTAAACATTTTGGTTACATCATACTTTGCATGCACGGCATTTGCCGCTGATTTTTGCTGTAAATAGCTACGGGTTCATTTGATATTTTGTATTCTTGCAGATCTGTGTAGGTAGCAGTAAAAATTACGCATCGAAAAAGTATCCGAATTGAAATGGCTCTTCTGTAAATCTCTTGAAGGTTTATTTCATCTGAACTCGAACACTTTTTCGATCTGGTAAATATTCCTGCTTGTCCCACTGGTTATTATTCCTATGAAATATTGCCTAATTGAATTCCTCCCAACTTTGAATACAAATCGTTTGATTCGAACGCATTTCTTTGAAATAAAATTCTTATTTCAAACATCAAGCAACTATTAAGGAATTTCCTTTTTTTAAGGTATTCATTTGTTTTTCCCAATAATGGCTTTTAGGCTGCTAATAACAACAATTAATTTGATTTCCAGGTGCATGTAGAGCCACGGTCTCCAATAGAGCTCAAACCGGACCCAGAAGTGTTGCGAGAGGTGCAGAAGTCACCCGGACACACTACCCATCGGAGGCAGGCTATACGGACCAGCTCTCTCAACCTGGGGAAGGAAGGGCAGCAGTAAGTTGAAATTAGTTGGTGATTCAGCAGAAAAATCGACACCACTTGTGTCAAACTGGTGTTAAATTTAAGGAAGAACTGCTTTTTTTACAATTTCCTTTTCTTTACGAGGATCTTCCATGCGAGAGGTATCGGGTTCAAATACCAGCTGGGGAGGAGGTTTTGGATGTTTATATGTTGACGTCGCATTTCTGGTTCCCACGATACAAGCTATCCTAGTGTAGGGCAAGAAGCAATGTATGATCTGTTTATATAAATGTTTATGATTTATATTGTTTTCGTTGCACGTTAGCTACATCTCGAGTCTTCAATTGTAACGTTTTGGTTGGATGGTCTAACCCTGAGTTACACGAAAAGATTTTAAAAAGTTGTCACTTTACTAATTTATTGGCTAGAATCTCTTAGGATTGTCGTTTGTTGCAAATGCTAAAGACATGCCTAAATTAGTTTCGTGCAAAACAGGCTCATTCATTATACTCACTTCATTTGTATCTTTCCGAACCAATTAGCAAGATATTTGAGTTGTAAAGAATTAACAAAATGCCTCATTAGTCATTGTACTTTAGCGTTAACCTGCTAATTATCAACCTTAGTTTAATTTTTTGCCGTCAATTATGATGTTTATTAATTGTTAAGTTGAAAGACCGAAATATTCAACGCAAGGATCGTATTCGTTTTTTTTCTTTTCGTTTCCCATCAACTAATTACAAGTCACTAAGGAAGAGCGATAAATGTATCTACTTCGTCAATCATTACTAACCTAATAAACGTATTAGAAATTAATGTGGTAATGAAATGGAGAATGGATTGATACCAGACCGACAATACCTAGACTAGACAAACCTTGATCAATATAGAGTAATGCCGGCTTTCCACCAAAAAAGGGTAATGAGCGGGAAAGAGGCCAGCAAGCTGAGCGAACCGTACTGCATTCAAAATAACTCTTTTTCAGTGGAAGCCTTCCGCACATTTCCCTTTTTTAGTGGAAGCAATTAAATGTTGCATTACTGGCCCCACCGAGGATCTCTCGAGAGGCCTTTACCCGGAGACGGATAAGATTGAGTAAGGTTGAGCCATACTCCACCACGCTGGCTCAGAGAGGTGTCGAGCTAGTGGCCAACTAGATGGCCCAAGTTACTCAATAGAACCGGTGTCTATCCACAGTAGGTTCCGTGACCGAAGCCTGAAGAGGGACCGGGATAAGTCCGCCTCCAGGAGTTCAGAGCTGGAAGACAGCCCCAACTCGGCTGGCTCCAGGTCTCATGATGGAGACAATGACGATGACGACGACAGTGTTGATATGAAGATGAAGAAGTAAGTTAGTTTATCGAAAGAGTTTCATAGACTTTTTCATTTCTCTTAGAAGATGGATTAGTTTAGACGACAAGTATCTTCAGATGCTGCTTGAAGCTATCTCGTACACCATTTATAATCTCATCGTTATTTTCATTAAAACTCATCTCTTTAGTTTACACCAGTCACCAATTTTACAGAGGGGTTATGGGTGGTCTTCTGTAATCTTCTTCTAATAAGACTGAGTAAGTAAAAAAATATAATGATCATTTACTTGTTGTTCTTTCAGAAACAATATCCAAAGATGGTACTCGTTCCGTACAAGTGGACTCAACGGTGGACCAAAAGCAAATAACACCCTTCAACCTAAAGTTAGCGAGAAGGACCCTGAAGCGTATAGTAAGTTACTTTAATTTAATAGTACCTTTAATATAAACCTTCAAATCAATATAGTTCATATTATTAACTAGTAGGTTTCTGTTACGGTTTCTGAATAGAGCTATTCACTAAGTTTTTACATTGCATCGTAGTGGGAGACCGAACGATACTTTTATAAAAGTATTTGATTAGAACAAACAGAACATTCGCAACTTACAAATCAGAGATTAGACCAATAACAATAAACGCCATTTGGCTATGTATGAACGATACAATATTCAGTAGGAAGAAAGCAAAAAAAAACATATTACCAAATCAATCATAATTCGTCCCCTTCTGTTTCAGTGTCAAGACCAATGTCTTCCCTATCCTGCGGCCAACTGCACATATTGAGGAAGTTAGCCCTCCTGAGGTTGACGGCCTGCATGGAGAGATACTGTCCGTCGCACAAATCGGGGTGGAACTGGGAACTACCAAAGATTATTAGGAAAATTAAGACGCCAGATTATAAAGGTAAAGATTGTCGTTAGGTACTCTATAGCTGCCGATGAGTTAGCCCCTGTGTGACGCATAATAGAGTAGGTATGCAGTAACTGATTAGAAGTGGCTAAAATTGCCATTCCGTATAGTATAAAGCGTGACGCTATGTTAGAATATCGTGTTTGTGTTTGCAGTGTTTGACTAATTAGCAAAAAGTACAGTTAGATCTAATACAATAACATTTGTCAAAGAAGTGTATTTATAGTGTAAATTCTTTGACAAATGTTATTGTAATCTACACTATAAATACACTTCTTTGACAAATGTTATTGTATTAGATCTAACTGTACTTTTTGTTAATTAGTCAAACACTGCAAACACAATAGCGACTCGTTCAAAACATTCAACTTTCTGTCATCTTTACTTGGTTCAATGGAAGAGATCTCTTGTTAGAGATAAGCCCGCCTTTCTACTTTTATTATAGGTACGAGTATAACATTTTCTGTTGTGCAATGAAAAATGTGTGAATTTCGAGCTATTAGAAATAGGGTTCCACAAGGCATTGTTTTTGGGCCTAATATTTTAAATAGTTTTAAACTAAAAGCTTTTTGCTGTCAAAATTTAATGCTCCAAGGAATTGTATTATTTCGGTTCAAATAAAATTAAATCTTTTCAGATAAAACAGTATTCGGTGTACCGTTGACGGTGTCTCTACAAAGGACCGGTCACGCGTTACCGAAACCGATTCAGTGTGCTTTGCATTGGCTAAAGAAAAATGCTTTAGATCAGGTAAGCATGTTTACTTTTTTCACCTGTAGCGGTAAAGATAAACAGACCAGATTTACCTTGCGGATCAGCTTATATATCTGAGCTGAGCTGATCCGCAAAATTACAATGACCGAAAGCAAGACTTGGAACCAAGAATGAAAATGGATGGCATCATGATATTGATACTTAGATAGATTAAGGTACAACACGGCCAAGTTACCTTGTCAAACACGCCATGGTTGCAGGTTCCCATTCAACATGACTGCCTTGTATTTTCCATTTATACGAGTACACAATTTAAACGTAAACATAAACATTTACATATAGGCACATACATTGCTTCTGGCCCCACACTAGTGGCTAGTGGCTAGTTATTTAGTGACTGCCATAAGTCTGGTGCAGGTCGCAATAAAATCCAAACTGTACAAGACCTTGTGGTAACCTCCGAAGGCTACAACATAAAAATTGGGCAACAGCTATTTAAAAATCATACTAATAACGACGCCATTTATTTTCTTTCGCAGATGGGAATCTTCCGAAAAGCAGGCGTGAAGTCGCGCATAGCAAAGCTGCGGTCTCTGGTTGAAACGGCTGGGGCGGCCAACTCGCCATTTGCTATTGAGAACCTGAACATTATGGACCCGGCCCAGTCTAGCTTGAGCTTCGATGGGGCGCAGGTAGAAATTACTCTATTAATTAATCTAACAGGTATCTACGTTTTTTTCCCTAGTTAGTCTTATAACCCCCTTATTAATTAAAGTTTTACTCCGGGAGGAAAGTTAATCAGCGGAGTAACTACGGGACAGCTAGAGAGCTGTCTAGCTCTGTCACGCACGGCACATAATGGGGGCGATTTGGGAGGAAAATGCACTAAACTAAAAAGCGTTTAGTTTAGTGCATTTTCCTTCCAACAAGCCCCTATCTGTAACTACCTTATTATCTAATTATCTAACTACGGAGTTAATCCCTGATTAACTGTACTTCCGGAGTAAAATATTAATAAGTGTGCCGACACAATATGCCGAAATTACGTCTCTGAAGTGCAGTGCAGTGAAATGTGAACTGATATGCACGCATCAGCTTTAAGCTGCTTGTGCATCAGAAATAATAATAATAATAATAATAATGATAATAAGTTCAGCGTGATTACGGCTGCAACTATTTCAATTTACTAGCCAAAATTACGCCATATTTTGGCGTCCGTCCGACAATGTATTGGCCTGTATGTAAATGTTTATGTTTATTTATGTTCTCAGGCGCACGATGTGGCGGACATGGTGAAGCAGTACTTCCGGGAGTTGCCCGATGCGCTGCTCACCAACAAGCTTAGTGAGACATTCATCGCCATCTTTCAACGTGAGTACATTATTACAATTAATTAATTAAACGCAAAAATTTAAATACAGTAAAAAGCGTGATTTATTATGATAAATCTCGATACTTTACATTCCAGATGTCCCGGAGCCTCTACGCCCTGATGCGGTCCATTTTGCGCTGCTGCTGCTACCAGAGGAACATTTAGAGGCGTTACAGTCTCTACTCTCGTTTCTGGCTGAGGTCTGTTCCATCAATACATCTCCCCTTCTGTGCTATTCTCAAAACCAGCTCCACCACCCATAAACCGATAAATAAGTTGAAATACCTATCATAAAAACAAAGAACCTACCAACTGCATTATCTTTCAATAACACATACAAACTTATGAATGCAATAGAGTATGAAAGTAGCCGCACCAGTAACTTTCTAACCTCATAAATCTACGCCATTTTATAAAAATCCAAAAACCGAATCAACAAAAAACTATTGTTACACCTACTCACAAAATTTCACAAAACTCGATTGCGAAATGCGACCTGTAAAGGAGAATATCCGAACAGACTTACAAAACATTTTTGTCGAAGCGGAAACGGAACTCATCGTCAATCGTGCTCGCTCGGTCAACAAAAAATCATGCGCATGAAATGTTTAACCCAGTCAGCAGGTTTTTTTGCCCTACAAGGTGGTAAGTATAGAAGAATATTCGATTTGTTTTGGTATAGATTGGTATAGATAGCCATGAAAATTTTAAGTTTTCGACCTCGTCAGAACTTCTTCTACACCACCTTTTGTCAGGAAAAGCCCATTTTTGGCCCCACTGATTGTTTGTCATATTCCAGGTGGCAGAACAATCGGACGTGAACCAGATGACGGCTTCGAACCTGGCCGTGTGTCTTGCCCCCACGTTGTTGAGGTTACACCATGCGCCACCTACCACTGGGAGCACTAAGGAGGGGAATTCTAACAGGTAGGGTTTACCTACGATAAGTGTCGATATATCGCAGTTAGTTGGTTAAATGAGACACTTAACTAACACACCTTTAATTAAAGATCGACATTTAACCAAGTAGCTAAAGTTCCGTCAGACAAGTGAGTGAACGAAATGTTTAACGAGTTGTCTAAAAGTTCCTAGGCAACAAGATGCATTTCAACTTTGGTAGGGTAATAAGCAACCAATTCGGTTTTGTGGAACTACATGGGATCGCCTCGCTCCGCTCCGCTTCGTTCGGCTCCGGGTGGTTCATAAAGTTGTGACCTAACACAACCTATCTCAGTGTATTGGCACAGAAAGTGACCTAAAGCAACCAATTCGGTTTTGTGAAACTACTAATCGTGACATAATCATGGCGGATGTCTCTTTTGCTCGCGCGTTAATTATATTTCCGTCATGGTCACAATAAAACTGTGCGAGCGCAAAGCCAATATATTTTACGCGCGAGCGTCTTCCATCATCTCGTCCAGCCAAGTGGCCCTGGAGTCAAAACACTTATATATATGAGATCGAAGATGTAATTAAAAATTTACCTTTGGATATCCCCTAGAATGGTGATAGAGAACGTCGCAGACCAGCGTCAGATCAGCGAGAGTCGGGCCGCGCACGCTTGCCTCCTGTTGCTCATACAGAAACACAAGAAACTGTTCCTGGCCCCAGCCGATATGCTGGTGCGATGCAAGTTCAATTACTTCGAGGAAAGTGTGCCGGTAAGTGTCAGTGGTCCAAAAAAACCTAACCTCACCCTACACTAACCTAGCCTAAACTAACCTAACCCCCTGACACGTGACCTCATATTTACGAAACTTAGCGTTGGGTCGGCCCCCTGTCTCGCAAAATGGAGTATTGAATAACTGGGTAAAAGTGGGCCTGGCTAAAAACAAACCTGCGTTTTGCGCCCTTGCTATAGCTATTGTCATGCGATTCGCGTACGTAATCGCGGCCCATCGCCACATGAATCATAATCTTCACATTTTGCACTTGTTTGTCTATTTTCAGGTCGCACTCGAGGAGTTGGGAGGAGACTTCAACCAGGACTGGAAGGGATTCCAGCAGGCTTGCATAAAAGCCTTACTCAAAGAAGCCAAAGAAAAGTAAGTACTCATCCATCACATCTTGATTTACATACTTGTCAAGGTTTGCCAAACTCCCGCAAGCCACATACCCGAGGCCCGAGGCACAACCAAATTCATGCAATTCAACACAAACCTTAAGGCCCCTAAGGTCCATGATGGGCCTATGATGTCACTAAGAACGTCCTATTTTGCGTGCCTGTAATCGCCTATAATAGCATATTGTATAGAGGGGACATTAGACGAACTAAATGGTCCAAAAAACAACGATTCTTTCAAGCTTCTTGCAGGAGATTGGCAAATCTTCGCAAGCATATAAATCAAGTAGGTATTACAATATTTCTGAAAACTATACTACAATTCCAAGTAGACCTTTCCCTGTCTATTGCCCTTGAAGTCGTGTTTTGTATCTAACTTGTTTCATGCTTTTTTAGAGTCAGTGGCCGATCTGGAAAGAGGTGAGACGTTGGTGTCTTAGAACGCATCATTCGGTGTCCATCCATTTAGATTTAAGTCTGTTTTCAACCAATATTATAAATCCTACAACTAAAAACCTCTTTACTAATAAACAGTTGAGCAGGGTGCTATAGTTGAAGGCAGACTTCCATTTGAGTCATCATGAGATTCAACTCATCTGTTCTAGAAATAAATTAATCGCACCGTTTGTTATGTGTTCTGTTAAGGCCACTTAGGTGTTGTTAGATTTAGACGTTTTTTTTAACAGTTTTATAACTAAAAGCATGCAGGCATCTGTTGAGAATTTAATATCTATTGCATTGCTGTTATTGTAATGCATCGCACATTAATTAGGTAGATTAATGTTATTAGTACCACAGAAAATACTACGGAAATACATAGCTTATAAATTCATAGAAAACAATTAATTAAATAAAAATTAAATACTTAGTACCGAAATAAAAGTTAGTACGAAAAGATTATGCTGCCTTCAGATTGACTCAAAGGTCCTACGTCTTCGTTGCATTTGAATGTGAAATCAGAAAAAAATATGAAAAAATTAAAATGCTGCATTTACTAAAATATCACGGCGCTAAAAGTCGCCTAAGACTCGTCGTTCTCGGAACGTGGATAGAATTAGACGATTCACTCCGCGCCCGCGTCAAACATAAAATTATTTATTTCTGTAGATAATTATCAAATATAAATTGAATACGTATTTTTTGGTTCTTCTCTATATTGGACCACTGTGTGAGAAGAAGGGCAAAAAAATTACCACACATTGATTTTATCAATCAAAATCATGTCATGTCAAAATCATGAACCAAAACGGATAATCAAGGGCTGTTTCAGAACGCGAGGTTGGATGTCAGTATCCGGAGCTGCATCTCATGTGGAGTTGTGCTGCAAAAAGGTTGGGGACGGCCATCCGTTGAGGCTGTGGAGGGCCACTACGGATGTGGAGGCGCCGCCCCAGGAAGTTATGCAGAGGTAATCATCATCATCATAATGATCTTTCTACAAGGTGTAAGTAAATGAATTAACGCAAAATGAGAAACTGCTTTGTTCTGGACATCAATCTGAGCAACTTTCATTAAGAAACCGTTTTTTTTTATTTTTTTTATTTTTTATTCTGATTTGTATAAATAAGTGAAAAATAAAGTTGCTTTGATCAAATCGGTTTCATAGTAAAAGTTGCTCAGAATGATGTCCCTAATAAGGAAAAACACCGCCGAAGAACGGCCGTAGAACCCACAGGCTTCAAAACATCGCTAAATGGTTCGATTTAAACACCACCAAAATAGGCATTCCGAGCCACATCGTCGCAATCAGAAATAGCAATAATGATAGCAGACCAGGGACTGAAACCCCGCAAAAGACCCGTAACCTAAAATAAAGGTATCAATTAAAAACGTATCCATCGGTAACGGTACCCGAATAAATAGGACGTCCGGTAGGAGATGGTGCTAGAGAAGACGTTAAAGCGAGGTGCCACGATGAAATTATTGTGAACCAAAAGGTGGTGCTTCAAGAGTTTTATTATAAAAACTTTTCTATATCAATGGAATGAAAATGATACGATTTTTTATTGCAATTTTGATGAATTCGCTTGATACTCTTAAGGGATTCAAACCTGTATGATTTCTTGCCGTTGACCTAGAATCAATTAATTTGGCTATTTTCAATGTCTTTTATGGGCTGTTGTTCCTCCTGGTAGAGGCCAAATACCAACTCTTAATTCAGAACTTAATAAGTGCTGCCCTGCTTTCAAGTATTTTATTGCAATGGTTTTTCGTCCAAGTTTTAGTACGAGAAAGCAGGGCAATACTGTTTAGTTCCTGCTTTAAGAGTCGGTATTAGGCCTCCAGATCTTGTACGAGTATATAAAAGTTAACAAAACCATTCCAGGATCCTCCGTGAGCGTCACATCTGGGACGATTCGCTGGTGAAATGGCGGGTGGCAGAGAAGCTTGGGACCAACGCTGAAGTGTTCCAGTTCATCACGGCCTCTAGTTATAACCTGGAGCCTAGGGACTATTGTGTGCTGCGGTGAGTGGCGTTGCAATTACAATAGTTAGCCGTCCCTTTACAAGACAAAGGCATTTTTGTTGATGACAGAAGGCTCACTAACCTTTGCAGATCGTAATTGGGCATTAGACTAGGACGGAATTAAAGCTGAGGTGTTCCAGTTCATCATCCAGCTACAACTTGGAGCCAAGGGACTATTGTGTGCTGCGTTGAGTGACATTGCAATTGCAACAGCTAGCGGTCCCATTACAAGACCAGCCCCCCTACCGCGCAACCGGTGTCGGCATCGGCATCGTCTTGAAACGCGCAAGAATTAACTTTATCATTATGACAATACGGCAAGTCAAACACGAAGCCGATACCGACAGCGGCTGCACGGTAGGGCCCCAGGGCATTGTTGTTGATGGCAGAAGGCTCACAAACATTTGCTACACCGATGACATTGAACTGTTCGCGTCTACGGCAGTTGAACTGCAATGAATGCTAGAACAAGCCTTGAGGTTGGTTGATAAATCGGAGATTGGTGGAATTGTACTGTATCGGTATTGTTAGGGTGTTTACACACTACTTTTTTGTTTGTGTTTTTAAATCGATCTCAACAAAAGCATGTGCCATAGTATGTGAACACTCTAACCCTATATACATAGCATGTAGGTGGAAGTTGTGCTCCGCAACATCAGGGAATGGACAGGAGTGGCCAGCGTAGAGCAGCTGATACGCTTGGCGAAGAACAGACAGTATGAAGAGCTGACCGCCAACCTCCAGTAGTAGAGACGCACCTCTCAAAGAAGATATCATATATAGACAAGCTCATCTCTCGCTTCTGTAAAACGTTACTTCTACATCCCCAGATCCTGGCAGCAAGGCGGCGGCGGCGGCGGCTGGTGCGCGGTGGCGGAGACCTCGGTGGCCCACGGGGGGACGCCGCCAGAGGGCGCGCGGGGAGTGGTGCTCGCCTCGCGCTACCTGGCACAGCCGGCCGGGAAGGGCCGGAGCAGGCTCGTGCATTTGGCGAGGGTCGATACAATGTAAGTATTTCCGTATGACGCGAGAAGCGTCCGTGGCCGAGACGGGTATTGGGGGTAAAAAATCGATCGAACTAGGTTTCATAACTGAAAAATCACGTATTTCCGTGTTTTCATGCTTTTATCAATAGGATTGGCAATTTCACTTTAGTTCAATGAAATTAAGGCATAAATTCCAATGACAATCAAAAATTTAGTTTCTCATTGCGACTTGATATCACGTCACACTTTTTGGCGGGTGTTTTCGGAGAATTCACACAAAAAAGTTTCGTTCAAATAAGGTCGAATCTAAATTCATAATCTGCTTGATTCATCCTCCTTATTTGCTTCTCGTTTGCAGCTGTTTAAAAACAGAGCAGCATATTGATTGATGTGAATGCAGCATCTGATGAATATTAATTATAATATTTTGTTGTGTTTGTACCACCACTGCCGAGCAAAGCTCGGTAACCAGATATTATGTTTTACAGGGTGTACACGAAAAATGCAACATTTTAGGGATTTTCACCTTAAGGTATCCCAGAAAGGTTCAATGTTCTTTACGGGTAGACGAGCCTTGTTGTAAAATCCGATTTTTGTTTCAGGGGCCGCACTCCCGAATGGTACAACAAGTGCTACGGTCACATCTGTGCGCTGTATCTGGCAAGAATAAGGGCCTCTTTCAAACACAACACCGAAGGGCCAGAGTCGAATGTATGATCCAAACATTCCACTTAAGGCGGGCAACCCCGGCTTGAGTAAAAAAACTTTTTTGGTAGGCTGTCTACTACCAATCTTGATATTTTGGGCTTGAGTGAAGTGTGTTGCAATGTATGTTGTGTTAGTGTGCGTTTTTAGGTTTACAATCGTATTTGACCAAATTGTAAAAATAAATTTAGTTAAGTATATTATTGTGAAATGTAAAGAAACGTTTAAATTATACACACATCATAGGACTATAAAAATATTTTAAATTCCAAAATGAACCGATTTATAAATATTGATCTGCTAGTATAAACAATATTTATTGTAACAATCCCCGCTGTAAAAAACAAGCAGTCTACAGTCGATTCACTACGAATTTACCATAGTGCAACTTGACTATGTAGCATCGACCTATATTATATCATTATATACTTAGCATATATATTCAGCATAATATTTAAATTATTACAAAAATCTTTGCATTGTTTGAAGAAAACTACCTCCAAAGTGTATTTAAGTTTTGTGTGTTACACTCCACAGCTCCGTTATGTAAAATCATATAAAAATACTTACAGTATTTTAAGGATGAAAATAAATGAATTACTTATAAAAAAAAGATAGATAAGTATGTTAGGAAAGGCCACAAATGAAAATAGGTACCTTGATCATTCACGTGAAAAATACACAAGATATCGTTGTTTGTTCTCGAAAAACATTTTAGACATCTATGGTGCATTATGTTGTGTAAATAGTTTAAGTACTTCAATAAAATATTTATACAGGTTTGAAGAAAGGAGTTAGGTAGAATTTAGGGGCTTTAGCAACGTTCACTATAAATCCGACTTGTAAATACTTAGGCAAAACAAATCGGTCTGGCGCCCAACCTCAATTTTTACGGTACCTAAATGTTTCGGTACCTACCGAAATATTGCACTACCGTTTGTTAGTGTAATCCACCCGATATGAAATATGTATTAGTTTCCAGTACATTCGGAGTCATATCATAATCTCGAAAAAGTTATCCATATGTATATGTCACCGTGAAATTGTCAAGTTAGTTTAGAACGTAACGAATCCCATTTAGTTAGCTTATAAACTGACGATAAATTGTTAACTGTACCGTTCTTCTTACAATATATCGCGTTAGTAGATAAACTGAAATGATGAATGTCTGGGCGAAGTGGTGGGTCAGGGTAAGTGAAGGATAAAGATTTTATCCTTCGTGTTAGGTTGATTTAAACAGCAAACAAATAAAAACATAAATGCTCAACCCTGTCGATTTCGTTTACAATTTATCGTCAGTTTATAATTTAACGGCTTTGACAATTTTACGGTGACAATACATCCCAGAGGCGCTGCAAATTAATGTCCTCAGCAACCCCTTTAAAATATTATATACACCTTTCTGTTACACCCTGTATTATTGAGGAAAATCTTGAGTATATTAATAAGAATCTGTTTTACCATATAGCGGTATACAAAGTTATCGTTACATATCACTAGTCATACATGTATAGGTATATAAATAAAATATAGCACATTATTATATAATTAATACAAGTATATATGTTAACAGTACCTGTCCTGTGTTCAGGAGATATTATAAATGTGATTGATATAGAAACATCTGACATTTTTAATTAAATCATTGTATGTCTTAATAGGTTTATGTCTTAGATTCAAGTTGGAAAATTAAACTTTCAATGAAAGTAATATTGGTGTAACATTAACTTTTAAAATTATTGTTGTAATTAGTAATAATATGTTTTAATAATGTAAAAAGTCTGATTGTTGATGTAGACAAATTAACACAAGTTAAAAGTTATAATATAAATCTTATGTAAGTAGGTACATATTTTAAACTGTGCAAAGTGATATTCTACTCATTATTACACCAAATTAGAGATAAATCAAATTATAAAAGACATAATTGAGCACTGTCTAATGTCATAGACAAAGAAAAAGTAACTATGTAGAATATAATACAACATCTGCTAAAATACCTACATTAAATTGCACAGTTAATGATGAATCTTATATAAAAATCCATTAGTTGGAATAAAAGGCCAAATATCACAAAGGTCGATCGATATTGTAAATAGAAATATAATTATAAAATATTTTAATTAAATGTTAATATTGTATTCCGGGACATTGTAATCTCAATAAGATATAATTATAATAAATTCGTTACCTACGGTCATCACAATTTACAACCTTAAATCATCACAATATTGTCGTTTTAGGTATTAACAATTTGCTAAACTAATCGATTTATTAATATAGATAGACGCCATTAATTTTCTCTGAAATGGATTTTTAAAATAAGGTATGTGTTGTTGGTAAATATCAAGAATGGTTTGTGAGTTCAATGTGTCTATCCAAAGCCATTCCACTACCAATTTTTAAGCTGCAGAGTTAGAAATTGTGTACGAGATAAAATTAAAAAATACCATTTTTCATATTATATTTGAAACGTTACAAATCAGTATTAGTTAAGGCGTGTGTATCAATTTTAAACCTTTATACATTGAACTGAAATGGTTATATCATAGCTTGACAAATGGTACCAAATCAAAGCATATTTAATTATTCAATCTTGTAGTTAGGTAGTAACTGCCTAACATTTGTTTAAGTGCAGTCATATATTATCAATTAATAACCTCAGAGTTCATTCAATGTAGAATATCAAAATTTATCTCATTTTATAATATTTACAAAAAACGATCTACAATCTAAGCAGGATTTTTCAAAATTACAACTCAACAATTTTCATTCAGTTCTCCTTTGAGATTTGCTGGGATTATTAATTAATACATATAAATTAGTAAGTGAAAACCAACTATTAATACTCCAAAATGACTGTTATTTACCTGTGTAAAAAGTTTAATATAAAAATGCATTGTGATTTTATCCTTGACGATATTTATGGACCATTATAATATTGAAACAAAGGATAGTGGAGTTTTTCATTTACCGTATTTAAAACAAAGTTATTTCACAAAAAAACACGTAATAAAATAAATACCATGCAAAAGTATCCCTAAAAAGTAATAAATATGTATTGATCGACACGAAACAATTCAAACAATGTAAGCAGCCACAGTAGTTGCATCTTGCATCAGCCTTCAAATAGTGTTGCCATTTGGAAAAAAATATAATTGAATCGTTCCTTTCTACGTGTTTCTTTCTACATAAACTAAATTTTGTATGCATACATACATAGATACTAGATGATATTGACAACGAATCATATTATGATAAATCTTTCATAAAAGTTTAATGTTCTAGTTCTCAGAATATCCACGCAACCTAACGCGCAGATAGAGCGTCTACCATCTTGAAAACGGAACGTCAATGAAAAGCTACGTTTTGCTGCCGACATCCACCCACCTGTCACTGGCCGGTTCAGTTCACTCACTGGCTGGCACGTCAGTCGAGTGCTGAGTGTCGTGATGGGAGGTGTTACATCATCTTTACTTGTCCATTCATAGCAATAGTTTAATATTACACTCGCGTGGAACAAACTAACCCACGATGAGACACAAGTAGAATAACAAAGTGAACTAAAATCTGTGATATTCCATTTAGCACGCCCGCTTTCATCGCTTTCTCTGGCCAGACCTTACCGATTCGCGAATCAGTCACATTTTTGCAAGGTGATTTTCGGTGAAAGGTGACCGTGATTACCGGTAATAATAAATATGGATAGTACAAGCAATAACCGCGAGATCTCGATGTCACGAAACGTGTGTGAACCGAAATTAAGAGAAGCCGATAACAAAGATGAAAAAGAGCGAAAACAACCTCTGTGGATTTTTGGATATGGTTCGTTGTGCTGGAATCCAGGCTTTGATTACCAACAGTCTGTCACAGGCTACGTTAAAGGATTTACGAGAAGATTTTGGCAAGGAAACACTACACACCGAGGAACAGAAAACAAGGTAGGAATTTTAAATATCTATGCTAGCTTCTGATATGTTGAGTTCCTTTGTCTCAATGTTTTTGGCTACAAATAACTGAAAATTATAAAATTTTCGAAGACACATTCAAAGGATAGATGGGTACTTATTTATTTTATTATAATACCTACTTAATAAATTATCGTTTTTCTGTCCGAATTCGGTCATAGGCAATATTATAAGTATAATTATAACAGACTGATGCTTGAAAATCTTAAATGATAGCTACCTATTGTACATTTACATTTATTTTATTTTATATTTTTTTCATAAAGGTAGGTGTGAAATATGCAAGGTAGACATGCTGTGAATCAGCACAAAAACAAATAATATCAGATACCGATATTTTACCGTTAGTTAACTACCGGTTATTATTCTTTTTCAGTACCTAATCTTCTTGACGTTCGGTATTCAGTTATTTTATTTTATTTACATTAGGTATCTATATTACGCATATATAGGTACCTACTATATGTACTATATAATAACTTCACTTCAATGTCACTTTTCGTTGAAAGTTTTTAATTTGTGTTTGTCACTTATCTCTTAATAATAATTTTCTTTCAACTGATTATTATTACTAGTGGCTCTGTGAGCTGTAGACCTCGCGAGTATGTCGGTGGGAAAGCTGAACTGCTAACACACATAAAAAAAATAACCCAAATAATTTTCTTTCAATAACACATACAAACTTATGAATGTACCTGGTTACGTACATGCAGTATGAAAGTAGCCGCACCAATAACTTTGTAACCTACATTTCGCGATCTTTTATACAACCTATTGACTTTTTACTAAAATTATATAATCTGTTTCACTCTCATGGTCTTTACGAATCCAACGACACCTCATTTGTTAATATCCATCGAGCCGTTTGGGTTGTAGCGATTTTTTTACATTTTAAAACCCCATATCTCCGCCATTTTGAAAAAAATCAAAAAACTGGCTCGAGTAAAAAATTCTATTTATTTTTCCAACCTGCTCACAAAATTTCACGAGAATCGGTTCATAAATGCGACCTGTAGAGGAGAACAACCGGACATACGAAAGCATTTTTGCCCAAACCTGAAACGGAGACGCTTCGCTCGCTCATCTGTTTCACTCTCATGGTCTTTACGAATCCAACGACACCTCATTTATAATATCCATCGAGCCGTTTGGGTTGTAGCGATTTTTTTTCTCCGCCATTTTGAAAAAAATCAAAAAACTGGCTCGAGTAAAAAATTCTATTTATTTTTCCAACCTGCTCACAAAATTTCACGAGAATCGGTTCATAAATGCGACCTGTAGAGGAGAACAACCGGACATACGAAAGCATTTTTGCCCAAACCTGAAACGGAGACGCTTCGCTCGCTTCGCTCGCTCGGTCAACTTGTGGCTCTGTGAGCTGTAGACCTCGCGAGTATGTCGGTGGGAAAGCTGAACTGCTAACACACATAAAAAAAATAACCCAAATAATTTTCTTTCAATAACACATACAATCTTATGAATGTACCTGGTTACGTACATGCAGTATGAAAGTAGCCGCACCAATAACTTTGTAAACTACATTTCGCGATCTTTAATACAACCTATTGACTTTTTACTAAAATTATATAATCTGTTTCACTCTCATGGTCTTTACAAATCCAACGACACCTCATTTGTTAATATCCATCGAGCCGTTTGGGTTGTAGCGATTTTTTTACATTTTAAAACCCCATATCTCCGCCATTTTGAAAAAAATCAAAAAACTGGCTCGAGTAAAAAATTCTATTTATTTTTCCAACCTGCTCACAAAATTTCACGAGAATCGGTTCATAAATGCGACCTGTAGAGGAGAACAACCGGACATACGAAAGCATTTTTGCCCAAACCTGAAACGGAGACGCTTCGCTCGCTTCGCTCGCTCATCTGTTTCACTCTCATGGTCTTTACGAATCCAACGACACCTCATTTGTTAATATCCATCAAGCCGTTTGGGTTGTAGCGATTTTTTTTCTCCGCCATTTTGAAAAAAATCAAAAAACTGGCTCGAGTAAAAAATTCTATTTATTTTTCCAACCTGCTCACAAAATTTCACGAGAATCGGTTCATAAATGCGACCTGTAGAGGAGAACAACCGGACATACGAAAGCATTTTTGCCCAAACCTGAAACGGAGACGCTTCGCTCGCTTCGCTCGCTCGGTCAATTATTATTAAGTCCTGGTTCTAAGAACTACAGTGTCGTTAAAAGGAGCATGGCAAGCTAGTACGGGAGTCTCGTACCGCAATTGAGATCATCATAGTTGGTTCCGTAATAGCAAGTTCATATGACTGGATATTTGTGTTGTAATTGTAACTTTGTTTTTCATAGTGTTTGTATGAATGACAAAGATATCTTTGCGGTTTTTAATAAATGTTTTATATCTTAAAACTGTTTATTTTTTATTTTTGCGGAACTCCAAAAACCACTGATTATTTCTAAAATTATTTTTTCGTTCCCATGACATGACAATAATCTTATTGGTCTGAGTTCCCATGACATGACAATAATATTTTCAAACATTGCCACCGTAGTAGTAAAGGGATGTCTCTCTATGTTTTTTTATGGATTCAGGAAGTTTATGTCATTCTGATGGAATAACTCTTCAAAGTTGGGCATTTGAGGGCCATCTGTCGTCCTAACTGAGAATTTTGAAAAGTTCTCAGAGTAAGAATTTTTTGATTTCACCTAGAAAAAACTTTGGTATATTCCAGAAAAATGGTAAATGTATGTATAGTTCGTTCAATTACTTATATTTTAACATCCAACTAAGTAATAATCAAAAATTAAAAATCACTAAATCCAATAAACAATCAAAAAACTAGCCATTGTAAAATTGCGCACGCAAAACTACATAAAAATAGCAGTTCCAAATCAATTAGAAGAGGTATTCGCAAATTATGATTATATTTGTGCAATTTTGTAGGTAAAGTAGGCAGGTACCTCTAAAATACGCGCAGCTGATGTGAAATTCTCTTGAAAATCTGCAACACAGTTGCGGAACAAAAAACTGAAACTAATTGGGATTTAGCAATTCGTTTCGTAAATTGCTTAAGTAGAAAAATAGCTTGACGATTGTTTACATAGGATTTTATTACTTATTTCAGGGAAGATATAACCTTGCGTCATGCCTTTTCTCATACAGGGTGGCAGGAACACAATAATTATTATTGTACCCACGTTTATCAGGGAATTTTCAAATACACATTTGTATATCTATTTATACCTTTACATATAGTTTTCATATTTAGATAACTAATAATTATATTCCTAGAACTACGAGTTTCAGATAAGTCCCAATTACCTACGTGATGTATTTAACTTAATAACAATGTAAAAATCAGAAAGTCAACAAGTTGATGAAGTAACATAAAGTTTCGTCGAATACTTTCAATTACAATAAGGTTTTTGTTCGCAATTACAGTAAACAAAATTCTTTAAGAGTTGCATATATTTTTTTACTTTTAAATCCGCGAGTAAAAGTAAAATTCTATTCTATATCTATCTTATTGTACGTCGAATGCCTGCGTACTCATAAAAAAATAAAATCTTCTCGCACGATTCCTATATATAAATGGCTTGGCGATATCTTTGCGTGTGACGTAAAAAATACACACGCGCTTCTGTGTAAATATATATATCGTTAACATTATAGTATAGGTAGGTAGGTACTCTTTAGAATATAGTTTGTTTAATATTACCAATATACATATAATAAGTATATCCCGAGCAAGAGAGTGATATAATGCTTTCTATGCAAGAGCGGACCCGGAATCGATCTATATTTTTGGGGAAAAAAAAAGTGGGATTGGAAGAGATATTATGCCTGTATGTAAATGTTAATTTATGATATGCCTCTACAAAACACAACTAAAAGTAGTTCATTCACAACTGCGTAGAAAATGGTATTATCCGTCCTCTCGCTATTTTCACGAATCACGCGCAAATTATGTGTTTATCACGCGTAGATCGCATGACCAGATTTAGATTATCTAAATGGGTCCGTTTTGAGATAAAAATATCAATGAATCTGTCTTGTTCTATATCCACAAAGGTTATCATGATTATATGTATCTGCTTAGAAAGGTCTTTACCGGGCGTTAGTGTCACTTGCACCAAAACACTAATTGTGATTAGCGCGCTAATCGCATTTAAGTTTGTATACATTTTGACTTTTGACAGCTGCTAAATATGATTAAGACGCTAGTCGTAATTAGGGTTTCTGGTGCTTAAAGACCCAAAGGAAAATAATAAAAATAAGAGATAAATTACTAAGATTCCAGTTCACTATTTTTAGTGTCACTTGCACCAAAAACACTAATTGTGATTAGGCGCTAATCGTAATTAAATTTGATATATATCATACATTTTGACAGCTGCTAAATATAATTAAGACGGTAATCGTAATTAAGTTTTTGGTGCAAACGGACCTTACTATTTTTTATAATAAACAATTATTTTAGTTTTTCTGTGTGCGCCAAAACAGTTTTTTTCTGAGATATCTATTCTTCAGAGTATAATAGACTGTTTTGTAGAACATAAACAAAGGATTTGAAATGTTATATTTTTCACATCCTTGTCCTGTTTAGCTGTTCCATAATATGCTCTTTATTGTGTTTTACAAACATGTCCTTTGTGTGGTTTCAAATTAAACACATGAGCACAACCACAACAATAAGATAAATTACTTTGTTTCAGCCGGGGAGAGTGGCCACGCTTGTTGAAGACAAAGATGTGAGTAATGTAAAAATTCTTTTTCGTAAAACGCACTGAAAACAATGCAATGCAATATAAGAGATCGATTCCAGAAAATCAGAGAGGTTAAGACTTTGATGACGATGATGTTCAGATTGTATGTTTTGCAACTGCTTCATAATTACTTATGACTACGCTGAACCAATTATGATGAACCTTTGTATCGAGCTAAATGGAACTTTGGAAAAGGAGAGGGCTACCTTTAGACGCAAAATTACTACTTGATGACACAGATGTCTTCTCCATCTTCAATTCATAAACTTATGAAGGTAGCGAAGAAGCTTTATTCTTCAATCTTTCAATGCTACTTCGCAGCTCCTTGCATACTCCTCAAATGTCTCATTTCTACTGCTTCTATGTTTATTCGATGCTTCTTCATAACTATACCCAGTATTCACTCCCTTAAATCAATGTCGATAATCAATCAAATTAATGTTGAATTGTAAAAATTACATCTCATTTCGGAAAATGGCTCCAGAAGATTAGTTTGTTAATTATTTGACACACAATTTTTATCGACTTCCCGGCTGCCGAAATGATTGCCTATATTTTGTTCTCTCTATCTCTTTGTGTTCCAGTTCCAACACTATTTGTGTGTGTGTATATTTGTCCTCGTGTACACAATACTTTTTTCAATATTTGAATTAATAAGTGGTTACAAAAATGAAGTAATCGATGCGATTGATGTAAGAATTTATAATTGTTCTGAATGAGGGTAAAATCTAACCAACATACTTTGCCAACGTTGTTTAAATGTCTATTTAGATGAGATATTGTAAAGTAATTCGAAACAAATGAACACTGCAACTCTTCTGTAACCAATTCGTTAATTAAAATAGCTACCCACATTTTTCAATTCTTCAAAACGTACCGCCTAATCATAGTTGAGTTTAAGTAATTAGGTCGAATTACATTGTCGAGCTGCTCGACTTGAAATGAGCAAATTGTCGATTGCATTGACAATCTAAGGTTACAGGCTTGACTGTGGGGGGGCTATGAAGCGACAATTCATAAATTAGAATTGAGGTCTGCCGGCTGCCCATTAGTAAGAGACCATCCATTTGTTGATTAGAGATACTACAGAAGAAAAAATTAAATACGTACCGTAAACATCAGATATAAGATATAACACAGGAAGTCCCGTAAACATTGGACAACCCCGTAGCTTTTGATAGGCCAATAAATAGCTCCTGTATTATTACAACTAATGCTTACGTAATATCCATATCTACCTACACAGCGTAAGTGTCAAAATGATCCTCTGCCCAAACAGATTACACATTTATGCGAGTATCGTGCGTGGTCACATAATATTATATTCGATGCTGACCGTACTAGTCACGCCAAGAAACTCAACATACATGCGTATTTATTATGTTTGTGCACATATTTCAGTTAAATTGTGTTTTTACTAGGAAAGTTTTGGGGTAGTACTGATTTATTCATTTCTTATGTATTTTAGGGCGCTGAATCCGAATCTGAGGTTTGCGGACACAATTTCGTGACGCAAAATTAAAAAAATCGCAAAAAGCTAAAAATTTCTGACATTTTCCGAATTCACGTTTAATTTGAAAACAGTCCTAAACAGATTGCACAAGAAATTAAAGTTCGTTAGATAAGAGTCCGCTGACGGACAGACAGACAAACAGGCAGACGGACAGAAAAAACAGACGGACATACGGGCAGACGCACAGACGGACAGCGCCGGACAGACGGACAGAGGCTTAGTTGTTTACAGGATCCCGTGTGGCACCCTTCGGGCAAGGAATCCTAAATAGTCTGCACCAGATGTAACACAAACATTTATAAATATACATGTACTTTGTTGCAATCCAAGAGAGAGACGACTGTGTTATCAAGCATTAGCATATGAATGTGTTCTCTATATCATGTAGTTAGAACGGGGTATTGGATATTGACAAATGGTTGCCTCAATGAAAAGTGACACCGATTGATAAATACACGTGTCGTTTAACACCTCAGTTTTACCATGTTTAACACAGAGTGTCACAGAAAGTCGCATTTTAACTGCTGCCACATCACTATTATATTATACTGCTACTCAATGAACTGTTGCTATATTTCATACTTGCTTTTTTACACTCAGGGGACAGTGTTCAAAATGAGTTAACTGAACTACACGGAATATTGAACAAATAAAGGTGTCCCCATACAAGAAAAGTAATTTTTGTACCTTGTTGGTACGCTGCTGGTGCGGAACTTTCCGTGTGAGAGTCCGACTCGCAGTCCATTCTGTTACCATTCTGTTACATGTCCAGTCTTATAAATGTCTTATGTCTCGTGACTTGTCCGAGTCATGACTCTGTCAAGTATGTTGCGGTTTGCGTCTTCAAGAATCCGTCAAACGTTAAGGGGTCGATTATGCATCCATACACGTGTAAAAGGTTGAGGATTATTAGTTTGTTTATTTATATATCCCGCTACATTAGACTTGTGACATCATGATTATGATGATGCGATCACGCTGCTTCTAGTCTCATTAGAAATGTGTAAACAAGTCAATAATACTTACGCTAGTCAATAAAATTATTTGTGCAGTGCAATTTCTTTTAGGTTTTAGTCGGTCTTTAGAGCAGGCTTAGATTATAACCACAGAGAAAGTAATCACTACGATTATAACGATGTTAGGTTGATTTAGATGTCTTAGTTTTTTTCTCCAGAAAATGTATTACTAATTCGTCGTTTTTGGTACCTATCTAATATCTGAAGCCTTCTTCTTCTCAGTCGTATCACTCTTGGCAGTGGTCGTGGTCGTCATTTCGGCCGGGTAACCCGCCTCACAATTCATCGCCATTCTTCCCTGAGGGCTGCTTTTTTGGTGCATTGGTACAGGGGGTCATCCAGTGCTGCCATCTCATTGGTGATCTACCACGCATTCGGGTGCCCTCTAGTCTGCCCTGTACCACCAGTCGCTCGATGGGTATACGGCCGCGTCGAGATACGTGTCCAAAGAAGGTGAGGATACGAGCTTGGACTATAGATTACAGGCGCTACTTAATGCCTAGTTCTTGGAGAATGAAGTCATTGGTACGGAACTCTGTCCAAGATATCCCAAGCATTTTCCTCGAGCACCACATCTCGAGAGCATCTATCCTCTTTTTCTCGTTTTCCCGAAGCGTCCATGTTCCTGCAGCGTAAAGGAAGCCTACTGCTACTAAATACAAAATTTCCTGAGTCAAACAATGCTTTAAAGATCTAAAAGTAAATGCACTGTATTTAATCAATGTCAATGGTACAATCACGCGATGAAAGTGAATGTAACGACAATTTGGCTTGTCTCCAAATGGTTTTGTGAATGAGAAACGTTGAATTTCTTTGAAACTGAACCTAAACTAACCGAAATATTAATTGAGCGACTAAATTATGACTGAGCGACAAATCGACAAGTAGCACAAATACGTCAAAAGTCACAAAGTAGGTGGGTATCTTTTAATACCAAAAAACCAAAAATATATTTTTAAGCAATGAGCTGGCAACTTGTCTGTCTCTATAGTTCTTTATTATTAAACAATATCTTGCTCCTTAAGTTTTTGCTGAACAAAGGTGTAAAATTATTTATTGGTTTTTTCTATAGTTTTAATTTTAATGTGCTGCCTATACTTTTTTAAGGTTTCGTAGAGAAACAAGGAACCTTTATAGTTTCGTCAAGTCCGTCCGTCCGTCTGTCCGTCCGTCCGTCCGTCCGTATATCACAGCAACTTTATTCCGAAACTATTAGACTACACAGTTGAAACTTAGTTAGTATGTAGATGTGTTCTGTGAACCGCTTTACGATTATTATTATTATACAAAAATAAAAAAATAAATTAAGGGGGTCTCCCCATACATGGAACTGAGACCAAAAATATATATTTTTCATCAAACCTGTGTGCCGGTGTCTACATATTATTATAGATAGGTCTTTAAAAATGACGTTGAGGTTCCTGAAACCATTTTTCCTCAAAGTAAATCGTTAAAGAGACAGACCCTTTCAAAGTGGAAAAAATTGTGAACTAAATAAAATAAGCCGTTTTTAAGATATAAAACATTTATTAAAAACCGCAAAGATAACTTTGTCATTCATACACACTATGAAAATCAGTTGGCCACTTTTTTTAGTAGCTCGCCAAACCTTATCAGCAAGGGTCCTGGTACTCGCTTGACGTAGAGTTCCAGGAATACCTGATATTTGATTTTGACTATAAGGTTTACGATGATTTCTATTCGGACGATAGATATTCTGAATTCCTAATTGAGACACCTACCAATAAATTCAAACTCAGAATAGAATAACTCTTCACTCAATGATAGATACCCTGAATTCGCATCCGGCGATTATCAATTGTCGACCGTATCATTTTCGCGTTTGTTTTGGCACGTTCGTCTGGTCTCGTCTCGCCCTCTTCCTCTCCCGCCAAGTCAAACGCCGAGTCTCAAACTCGGGGCACGTCGGATCCCAGTACATGACCTAAAACCTCACTGCATTTCCTATTTAGGGTTGCAGACGCACGATTGTGCCTACACTTACTGCCGATTCCAAAGAGTTTGCATCCTCCTTTCTTATCTATGGCCGATCCCAATAACCTATCTCTACAGTAAAAATGAAATGAAATGAAATGAAATGAGTTTATTTGTACAGTATCCGTGATCTGCTGATTACGCGTTACATTTGACAGTTGCGCCTTGGGATTTATGTCAAAATTGACACTAGCAATATCAAATCTGCAGAATATGGATAGAACTTAGTCAATATTGCAAACCAGAAGGCTAGCCTATCGTTATATCTAGGTCTTGTAGAATCTTGGCGCGAATGCGCCCCTTGCGCTTAGGATTCAATAGTTGGCCTTGACATTGCTTTATCATTTCATAATCTACTATTATCATTATTGCCATCACACTTATAAACAAGCACGTGCCACTTTTCCACTTCAATAAACAAGAGTTGACATTAAATCTGATAAAGTACTGGTGATTTTCCGGTAGATTAAACTAATAGCTTCTTCCATACATTAATAACATACAACAGAATTGCATCCACGTTTAGACACAAACACTCTTGTTGCTACATTGCAAATAATTTAGGTACAACATTTAGCTCTCTACGTCAACTGTTAATTTTCAAGTCAACAAAATTAGTAATCTATTCGTTAAATTTTCATTCGCGTTAATAAATAACAACGAATATAAAATAAATGAAATTCTAATTATATTAGGACTACATAATAATATTTAATATTATTATAGAAAATACAAATAATAAAACTATGTTTTAACTATAATGTTTCTATTCTTCTTATTGTGTTAGCTCATTGTTAAATTTTCATGAATAAAATTAATTTATTTTCACACGGAGTTAATTTATTTCCAACGGTATTGTAACATATTATCTCTGAAATGTTATTACTCCTTCGCTGTTTAAACAAATCACGTCATGTGAAAGACCATTTCATGAACTGGTTGTATTTCATGCAAACTTTGTCTTTTTAACATTGTTAATCAACACTACGTGGAGTTTTTGTGATATATATTTCGCAGTTGGTTGGTTAAAACAGACACCTAACTAACACCCTAGAACGTTAATTAAAGACCGACAGTTAACCAAGTCACTAGCATTTTGATTTAAATAAAGCAACGTCGAAAAAGTTTAACAATCTGTCTTACCGAAAGCCAGCGTGTTGGTTAACAACATGGCGTAACGACAACAGCTGATTACTTTCAGAGTCTGTCTTTTTGGCAATCGTTGTGCAACGTTGGTTTGTTGTGTTCTGTGGTTTTTTGTTTCAAATTTGGTCTTTGGTGCAATTTTAAACATGTTGTTGTCTCCGCCATGATTATTTCACGATTAGTAGTTTCACAAAACCGAAATGGTTGCTTATTTTATTACCTTACAAAGTTGAAATGCGTGTTGTTGCCTAGGAACGTTTAGACAACTCGTTAAACGTTTCTTTCACTCACTCGTCTTGAATTTAGCGACTTGGTTAAATGTTGGTTAAACGATCTTTAATTAACGGTCTAGGGTGTTAGTTAAGTATTTGATTTAACCAACTCACTGCGACAACGTGGGCCTCTGTCGCCCCGTATGCGAAAAGGCGTGACGCTGGTTTTTTGACAGCCGCCTTTCTTATTTAACCAACATGATCATCCATCACAATACTGTCTTAGTGACACCAGTTTCCTTTCGTATTTTCATTCAAATTCAATAGAATTCCTGTCTTAGACCTCTTATTATCTTCTTCAAAAGGATATTATTATGCTATGCGTCTGTGAAAAGGCATTGTGTCATGTGACCACGAGATGCATTACTCGTTATCAACTATGAATGTATCAGTATTATAAATTACATCTTCCGTCACTTAACTTGACACGTGTCTTACGGATTAAGGTCCTAATTCATTCACCGCCTCATACCTACTCAGAGTTTTTAACACGCCCGCCCCTTCGCTTGAGGACAGAAGAGTCCTTTGACTTTAACAGTGGGTACCAAGACGTCCATTAATGTCTATTGCAAGGGGATGAGAACTTGATTTCCCCTAATTTTAATGTATTTTTTTTTCCTTTTCGGCCAGGAGAATGACAATGTCTTGACCGAAGGTGATCCATTGATCCGATTCCAAATTTGAATTTATCTAAAAAAAATGTACCTATGTAAATTCAAACTTGGAATCGGTTAATGGTTCATACGTATCTATGTATGTCACTGGGTACGGCGGTAGCAATTGTAATCCTCAATTAATCCTAACGACTCCGACTGTAAATGTTTCTGGTTTGTATTATGTAAAGATCTATTTGAGTGGCTTGCGAGCTCACATATATGAGAAGCTAACTGTACCACAGCCTATACGCGGCTAAATGTATAATCTATTCGGTAGTCGATCAAAGTGATTTGACAGGTCGAGTGATCCCTGTTTTTACCGAAAAACAAATAGTGTTGTGCCAAAAAAAATCGAGAGCATTCTTTCAGTGATTGATTGTTTGTTTACTTTATTTCATTTTTTTATTTTTTTATTTTGTCGAAAATATTTTTAAAGCCCTAATAGATGCTACGAACGATATTATAGTATGCCTTACTAATGTCTACTTTTTGTAGGTGTTCACGAAAAAGGAATTTCAACTATGTGTGAGTCTGCATAAACTGCACATAGCGATCAGGGTTAAAGAGGATCAAATATTATGGACAAAAAAATATAAAAAAACATCTCTGCCCTCCCAATTTTTTTTTATAGGAATTTAAAGTTTTGTTTTCGCGAACCAAGTGCAAAAAACTAACATAATTACAAGATGGAAGGGATAACAGGGTTAAAATTAACTGGGTAGTGATGCTAAAGACAATCGGTTACTTCAATTAAGGTTTGTTTATGGAGAAACACCTATTTTTTGAAGCAATTTTTCAGTAATTGCCATCTAATACAAAATTTGGTACTTAAAACAAAATAATTTTATCATACTATATTATTTGCATCTTATTATTATTAAATAAATAACCGGCCAAGTGCGAGTCGGACTCGCGCACGAAGGGTTCCGTACCTTATCTATAAAATACCGCAAAATAAAAAAAAACATGTTGTATGGGAGCCCCCCTAAATATTAATTTAATTTTGATTTAATTATTTATTTTTTAAGTAAATAATACAGGTACTTAATATATTGTGAACATTTTACCTGCTACCATTATCAATATCGAGCAAAAATGACCAAAAAATCACGTTTGTTGTATGGGAGCCACCCTTTATATTAAATTTCTTTTGTTTTTTAGTATTTGTTGTTATAGCGGCAACAGAAATACATCATCTGTGAAAATTTCAACTGTCTAGCTACCACGGTTCATGAGATACAGCCTGGTGACAGACAGACGGACAGCGAAGTCTCAGTAATAGGGTCCCGTTTGGCACCCTTCGGGTACGGAACTCTAAAAACTAATAAACTTTAACTAATAAACTCTACCAAACCAAACCAAAATTGCTTCAGCTGTTTAGTCATAAATATATAGCAGACAGACAGAGTTCACTTTGCATTTATCTTAATTATGAGATACACTAGTCACAAACAACACACTGCTTACAAAGTATCCACAATAAGGAAAATGTATTATTTACAAACCAACTAAAAAAAAAACATTGGTTTTCGAATGTATTACCAAGTCATAGTAGGGTTCAAAATTCGGTGGGTAATAATTTCCCATTGTCCGATTAAGGCAACAGCCCCGACACAAACTTAGGCTGACTTGATTTCCTAAGAACTATTTATTTAGGAATCATCGCAGGGAAGTCTACTACAATTTACCAAAACTGGATCAAAACCACTCACAAAAAATATAATACGGGTGTAATTAAGTGTTTGCAAAAGCGATAAGTGATATTTATTTTGCTGTTGACCTCATTTGACCACATTTATAACAAACCAGACAATGCAGTACATTCAAACAGTACACTTAATTAATAAAATTAACGTAGGTAATACGAAAATATAGATATACAGGGTTTTGGTGCTGTGAATCGAATCGGAACATATTTAGCTATAAAAAATTGGACCTCCACCTCTTCATTTTCCTTGCTTCATTTCTTTATATCATAAAGATCAAGCAATAGGTTTAGAAACAAACAAATAAGAAACATGAATAAAGAAATAAGAAACTTTATTTGAAAATCAAACAAATATTGTTCTTTCCGCCTTCACGGTATTTAGATGAGCATCGGCTGTAGAATCACCAAACAATTATTTTTAATGATGATAGAAAAATCTGAAAAAAAGCATTCGCAAAATGTACTTTAGGTAAAGTGAAAATAGGAGGGACGACGCCAGATGGACCAATAAAGGTGGTGACAAAATGGTCGCCAAGGGATACGCGTATATAGAATAAGAGGCAGACCACCTGCGACCCATGGTCTGATGACTTCGCCAAAACTGCCGGGAAACATTGGCTCAGATTGGCTCATCGTCGCATTAAATGGCGTAATGAAGAGGAGGTCTTTACCCAATAGTTGGAGGCTGAATAGACAGAGAGAGTGAGAAAGTATAATTAAACTAAAGTAAAGTATTAGTATTATAATTTAGCTATTATCTAATCCAACAAGCACAGTACTCGTAGTCTTGTATATATTAATAAGTTAATAAGTGATCCATTTTGCTATAATGATACGAGTATCTGTAACATTATATGCACTTGAACTCTGATATATTTTTTGCGTCAGACTATGCTCGTATAACACGAGAGTGTTATTTACTGGCTGATTGGCTACGTATCTCTACCACCTCATACGGAAAAAAAACTTTATGGCGGCAAAAGCTAGTTGATAGGATTTAAGAATTGTGTCATTGTGTCACTCGTCAAAAACACTTCATTGTGAATAGCGTGCTAATCGCATGTAAGTTTCATATTTCATTGACAGCTGCAAAATAAGACGCTAATAATATTTAGGGCAGCTTGCAGAAGATGCCATCGATTTATGAACTGACAAAATGTGTCAATATGTCAAATCAAATGAAATGTGTCAAAGTTAAATCGAAATAAACACTAATCTAGATTTAGGCATGTTCTGCAAGTTCCAAGTGTTTTTGGACCTAATATGCACTTTTTGCTGTCAATATCGTATTAGTGTTATCTTTGTTTTCTTATCTCCTGCGATGTCTGTGACTTTAGCATATCGTCTGGTAGCACAGACAATGACCGTGTTAACAGCAATGAATGTGCAAAATCATATTTATAGCCTTGTTTAGTTCAAAAGTCCCATAAATTAAAAATATCTCTTGCTATTATTCTGTATATTTGTATACACTTATCCGATTCCTTCTAAAAAAAACGCTTTAGTAGTAGTAGAGTAGAGAGCTACTGTTAGTAACTTTAATGATCATCTACTTTTGAGTGTCTGTTCTGCATCTGTCACTCACTTCTGTCTATTTTGCATATTTATCTTCACGTCTCTCGGTCTAGACAACTGTTGTTTACATACGTAACATACCTACTATCTGTTAGTCAGGTTAGCAACATGATTCAATTATCATTACGTCATCAAATCAAAGTTTCTAGTAACTTTATGTAGGTATTTATCGATAAAATCAACAGTTTTCTTGCCACATAATATGTAACACGTGCTTCACCATCACCGTGACCCATTTGAGGCCAACAGGCTATAAAAACTAGTTTTTTGGCACATCGGTGGAAAATTCTTTCAGAATATGTTCGTCTTCGATCGTAAACTCATCGCGATTTCATTTTATCAAAGGCTCAGTAGCGTCATCTTTTACCTTAAGCAGGAACTTCTTAGGACTGAGAGTAGTTATGTAGACTGTAGTTCTAGAATATGACCTTCATAATAAAAAAGAGCTTTTACCGTAAAATGGGGTAGAGTTAGTAAATGCTACAGCAGAGGCAGATTTTTTATTTTCAACAAATATTTTCTTCTATTTCCAGGGCATCACATGGGGGAAGGCTTTCCTTGTGGCTGCTGAAGACACCGCAGCTCTACCCTACCTAGCCACCAGAGAATGCCATTTAGGTGGCTACAGAATACATACAGTAAACTTCCACCCCCGACCAACCTTCTTTGAAACTGGCAGCAGCAGTAACTTGGATTTAGAGAAGAAAAACGCAGTTTTATACATAGCAGTCCCAGAGAATAGGCATTGGATGGGCGCAGCACCTTTGCCTGATATAGCGAAACAAATTCTCACATGCCACGGCCCTTCTGGATCTAACGTGGAATATCTTCTGAAACTGGCGAGGTTCATGAGAGAAGAAGTCCCAGAGGCTCTGGACGAGCATCTATTCTCTCTTGAGAGGTTGGTCAGGATGTTTGCGGGTGACATGAAGATCTGCATCAGGACCTTGATGGGGGAGGAGGCGGGAGAAGAAGAGAAGGAGAAGAAGACGGTGCCTCCAAGCACGCAATATGCTTCGAGAATACCAGAGAAGAAGTTGCGTTGCGTCAACATGTGATCCAGGCTGGTTCTGAATTCCTTGGCATTTCTCTTTCAATACTATGCTCAATTGATTTTGGTTGTACTGGAGTTCCGATGTGTTCTTTGCCAGTTATCCTGATATGATGATGATGATGATGATGGAAAGTTGAAGCGGTTGCCGTGACAAAAATCGGCCGGACCACATCATCATCATCTTTGTCAGATATCCACATGAAATAGCTAAGTAATTAAGATGACCTTGATATTAGAAGTGCGCGCCGTGTAAAAAAAAGCCAGCGGCGGCGCGCCGTCAAAATACCTTCAGCCGCGGCGTGACGCCGGCGGCGTCAAACATTCTATATAATTTTTGAGAATATGAAATTAGGTTGATAAAGACAAACAAAGTAAATTAATAGGTAAAGTATTTAATCAATAAACAAGAGATCAAGAATCATTATTTGTTATTTTCTTTACAACTATTGTAATTGTCATGAACGAAAACTATTTTGTTCAGTCTATGAGGACTTAGACGAGATCTTTTTGCCGTAATAACAAGCCCAGCAACGGAAAATAATTGACACCGTAAACCTTTTTAATTTATAAGTTTCAATATCTTTATCTGAAGCCATATTTGAAATCAAAATCACGTTAGTTAAGTATTTGTCGCCTACCTAATCAATCAATAATAAAGGTTAGATACACTCGCTGGCAGAGATGGGCAATCACCCGGAATTATTCCACTTTTCCGAATAATTCCGATATCCTTCCTGAATTATTCCAAATCCTTCCATTTGGATGGAAAAATAAGTGAAAATATGGAAAAATTAAGATGTTTTACAAAGATATTGAATTGTAACCTGCACAAATCGATGTAGGACTATTAGACCAACAACTTATATTATGAGGATTTTTTTCCTTAAACGTCACATAAGCGAGATATTTGATATTTTAGATTGCCAAAAGCTTTTTTTTTGCAAAATCATTAAATTTTAAGACATGGTGATATTGTTACTTAACATTGTTGACAGATGTAACTTTGTTGACAGGGGTCACTACTTGAGACCAGTGTTGCCATTTTTTACTGGGGTCACTCTAACATCTCGCTTATGTGACACTTTAGGTCGATTTTCATCATGACATAAATTGTTGGTCTAATAGTCTTCTATCGACCTGTGTAAGTTTAAATTCGATTATTTATTTAGCGTTTGGTCGCTGTCGTCAACGTCACAACTCATAAAGGTAAACTTGTGTAAATATGGGAAAATAAAGGTGTTTTTAAAAGATATCGAAATGAAACTTGCACACGTCGATAGAAGACTATTATACCAACAAATTATGTCATAAGGAAATCTGTCCTAAAGTGTCACATTAGCAAGATATTTGAGTGAATGATTTTGCAAAAATAAACCTTTGGCACTCTATGATATCAAATATCTCGCTTATGTGACGCTTTAGGAAAAAAATCCTCATGACATAAAATGTTGGCATAGTAGTCTTCTATCGACGTGTGCAGGTTTTAATTCGATATCTTTTCAAAACACCTTAATATTTCCAATATTTCCACTTATTTTCCCACCAAAATGGAAGGATTTGGAATAATTCCAACTTTTCGAATTTTTCCAAACTGGGTGATTCGGAAAAATTCACAGCGCCCATCTCTGCTCGCTGGTCGCTGGTTCCGCCCGCCGCCCCCGCCGCGCCCCTCGCTTGTTCTTGTCACACGCGCCCGCGTTAAGGCGAGGTACGAATAATTACAAACCAAGGTCAACGAAGATTGCGGAAGTGAGAAGCAAATATAACTCGGGAACAGGAATAAGTGGGATGGCAATTGTGCGCTCGCGCCTAATCTGAATCAACGAAAGCGCCAAAACGGAAAAAAAAACATAAAAAATAAGCTATTCCAGGGAATTACATTTCAATCTTCAAATCGCTAATAACAACAATTCCCCGCATATTACAATTAATAGAAAGATCATATTTACTACTACTGCGGTAAAAAAGGAAAAAATATTGGAAAAAAGGGTTGACTTTGGATTTATTTTCTATCGAGAAAATTTTATCCAAACAAGTTTTCCTTCATGAAAACCTTAGATTATACAGTCAAATTACATATACCAGAAATTGATTACGATTCAACAATTCCCCGCATATTACAATTAATAGAAAGATCATATTTACTACTACTGCGGTAAAAAAGGAAAAAATATTGGAAAAAAGGGTTGACTTTGGATTTATTTTCTATCGAGAAAATTTTATCCAAACAAGTTTTCCTTCATGAAAACCTTAGATTATACAGTCAAATTACATATACCAGAAATTGATTACGATTTTCCTAGTATTTCCTGAAATACACATGAAAAAAGCACCCCTAATTTATTCATGAGGCGCCTTAACATTTCACTTTCGGCGCGAAATTTCAAACGGTCAGCGGCGGCGGCGGCGCGCTGGGTGTAGGCGGCGGCGGCGCGCCGCGGCGGCGCGCACTTCTATGATATAGGAAGGATGTTAGGTCTAATTGTAATGGTTTGCTATAAGTGTTGATTTATGTAATGACGTAATTCCCAGAAAGCTTTAATGACATTTTGTAATACCAATTTAGATACTTGACCTATACAAAGTGGATTTGGTTTGACTTTCCAAGGCACAAACAGATAGTTGATTGCTGAGTGTCCAGCTACATTTTTTTCTAAAAAAACAACGCTTTGATCACGCGGACACAACAACAAATATTTTTACCTAAAATATTATTTTTTGACATTTTAAAGTTAAAATTAACCTACTAGCTCTTATCGAAAACCACCTTCAAGCTGCACTATAGTGCACGTGTTCAAATAATGATAATATAGTTGCGACAAATATTTTCCACTTTATTACCATTGTTATTAACAACATAGGTGGTAATGTTTTCAGTTGCGCATTACTGACAATACAATGACGCAATGTTATCTTTCTGTGGTACTGTCATTTCTAAATAATCTATCGTTGATTAAAGCATAAAGGTGTAGGGGTTCAGTGCTGTCCTGTCAAACCCACATTATGTCATCATCAATTTGGCAACTGGATTATGGCTTAATATTAGGTGCATTTGCACCAAAAACACTAAGCACGATTAGCGTTTTCGATTTAGCAGCTGTCAAAATGTATGAAATATATGTTAAACTTAAATGCGTTTTTGAAGCAAGTGATACTTAGGCTTGTAATAATAATCAGTTTCCAGCTGTGAGAGCTATCTCAAGCGTAAAACGATAGATTTCAAACAGCGAAACCGTGTGTAGGACATAGCTGAGTCAACTGTAAGAGCTGATAGCGAAACCATAGCTAAATCAACTTACAGTTGATAGCGGCTTACGGGCCGTAGTGTGGATTTGACAGGACTGAACTATCCCTGTATGAACTATCCCTGTATGCTTGTATCATGAATATGTCAAAGGGTTAAATACATGAATGTTATGGCTGTAATGTAACAGAAGGGTTTCCATATTTTAGGGTTTAGGAGATCAGTCTGAACAATTTTCACTTTTCGTAGTGTTTTCGCAACTTTTATTTCCCCACAATAATAAATAATGGACCGTTTGGCCCAATAGGTTAAAAGAAATGACAAAAAAAGTGTTGCCAACTGTTTCGCCTTCGTATTGAAATATGTTCCGATTGATGGCCATAACTATCCCTTTAAAATATATCTTTCTATTACACCATTATATTGTATAGCTTTAGTTACTTCGGGCATTGCAGACTTTATAACAGACCAAAAACAAGAAGTATTATTGTACGAATCTAGATTATTTTAAGTTTTGATTATGATGTGTTTAGTTCAATTATTTTTTTATGTTTCAGTTTATTCGAATATGTTTATAAATAAATCGTTATTCTGAATTAAAATGTTAATTATGATTGAACAATAATTTGTGACAAATATTGTAAGTGACTTTTTGTTTACTTTAATTTAACGCATGACATTGTGATTTGTGATTCCAGAGTATAACTCTAAAATGTAACTATAAGCAACGTTGTATTGTAAGACATAATGGCCTAATTCACAGGTAATGTTATTTGGATACACCCTATGTGCCAGATAAAAAGTGTTTCACGTAAAATATTTAACATTTATATGACAGATAGAAGATATACTGAGCATAACTTGTGAAAGAGGACATAATTATTAGACTAATGATCATTTATGTATGTAACTTTTGTATGACCATTTATATGAGACTATGCCACATTGATAAAAATGTACTAACAAAGAAATAAAGTAACACCATCATTTCTGAAATACGCTGTTTTTTGTACCTCGGCAGCAAGGATTGAAACAGATTGTTATGGGGAGAGGTGCAGACAAAATAAACTAGTCAAGAGTGAGTTACACTATCCATTGTATTTTAAAATATACACCAAGTTACGAATATATCCTATTTACGCAGTCACATATAATCATCAAATATACAAACGAGAAACAATAGAAAATACACCAAGATCCTCATTGTAAACAATTTCTTTTGAACAAAAAACTTAACTTTTTAGAGTATTTTACAAGTAAAATTACGCGAACAGCGGATTGTGTACTAAATAAAAATGATCTAACATAATCACGACTATTTAGTTCAGCAACGTTTTTGGGAACTGTTTGGAGATTTATAACATGAAGTTGACAAAATGTACATTAATATTACGAGTATTATTATCATCAATCAAATAGACATAAACGAAACAATTTCGGAGGGTAAATATAATTCCTAACATTAATCCATAAGGATAGGTGACCTACAGATAATTAAGTACATAAAATAATTTACTGACATTGAATATGGTACGAAATTACAACATAAACGACTAGATGCTACAAAAATACATCCAAGTATGTCTCGGAACTCATGATAGCGTTCACTAAAATTATATTTATTTTAAAAAAATGTGTAGGTACTTTTCTTATGATTAAAAAAACCTTTGGTATCTATTTACAGAATCTTTTAAATACTTATTATGCATTACTTTGCTCTGCACATTTTGGTTTAATAGAATTAAATATAAACCTAAATTAAATATATTTGAATAATACCATAACAATACTAACATCTAATCATCTAGTAGGTATAAAATCTTACCACCATCATAAACCATCCAAGAAATTCAGTCATTTTCATAAATTGACACTATTATTCCTAGTTCCTACATTTTTAGACAACGATCTCAAAACATTTGACTAAAAACATTTCAATTACTTAGTCCATTTGCACCAAAAACACTAATAACGATTAGCATTATTCTGAATTCTATTTAGCAGCAGTCAAAATGTATGAAATATGTCAAACTTAAATGCGCTTAGCGCGCAAATCACAATCAAATTAAACACTAATTGAGATTAGCGTTTTTGGTGCAAGTGACGCTTAGCTCAACACTTTAAGATCTACAATTTACAAAAAAAAAAAAAAACATTTCAAATTCATCCGAATTCCATAAAACGGCGTAATTGTTAATTTCACCAATGTCACGTACTTCTATAGGTTTCACTGCACACAAATCGTGTGTACGTGGCAAAATACAATCCAACCAATTTACAATCAACAGCAATTCCCCTAGCGGCATTTAATCAATCTAACTATTTGAAATAAACGGGTATTCACTATCACTCTCGTCTCCCGACCCATCGTAACTTGACGGTGGTGTGTCCAGTTGGGGTAGGCCCAGATCGAGGTATTCCTGGTTGGCTGTCACTGTCAGGATCTTGTCTAAATCCTCGACCAGCTCAGTGAATGAGGGCCGGTCATTGGGTTGGAATGACCAGCACTCTCGCATCAGCATGTATCTGAAAGGGATAAATAATGATATCAGAATGAAGTGGCATTACATACGAGTGGAGTGATATTAGCGAATACCATGTTGTCTAGGGGGACAGAGATGCAGAGTACTACTTGGCGAAAAACTGTAATAAAAACGGCAAAAACTATAGGAGGAAGTAGACACTACATCCCATCGAATGAATATAAAATCTAAATTGTATCTAGTATTGTATATAACTCCTATAAATCAATAAATTGTTCAATAAACAAGACTCGGACGACCACCTAGCTAGTGGAATACTTCGTCCATATACCTCCATCCGTAAGGGTCCCCCGATGACCTGTCCCCAAGATTGGACAGAAGCACTTCCTCACATAGAGATCCCAATTAGCCCGCTTGTAGCGATATACTCACACATAGCAGACTATATCACTTTAAACTTTACATCCTAGATTGCCCCTGCGACAGGCGTGTGAGCAACCCGCTTGATTCCCGCGCCCCAGGGCCCTGTGTCGCGTACGGAATCACTTGGCAATGGCTATAGTGATGGCGCGATATTCCGGTTCATTTGTAGTGCGCGGCGGCGGGTGGCGGGTGGCCATCTACAAGGCAAACCAGCTTTTCGCACCTCGCCAAGCCATTCCTGTACGTGACTTCCGGTTCAAAAGGAGTGCGTCCAAGACCATCGATGGAAGACTTACATCTCAAGACTGCAGCACGGCGGCTTCTCCATCCGGTTGCCAGCGCTGAGGTGCTGGTACATGTATTGCCCCGGGATCGTGGGGTACGGGGTCCCACCCAGGGTCATGATCTCCCATAGCAACACGCCGAAAGACCAGCTGAAATGACATGTAGGGAAGTGAAAAAAAACGATTGAATATTTAGCTTGAGATTCGATTTGGTTGTTGCCCAAAGTGTGCCTTTTTATTATTACTAAACTCCATTGTGTTACTCCTTTTGCCTGTTACAGGACTGTTCAGAACATTAACACATTCTGCATACCTATGATCGTTAGCCAGAGGTATTCCAATGCCACTTTCAGTTTGTTCAGAATGTAAGTAACTATATGTAACGGAAACGGATCCTTGATTGATGCAGGAATGCAGGAAAGGCCTTTCTAAAAATGTGCACCTATTGGAATATGTTGGCATTTATTAACATCTAAGCAACGTTGACTACTACTGTCAATACTTCCACTACATACTTTCAACTTGAACAGAGCTAAAAAGCAGTGTTGGCTCTAAATCGAGATATTTTCAAGCGTATTTATAATCCAAGTCTTTGCCTATATACCCCTTAAGGTGCAAATTGACCAACGTTACAAGGTGTAATGTAACATTCGCATCGAGAATGTTGAGCATCGAGCAGGAAGCCAGGAACAGTTTACGCTCGTTGCTCGCTGATTTCCCCGTAATACTACGTACTGACTGCATGAATGCTCGCTGTGTAACATGTAACATGTAATGCTCGCTGTGTAACGCGTGACTTAACGTTGGTCAGTTTCCACCTTTAGTGGGGGAATGTGGACTAAGACCTTACTGGTTCGAGCCCACACATCTCTAGCTGAACCTTTGTCAGTCTATCGATCGATGTTTATGATGATGAAGTTATACTCACACATCAGTCTGCGTAGTAAACACCTTATGGTACAGCGACTCTGGGGCCATCCACCGCACCGGTAGTCGTCCCTCTGTTTTCTTCCTGTAGTAGTCGTTGCTGTGTACGTCCTTCGCCAGACCGAAATCGGCGATCTTGAGGACGTAGTCATCGGAGACGAGGACGTTGCGGGCGGCTAGGTCCCGGTGGATGCACTGGGGAATTGGAAAAAATACTTCGAGATTGCACATCGCATGCGCAGATGTTTTCAGAAACCACTTGTTAGAGATAATCTCTCCTTGGCAAACCCGAAGCTCTGGCCAGGCAAAGCCTCGACAAATAAGGCAAAGCAAGCTCAGAGGCTAGATCTGGGGAACTTAAATATTATTACTTAACAGCTGTAACTTATCTATGAAATGTCAGAATTCAGAACTACGACCGCCCTCTTTGCTCGGACGCTATTCCAAATATGGCAATACTGGAAGCCACTAGGGTTATTTCACAATAAAGTTGGTAGATCTAAATCAGTTTTTATGAATATGAACTTACTCTTCTGGATGCTAAATACTCCATTCCTCTTGCAACCTGATAGGAGAATGACACCAAGTCCTTTTGCGTGAGTGTTCTCCTATCCTTGTTTTCTGTTGGGGTCTCGTACCTGAAATGTAATGATCATTCAGTTAAACGGTAATACAATTCACAATTGCCCGACAGGCAAGCCACTATTGATCTGACAGGTTACCACGTATCTACACGCCGCCATTGAACATGGGTTCCAAAACTATGAAATTGGAAGCATGTACGTATGTATGTATGTATACTTTGCCGTCTTCTCTTACCACTGAGCAACCGTCCCGCAGGAACAACTAGTTAAAAGTAGCAACTATACATTTGTGGTAATTGAAAGGGCACACCATATTAAATTTAAGTTCAGATCAGCTCACACTGCAATATAGCTGTCACGTCAGTCGCAGCGTTAGTACCGTGTGAAACTGTCACTATCAAAATCATCGGCAGCTTGTTTCCGCCCACTGCTGGATAGAAGCCTCCTCCCTTTTGTGCCAACTTATCCGGTCCTGTACTAATCGAATCCAGGTTTTCTCCGCGCTATTGGAGATGCACCAACTCATCTGGCTGTCATCCTTCTCTTTTCTTCTTTGGGTGGGACTGTTTTTTTTCAAAATCTACTTTAATTCAAAGGCCTGTGCCCCTCCCTCGGTGGGGATATGAATGGGTACATTTACTTTACAATTTACAGCTATAATTATTTGTATGATGACTTACTCGTATCGATTCCCAGGTCGATGGTTCCGAAGGAACTCCCTGAGATTGCCGTTTGGGGCGTATTCCACGATGACGTACAGCGGTCCATCCTGAGTGCAGCATCCAAGCAGGTTGATGATGTTCACGTGTTTGCCAATCATCTTCATCATCTCCATCTCGGAGACCAGTGCCATCATCTCGGCGTCGGTGTGGCCCTCTGTGAATGGGTGAAACTGATAGAGCAACTTGTTAAATGTTACTATTGTTGTAAATCAAACCTTTAATCAACTTGGTCAGCTTTCTAGATGATAAGAACCCGCTTACAGGCTTTAGCTAAAATATAGTACTTCCAGTTGACGTTGAGATACGGGATACTGTGTGCAAAGTATCAATTTAACAAACTCTAGAATGTATTTCTCCCGAATTGTGCCATTGAAATTAACCCTGTGCATCATTATCTTTTCTCAATATAATTTGTTGTTGCCCGTAATCGACATACAAACCCATTAAATTTAATTAAAATATCCAAAAACTTAGTAACAGCTGTAACCTTCTTACATTTCAACATCTTTATACAGCGACAGCAGAATTCATGTAAGACATAGAAATATCCAAAAACTCAGTAACAGGTAACAGTAAGCTCTCCTTACCTTTCAACATCTTCACAGCGACAACAGAATTCATGCCAGACTTCAAGATGCCAACCGCTTCAGCCTTGACCACCTTCCCGAACTCTCCCTCCCCAAGGATCTTGCCGACTGCCAGCGACTCCCGCGGTACCTCCCAGTCGATGTCGACTGGCAACTCGTATTCGGACATCATGTTGGACTCAGTTGTATTGTGGACTTGAGACAACTTCTGCTTCTCGATCTTGACTACTGGCATTAGCTGGAATTCGAAATGGTGTGATATAATATAACATTACACTTGTATAATGGGGCAGTTTTATAAAACTGTATCACGTCCATTTTCAACAATCTATCTATCCATGGTTTTTACATTACTAGAGTTAGATTTGACAGTTGCGCTATGGAACTTATGTCCCCTATTAATCTGTAGATTGGGGATACATAAGTTATCGAAAACTGCCGTTACTGTTTTGTCTGTCTATTGTCTGTTTGTCAGCATCTCTGAAACCGGCCGGTGGGTAATCAGATCACCTTTCTGTATCCCTGTAGTCGCAGTAGATACAAAACTTACCAAAAGTTCCCCAGCATTAGGCGTATTAGGCTTCTCCACCGTGACCTTCTTCGTCCAATGCGTCACAATCACCGCGCGCGCCGTCTCAATCGCTAGCTGCTTCTTTATCTTCTCCCGCTTCAGCTTCTTGAAGATCATCACCACGATGATGGCTGCCACGAAGAACATGATCCCCAGCACTCCAGTGAGGATGTTGATGAAGAGGGCGTGCTTGCCGTGGTCGACCACTTCGGATATGGGGAGGGCTGTGGACGGATGGATATTAAGAAGTTGCAATGCAAAAAAATATGGTAAAATTTTAAAAACTGTATCCCGAATTACTACTTCAATCAAATAGAGCAAAAGACAACATTGCCAAAAGTTGAATCTTCTGTGTGGAGGTTGGTTTTGTAAATCTCTAACCGACCCGCCTCGGCGTTGTGCTGGTTGGTTAGGTTAGGTTAGGCTACACCCGAGTACAGGCCGCCAAGTAACAACAACCCTATACATACTTTTATAATTAACTCCATGGTAAAAACTCATGCAACGACATCTGTCAGATTATGAGCCTGCACGGTAGTTCGTCCAAGGCCTGCACTAAAAGTAAACCGATGATCACCCTTCCAATTCGTCGCTGCGGATTTAAAAGGCAACAAATATATTGCAACCCAAAATTACTGGTTTGCTCACCAAATATCAGGGTGAAGTGGTGGGTCAGGGTAGGTGACGGTGAAGTTTATCCTTCGTGTTAGGTTGGCATGTAAGAACTACGAAAACCAATGCACCATCAAACTACGACTACCAACGACTTGAGAATTTTTGGTCGCTGTTTTTGTTGAGCAAATAGGTAATAATTTAGCATGCAATTAAATACAAGCCGATTCAAAATAGGAGTCATTTAAAAGTTAAATAAAATCATGTTCCACTTACATTCAAGAACGGTGAGGTACCCTTTAGCGGAGGTGTTACCCAAGCTGTTGATGGCCACACAAACGTACCAGCCCTCATGCTCTTTGGTCACATTGTATATTGTTAGTACCTCGGGTTTGTCCCCTGGATTCTCCGTCTGAAACATTAGTTACCAATTTAATTACACGTATAAAATGGCACTGTGTCGGGAATCGGAATCATAGATAGTATCCTCTGCTTTTTTTCGTCCTTTGGTTGGAATTGTAACAAGATCAATTGTGTATGGTATAAGTTTGCATAATGTCAAGACAATCGGAATTAATTTATTAATGGTATATTGTGAACACGATTGATCGTTCGTGTGTTAATATTTTGATGAAATATTTACATACCTACTTATTAGTGTATAATATAGATATCATATTACTTAAGTGTTTTCACAAAAAAAAACTTATTGTTAATAAACACGTGGAATTCTTAATATTTAATAGCTTTTGAAATGAATGTGGGTTACATTAAATTATGCAATTTACGATACAATGTACTGTGTATGTATTGCATCGTAAATATGAATAACTACCTCATGAACCTTGCGGTTATCGAAAGCATGTTAGGTATGCAGTAAGCTGGCAACGATTGTTACCTGTACTGTTTATCAATTAGTGCGGGCTTTTTGATACAGTTTCATATCATTGTAAGTTAACTGTTAACATGCCATGCATTACACTTAGAGACAAGCAGGACATTTATGTAAATATGCCGATTCCGAAGGAAACAAATAAAACTAAAATACTATGTGAAAAAATAATTCATAGTTAGTTCTGATGCCATAGAAATTCTACAATTATTATTGTCATTTTTGTGTTGGCATTTTGTTATGTAGCACTAGGTACTTGTCTAAATTATAGTGATTACTGATTATCATGCACTACACTGAAACAATCTTAACGAAGTATTAATAGCATGCGACATTTACATTTGATTTTAAATTCAGCAGCATGAATAAAATGTTGCCAAGATGAAGATGGCAATTTCTGCTCAACATACTAAAGCCGGGGATACACATACATCCAAAAAGTATTTTACTGACACATAGGCCAGTATAATAATAAACCGCCCCTGATATCTGAGAGTGTCTTAGCTACGACGACCGACGGTGCAGAGAACAATGACGGTTCACCATATTTTTCCCGTCTTGAGATAGCTCAGAGCTGGGAGTCATGCTGTAACTATCTCTCTCAGAAAAAATCAGATTCAATAGCTTTTTTTCATAACACATGTCATGATGAAATAAAAGCATCAGTACGTTTAAGCGGAACTTGATTTGAACAACATGCAGTCTGTGCATTCAGCTACAATTCTACAGGTTGGTGGTTCACAACTCATGATTTAGGGAGGTTACTTAGTTTTTCGCTCCTCCATACAAATGAGCTGACCACCAGGCACAAACTGAATGGAGAGGTGAAAATAAAGTTGCTCTGGTCAAATCGGTTTCTACACTTTTCTGTTACACCCTATCTAAAATATAGTCTAGAGTTGATTCAACTGCAATACGTATAAAAATAAAGCTATGCGACTCAGATTTACGATTATCGTAACAACATCAACAAACATGCGATCAACCCACGCGCATGCGTTAGTGACGTATTCCCCTCACCGCAGCCACAATTTTGCCCTCCGAGTCATTCGAGTCCTTCGCAAAGAACGTCCAGTAGACATTTGGATGCATATCTGAGAGGAACTCGCAGCTTAAAGTAGCATTGTCTCCAAGTAACACTGCCTGGTTTTCAACGCCTTGAGTCAGCACTGGCTTGGAGTATAGTCGTTCTATAAAGGTGGTAAAAAGATTGTATAAAGGTGGTATAAAGGAAGTAAAGGTGATTAATGATAGTTTAAAGGGGGTGTGAAAGGTTTTAGTGTGAAGAGTTTGTCTAAGCATGACAGCAGCAGACCCCAGCGGGGAAGGCAAGGGGCGAAGAGCCTTGTGACGTCGTAGCATATATTAACCTCTCTCTCGTACAGCGCTTCACGCCATGAGCACACAGCTCCCTTGAATTTTTGTATTTAAACCAATAAAACCATATTTGCGAAGAATACGCTGTACATTATCATTGGCAATCTACTATCCTGATACTCCTGCTGCTAAAACTCCGTTCCATTTGGCCCATTCGAGACGGATTCACCAGAAATATAAGGAGCACATGGGAAGGACGAGCAGCGGTCAAACGAACGTACGACGTAGTTTGCCAGAGGGACATCAATTCAAGGCATCAAATAAAGAATCAATCATCAAATCAATAAATCAATCAACAATCAACGTAAGCGGTGGTCAAGAAAGGACATAATATCCAGGACTTTCGTGTTTTGAACTCATCTACGCAGTCCACGTCACCGTGCCGTGCCGAGGTCATCGTAATCACGGCAAGAGGATTCGCATAACAACAAACCGACTGTAAAGTGAAGTGGAACAGGAGAACACTTACCTGATAATCAAGGATCCAGCATTCCAGAACAAGAGAGGAACACATCCCTGTGAGTTCGTTCCGTTACGCTTCCTTGTCATTTCCTTATCACAACACCTATCCATCAATCAATAAGAATCACAATTTGTTGTTGTCGCTGTATGCATTATTTCCGATTGATTCTCATTATTTGCAAAATATAACAGTTTCGAGTCATAATTGTAGGCTGAGACCTAACCTCGTTTCTAGTTCATTAACAATCAATATAAATTAGCAATCAAACTTCAAAACAAATCAACATCAACAATCCATATAGACTATATTTCTTTTGCTACTCAATATTTACCTGCTTGCACATATAATCAAGCAGTCTTCATATCAGTTTCGTACGATCTGAACTGTTTGCACCTATAATCAAACATTCAGCCACAACAATATTCCATAAAGCGGTACTAGACAAAGTTCATGCTGCATCCATAGCTTGCACCTATCATCAAGCATACTCATCATAACCTAAACAAATTGAATTGTTTGCACCTATCATCAAACATTCATCAACAGCTAGCATCTATATCAATATTCTAGCATCTATATCAATATTGTAGCATCTATATCGATATTTTTAAGTCTAAATCATACAAAATCAAACCCCTAAGCCGCTTATTGCATAAATAGCTAGTGCGCTTCTAGGGTAATAACAAACATACATTAGCGTAGGTACATACTTGCCTATTGCTTTTCGCACATTCATATTTGCTTTATTTATCGCTTTCCAGTATCCCGTGGTGTCTCCGTAAGTCAGAGGCCCACGTCAATATAACAGTTATCAAGCAACTACATACGCATCCTTCGATTCGCTATAGCTTCGCATACCTTCCTCGCCTAATTGGTGGCGCGCGACAGGTCACGTTATCGGTCATTCACCTCGCATCAGCTGTTCAAGATTTAAGTATCGTTCAATATTTATTACATATTCAAACGAAAATCAATAAAGTGAGTGGCTAGAATTGTACACAGGCAATCTATCTACTTACATACTATCATGGCTGAACTAAAAAACCTTACTAAGACAAGAGCCTCACATAAAGCAAAATTAACTATTTTCAAAACATATTTAGAACTGATCCAAAGCAATGAACCGGTCAGCCGCTTACAATTAACAGAGCTCGGAGCTAGGCTGTCCAAAATGGAAGACCTTTATGCTGAATATGACTCCACTCAATCTGATATTGAAAATATTTCCGAAATTCCAGATGACCAGTTCAAGGAACGTGAAAAGTTTGAAAGCGAGTACTTCGCGGCCATCGCGGTGGCACGGGAGGTCATTGACGGGTTTCACTCTGCAGAGCAGCGCGCGCCCAACTACGTCACAGGTTCGAATGGGACTGATGGTCAGGTCGCTCAGGTCACCGGTTGCCCGAGTCAGCTCAGACTGCCTATCATACAGTTGCCTTCCTTTTCGGGTCGCTATCAGGACTGGATGGAATTTCACGATACCTTCACATCACTAATTCATTGCAATCAGTCAATTCCAAAAATCAACAAGTTTCATTACTTACGTGCCGCCCTCAAGGAGGGTGCCGCACTTGTTATCCGATCATTAGAGTTTTCAGAGGGAAACTACACCGTAGCTTGGCAGTTACTTTGTGACCGCTACAACAACACTAGGCTCTTAGTCAACAACCACATACAATCACTATTCGATATTGAACCGATAACGCATGAATCCGCACAACACATCAGAAACTTATTGGACACAATGAACAAAAATCTTCGCGCACTGCAATCTCTCAAACTACCCACCGAACATTGGGATATTTTGATTATTCACATGGTTGCCAGTAAATTGGACAAAATAACCAACCGGGAATGGGAGGAGTTCCGAAGCACACTTAAGGAACTCCCAACACTTCTCGATTTCAATAATTTTCTCAAAAATCGAGCCGATTTACTGGAAACCATAGTAGAAAAGTTTCACCATGGTAGACGAGAAAGTTTTCCTGCCACACAGAACAAACCAATTCACGCACACAATGATCGCAGATACAGTGAAGGTTCACACACACGGGCAACGAAATCATTCATTGTTCACAACAACAGTTCAAATGCTGGTCTCTCATGTCCAGTATGCAAAAATCAAAAGCATTCGATTTATCAGTGCTATAAATTTAAATCAATGCCTATAGAGGCACGAATTGCCAAGGTTAAACAATTAAATCTCTGTCCAAACTGTCTTCGTTCACACGGGGCAATTAAATGTAAATCAGGACCGTGTAGATTATGCACTCAACCAACATATCACAATTCTATGTTGCATCTCAATGCAAATGCGCAACCAAATCATTTTGTACAACCTGCAACCAGTAGCAGCGTTGTACTATCAGCTGCTCACAACGAGCACGAAAACATAACCACACCACATGAACAATCGAACGAAAACAATTTACAGGTAGCACTATCAGCTACAAATCACCATGATCAGGTGTTACTTTCAACAGCAGTTGTTAAAGTCACTGACCACACAGGTCAAACACACACAGTGCGCGCGTTGCTAGACAATGGAAGCACTTCATATTTTATCACTGAAGACTTGTGCAATAAACTAAAACTTCCCACATCTGTATCTACCACTACAGTCGAAGGCATTAATGGTCAATTTTCAAAGGTGTACAAACGATGCAACGTGAAAATTGCATCGAACATAGGCGAATACTCAAAACATGTGCAATGTTTAGTGATACCGCGCATTACTCAAGTATTACCAGCCTTCCATATTGATGTGTCTGCACTCACCATACCCACACATGTACAGCTAGCGGATCCAGCGTTCCATATACCAGCTACTGTTGATATGTTGCTGGGTGCAGACATATTTTGGGAAATTTTAGGCAGCACACACATTACTCTAGGAAAGGGTAAACCATCACTTCATGAAACTAAGCTGGGTTGGCTTCTTTCAGGAGTGATAAGCACAAACAATAAAGAAACGAAATCAAATAATACAGTCCATTGCAATCACGTTTCAGAAATTCATTTACAAAATCAACTCACAAAGTTTTTTGAACTTGAGACAGTAGAAACAACACACTCTTTCTTAAAAGAAGAGCGTGATTGTGAACAACATTACGCCAACAATACAAAACGACAATCAGACGGTCGTTTTGTCGTATCGATACCTCTGAAGGAATCTCCTCAAAAGCTGGGAAATTCTTATCAGCAAGCATTATCTCGATTCCACTCACTGGAAAGAAAATTCATTCGGGATCCAATATTCAAACAATCATACATTAATTTCATGCAAGAGTATCTAAACCTAGGTCACATGTCAGAAAACACTGACTTCAACGAAAACAATATTCACTACATTCTTCCCCATCACGGCGTGTGTCGCGAAGAAAGTCTTACTACAAAGCTTCGCGTCGTGTTCGACGCGTCCGCGAAGACCACAACAGGTGTTTCATTCAATAATTTACAAATGATCGGACCAACTGTCCAAGACGACCTTGTCTCAATTTTATTAAGGTTCCGCCAGCATAAGTATGTCGTTACCTCAGACATCGAAAAGATGTATCGACAAATCCTGGTCAACGAAAGTCAACAAGACTTGCAACAAATCCTCTGGCGTTTTGAACCGAGTGAACCAATCAAGGTTTACAAACTACATACAGTTACTTATGGAACTGCCTCCGCACCTTATCTCGCAACCAGATGCGTGGCTCAACTTGGTCAAGATTGTGAAAACAAGGCGGTGGCGGAGGCAATTTCACGAGATTTTTATGTAGACGATTGGCTTTCAGGGGCAGACTCTGAAGAAGACCTTATACATGTCTGTAAAGGCGTTATTAATCAACTTGAAGGTGCCAAGTTCCATCTGAGGAAATGGCGTTCAAATCATTCTACAATATTAAACAAAATTCATGAGAAACACAACACACAATCAGATAACATGCTAAATCTAGATAAAGATCAATATTCAAAAACCCTAGGGTTACTCTGGGATTCTAAAGAAGACATATTACTATACTCTGTGAAAATTCTTACACCTACACATATCAATAAACGGACGATTCTCTCAGCAATCGCACAAATATTCGACCCATTAGGCCTTTTAAGCCCTTGTATCCTACAAGTTAAAATCATTTTACAAAAGCTTTGGTCTCTCAAGTTGTCGTGGGACGAAACAATTCCCTCGGAAATGCAAACAGCTTGGTTGAATATCTTAAACAATTTGCAAAATATCAATAACCTCAAAATATCTCGTCACGTACTCATTAATTCACCCACATTAGTAGAACTACACGTTTTCAGTGATGCATCAGTCCATGCCTACTGTGCATGCATTTACTTACGATGTGTCTCAGACACAACATCATCAGTCCAACTTTTAATTGGAAAAACCAAGGTTGCACCACTGAAACCTCTTACAATTCCGCGCCTAGAATTATGCGGTGCACTGTTAGCCACCAAACTTGCAAAAAAGGTGCTAAAGTCATTACGTATAAACATACAAAAGTGCATATTTTGGTGCGATTCAACAATAGTTCTAGGTTGGCTTAGAACTAGCACATCCAAACTAAAACCATTCGTACACAATAGGGTTTGTGAAATCCAAGAAAACACGAGTTCTTATACATGGCGATACGTTCCAACATACTCCAATCCTGCTGATGTTGGTTCTAGGGGCCTCAATGGTGCCCAATTGAAAAATTGTAGCATTTGGTGGACAGGACCTCCGTTCTTGAAACAAGATGAAACCGAATGGCCTGTTCATCCCATTCAAACTACAGAATCAGATTTGCCAGAGTTAAAGGTTCAGTGTAACCACATTTCTCAATCATCGTCAATCACAGATCTCATTCACAACACATCGTCAATCATCAAATTAACTCACATAACAGCATACATACAACGATTCATTCACAATTGTCGTAACCCTAATCAGAAAGTATTATCTCATCTAAAGGTCCACGAATTGAATTCTGCCTTAAATATCATATGCAAATTATCGCAAACTCAACTCTTTTCGGAAGAAATTGCCATTTTATCTCAAAAGAAACATCTTTCACCAAATAATAAGCTCATATCGCTCAACCCATTTATTGATAACAATGGTTTATTGCGTGTCGGTGGTCGACTCTCAAACTCTGATTATGGTTATGACACCAAACATCCCATAATTCTGCATGCTTCACATCATATTTCAAACCTTATATTCGTGTACTATCACAAAGTTTTGTTGCACTCAGGACCTCAAATGTTATTGTCTTCAGTAAGACAAAAATTCTGGACAATTAATGGTCGTAATTTAGCTCGATCGGTAGTACGCAACTGTGTGAAATGTTGTAGATTTTCGGGTCGCATTGTCCAACCAATCATGGGAAATCTTCCTGCTGAACGTATTACAGCAAACGTTCCATTCTTAAACACAGCAGTTGATTATGCAGGACCCATCCTGATAGCGAATAGAAAGGGCAGGGGCTGCAGTTTGATAAAATCATACATATGCGTCTTTGTATGCCTATCCATAAAAGCTGTCCATCTCGAACTTGTGACAGATCTCACCAAAGAAGGGTTTATCGCTTCGCTATCCCGTTTTATAGCTCGCAGAGGGAAACCTGTCAATATTTTCTCTGATAACGGGACCTGTTTCGTTGGCGCTTGCAACGAATTAGCGAGATTTCTCAAACATAACAATGATGACATAAGTGCACATTGTTCAGATTTATCCATAAACTTCAAATTTTCTCCAGCATATAGTCCCCATTTCAATGGATTAGTTGAAGGTTCAGTAAAATCTGTGAAACACCATTTGAAAAGAGTATTGTCCGCTCATTTAACTTTCGAAGAAATGTATACAGCGCTTACTCAGATTGAATCCATACTGAACTCACGACCTATAACCCCCCTTTCATCTGATCCATCTGACCTTGTTCCTTTAACGCCTGCACACTTCCTTATCGGACGAACATTCACCATGCTGCCTCATTCTCAGATTCCTGATAAGGCAAGCTGCCATCTTCCTCGACATCTCAGAGTTGAGCAAATGAAATCACATTTCTGGAATAGATACTACAAAGAATATCTTTCAGAACTACAGGCCAGACAGAAGTGGCGCAAAGATGGCGATCAACTACGGATCAACGACATGGTGTTGGTCAAGGACGACAGACTTCCTCCAAACCGATGGCTCCTTGGTCGAATCACCACCGTATTTCCAGGTTCTGACGGCGTAGCACGCGTTGCTGATATCCTCACCACATCCGGGACTATGAGACGTGCGTTCAACCGGCTGTGTCTATTACCAAGGTTGGAACAGGATGTTCCAAGGCCGGGAACATGTCTAAGCATGACAGCAGCAGACCCCAGCGGGGAAGGCAAGGGGCGAAGAGCCTTGTGACGTCGTAGCATATATTAACCTCTCTCTCGTACAGCGCTTCACGCCATGAGCACACAGCTCCCTTGAATTTTTGTATTTAAACCAATAAAACCATATTTGCGAAGAATACGCTGTACATTATCATTGGCAATCTACTATCCTGATACTCCTGCTGCTAAAACTCCGTTCCAGAGTTAGTGTAAGGTTTGGATCTAAACTTATTGTGTTAATTGAAAAGTAATTCTTGTGCATGTCTGTGGGCGGTTAATGCTAAGGAAGATAATTTTATACAGTTAGCCAGCGATGAATTGTGCACATCGTGCTTTGAAAAGAGATAAGACAGTCAAGACGAGTATGAAATTATCATCGTTTCTATGCTCTACAAAGCCGAACATCTTCGATGGTTTCTCGCAACTTCCAAGCGGCGAAGTAGCTCTTTATCGCCGGGTAAAATAACTGTAGAGAGACTTTGTGCGTTCCAAATAAACCTCTATACTAAATTATAATTAAGTTACTGTTAACAATAAGCCACCACCATGTTGTGAAAGACTGAAAGACGATAAGAAACCAGTTGCCGGCTAGTAGTCAATTACAAAGAGTTGTTCGTTGTACCATTTTCCATCCTACACCGGTATTTTAAAAACTAGTCGTTTCAACATTGTTTAACATTGTGCCATCACCAGTATTATTCCCTCCGTCACCTAAAAATATAATTCAAAAGACCTCAACAATATCTCCAATTGGTATTTGAACGTCACTCGGTCCGATTTCAGCATCTTTCGAGGTATAGTTCTTTGGTCTAAACCAGTACAAATAGGGCTCCAAATCAGAGACTGGTGGACAGCTAAGCTGTACTGTGTCATTCACTACAACTGTCACATTTCCTGGATACCCCTCTTTGATATAGGGCTTCGATGGGTAACGCTCTACGAAAGTAATCGGTGGGTTAGATCTTACATTGGGAAAACCACTTTTTTAATATGTTAACTCAGAGCTAATAAGACAACTCGATAAATCTGTATTTTAGGTTCGAATACCATGGCAATACAAAGTCAACGTATGTCATTCTAGATTCTAGAAAGTATTTAAGTATGGCAAGTCAAAGTGAGAGATTGGAGATTGCAAAAAGACTCGTCGAAGCGTCGGGTGATTCTAGAGCTGGCACCTACCTCGCCCAGCGCATTAGCCTGGTGACACAGCTAGGTAATGGTGCCAGCATGTTGGGCACCCTGCCGCTCGACGGCGGCGTTGACCTCAGGCATATTTTTTATTTAATTTTTTAGTCGTAAGTTAGGTTAAGTTGTACATAATTGTATTGTAATTATATCTAACTAATAAGTTTGCTTGTAATTTGATGAAAATAAATTATAAAAATGTGAAGTCAAAGTTGACTCGATATTATTACTGTGGCCCACATGGCATGACTATTATGCCAAACGAATCGAGTTATCTTCTTAACTCCAGGTTAACTCGATGCAAGTGGATTGAAATCATAAAGGTGAATTGGCAGTAACGATCCAGTAAATTGATTGCAATGAGTCGCATAAACATTAACAACAGCCATCAAATCACGAAACAGCTCATAATCTTTATCGGTTTTTAGAAGTTCATAAAACCGAGAACGAATTTCGAGTACTTGTGATAAATCATCGTTTGGCTCGCGGTCTAAATATAACCCACCTTGTATGAAGAGAGTGGTTGTATGCTGAATGCATCCAAGTGCATTGCATACAACACAAGTGTAGTTTCCATCATCGGCTTTGGTCACCTCATCCAGATTGATCGACCATTTCCCAAACGAAGCCGTGCCATAATTCCTCACGAAATGAGTATCGTTATTTCTATACCACGTTATGTTTGGCGTCGGGTTCCCTGCAACATAATATGAGTTTACGACACTATAAAAATGTTTTTAGATATTATGGCGAGCGGTTTGTAACAAGCGCGAGCCAGGGATGGAATCACTGCACGTGTCATGTCATGGCTTCAGAGAAATATAGCGAGTAGAGGTGTTTATGTACCACCGCTTGATATACTATTATCACGTGCCGTGTCTACGTAGCTACAAATAGGTCACAACAATTCATTGCGTTCTTGTTAATAATTATTGTTCGTTCATCTATGTGTATATGCTATGTGTATAGCTAGAGAACGGATGCAACTTAAAAAGGCCAAAATATAAATGCAAATATGCAAGAAAAACAGCTAAAATATGCAATAAAATCCATACAAAGAGCCAAAATATGCAACTTAAAATTTTAAAATCGCATTTTAATTGTTTTTTTATTTTAAAACTATTTCTTAACGATAACTGTCGCATTTTCGTAAATATCAAGTATATGTAAAGTTGATATAATAATAAAATTTAAATTTTAACTATAAAAACATACAACTAATAATAATGTTTCCAATGTTCTGTAGACAAATTGTGTCCACAATCACCTATAAACCTTTTTGTACGTAGAAAAGGACCGTTTTACGTGCAGTCAGTACGAGATGAAAATCGAGTGAAATATGCATAATTTCGAAAAAATGCTAAAATATGCAAATGCTAATCCGGTCTCTACTAATAGCAATGGAAAACATCATGAGGAATCCTTATAATCACCCTATATAGCTTCAGCATGGAGCCCTCAGGAAAATTGAGGATTAAGCAGCTGGTGGGCGCAACTGTAACTGTGTCGTCCCGTATGGATAAAGGCGTGACGCTATGTTTGTGTTTTTTACCTTCAGCAGCGCAACGAAGCCTAATACTATTCCCAGCTGGTTTCATATCAGTCTTATACATCCTAGTCGGATGTTTGAACACCGGAGCAGTTTGTTTGGCACTCTGATCCAAATGACCATAATTCAAGTGATCCTTTTCAGTCTTATCATCAATGTCGTCGTCTTTTGCATCTTCATGCTCTATCTTAGGGACCTTTGAGGATCTTCCCTCTCTTTTACTCTGACTGGCTTTGTCGTCAATTGGGTTGTTGATGACTGAAAGCGCTAGACTCTCTGGGATCTGCTTCGGTACTGAGACATCTGATTGATATTCTGAAAAGTAACAAAATACTGACTTAAATAACACACAAACAAGGGTTTAATGTCTGATCTATATGCTTGGCAAACCTCTACAAGCCGCCGCGACGCGACGTCGTGTGGCGTGTGGATAGAGTTTTGCTTGGTGTGCGTAGGACTTGTAGTATATTTTACGTTCGTAGAGGTGTGGAATTTGCGGCAAACGGCAAACGTCTGGATCCAGAATAAGACTAACATGGATTCAGATAACATTCAAGTCATGAAATGATTAGCAAATATTATTATAGCGGATATTGCATTCAATTTAACTCGCGAGAGCAACAGAGTGCGTCTCGGAAAACATGCTAGGTGTTTGAAATGAAAACATGTCCCGTTTCATATCCCCATCTGCTCTTACGCAGGAATTCAGTCTGTGCTTATTCAAAATAGTTATACAATGTTTACTACATTCTTAGGCAGATCAATCATAATCATAATCATTTAAACGTTTATTGCCAAGAAAAATACAAGGATAGTAACTAATTTTACATTGAATAATTTTGCTGAGGCAATAGGAAGTGGCTCAGCCCTTGCTGACACAGAGCCGGGACTCTGTGTAACGCTGATTTTCAGTGAAATATAAATTCTTAGTGAAGAAGAATATTTTTTTATAAATGTTACTATCGCAAAGTGAGCACTATTTGGGTATTTTAGTTCTAAACATCACATTTTGGCGAGAGATACATTGTCTCTAATAAAAGAGAAAATTTTTAAAAAGAAATCGAAATCAGCAGAGATCGTAATATTTTACGACATTTCGCATGTATGCGTCGAAGCCCGTAAAATTGAGACATCGATGATATTTACATTGAAACCTCATTACCTTCCACCGTATCCTGTTGTGGCTTCTTCCGTCTAACGTGGGCCAGCAGAGTCCCCTGGCTTTTGATGATCTCTGTGAGCAAGTTTTGAGTCTTGCATGTGTACAAACCAGCGTCCCTTGGACGGAACCCTTTTATAGCTAGCCTGAAACAAAATAAGTATTGCTAACTTAACAAACGGTGCCTTTTGCATACTATGTAGGAAAGGCGAGAGAATATAACTATATTTGAAATTCAATGGCGTTCTTTTGTTAATTATTGTACCAATATTTTTGAAAAATATTGCCCTAAGTTTTGTCTGGTCATGAACAGTCATTCACTTAATATCAGAAAGTTAGATAATCTTAAAAAAAACACACACAACACAACTTGAAGAATAAATTAAAGTAAATAATAAGCAAACAAATACTTATAGTTACCAAAAAAACAAGAAAAATAATTAAATATTACAGAATCTGAGTGTACATAGTAAAAGTTTGGTTTACCGATAGTTTCCGCACTAGGGGAACCTGTGGCAAGATCTACTCAACAACTCTCGACTACTCAACAACTCTCGATTCCTTTGCTATAAATTCGATTCGGCATGAGAATTTTAACTACTTGTTGGATTTCGATATCATCAACATTCGCTATTTTGATCGACACAGCCTGATTTCAAATGCCAAGAATCACAAATTTCCAAGGCTATACTAACCGATGGATTGTGCATGTGATTTCTATCAATGCTTCGATCGCATTTGGACTTTGCTTGGGTGGTTATTGCTGTGAAATATTGGTATTTAGATTAGCTTAGATTTGTGAGAATTCGTCCTAAGGAATTTAAACAAGAACTCATATCATAACGTGCCTTTATTTCCACTTCTACATCCATTTTCCCAACGTCCTTACATACGGAGGACTGAATAATTGAAACAAAAAGTAAACTTTAGAAAAAACCGACTTCCACAAACCCTATTTGATTAGATTGAGTTAAATACAAACTGTACCCCTTATCCCCCCCCCTTGGGGACTTAATTTTGTCAAATCCCATCTCAGTGCTACCCCACGCTACTAAGGAACCTCTGTACAAAGTTTCATGGCTCTAGGTCCACCGGTTTAGGCTATGCGTTGCCTGCCCGTCAGCCACGCATTGTATTTGTACCTAGTATTGAGCAGATCTTGTGGCCATATGTGGTCTTCATCAGCAGTTCCGCATCACAATATTATGCTTACCATGTCCATTTGCACGAGTTATTATGAAAAACACAAAAATCACTTTAGGTCTGCCTATAATATTTGAAGAGTTCCCTCGATTTCTCCAGGATCCCATCATCAGATCCTGACATTGGTCAATGGGACCAATGGGAAGGTAAACCCTTTCAAACAAAAAAATAATTTTCCAAATCGGTCCACCCGTTTAGGCGCTATCGGGGCACATACATAAAAAAAAAAAAAACCTCAGCCACCTGGCCAACACCAATGTACTACTGTACAAATTCGGTGCTAGTAAGTACTTAAATAACAGAAAAGTGAGCAGTACATTCAAGTTTGTATGCTCCCGGTTTCCGCATGTCACATACATTTGCGAGGACGTAAAGCACTCTAGACTATATGCAAGTAGAACTATAATAAGGGAGATTCTTAGATTAGAATACCAACAAAAGTGTTTGCAAAATATAAAAAACGATATACCCAATAAAATAGGCAGTGGTGATTTCGATCAAATTCAAACAAGAGCTGATACTGCAGCTGATACTGCTGCTCTGGAAAGCAATCAGGTTTTTCTGTAGGTCGTCACAGGGAGCTTAAGAAAATAGCACATGTTAATATTTGTAGCCTAAATGTTCAAAAGATATCTTTACTTGAGATTTGGCTAGGTGGGGAAATTGGAAGAAGTGTAGATGTTTTGTGTATAACCGAACATCATAGAGTTCACGAAGATTTGGTAAGGATAAACATTCCAGGATTTAAATTAGCTACCAGTTTCTGTCGCAACGGTAGAAAGAGTAAAGGCGGGTCTTGTATTTACATAAGAGATGGTACACATCATAGTGAAATAACAAAAATAAGAGATATGTCTGTACCAAAACTGTTTGAAATCTGCGGCATCAATTTGAGTGGTAGTTATGTAATATGTGTGTATAGACCGAAAACAGTCAAGGATGATCATTTTATAGAGTACTTAGAAAATACACTCAACTATATCTTCAGACATAAAGAGAGCAAAGTGATTGTCTGTGGTGATTTTAACATCGATACACTTGTTGAGTCTGCGGAATCAAAGGAATTTGTAAGTCTACTACAATCTTATCATATGAGGCCATTCATAAGAGAACCTACTCGTGTTACTGACCATAGTCAGACCTGTCTTGATAACATTATCTCTAACATATTACTAAGTACATCTGGCGTCTTGGAGTTAGGTTTATCAGATCATTCTCTTCAATATGCATCTCTTAACATACTAATCAAACATGACCATCCGAAGTTCTTTAAAATAGTAAGGAATTTAAAGGAATCAAATCTTCAAAAGTTATCAGGGCAGTTACTTCAAATGTCATGGCATGAGATATACGATGGCAAAGACTGTAATGATTGTTTTAATATCTTTCATGATAAACTAATGATGGCCTTTGAGACATGTTGTCCTCTTATAAAGGTAAGAGGGGACATAGATAAAAATAATAAAAACTGGCTTACACCTGGCATCAAGAGATCCTGCGAGACGAAAAGGGACCTATTTATTAAATCTAAAGTCTCTAAAAGCCCCTCTGAGTTAAAACACTACAAAAAATATTCAAGCATATTAGGACAGGTAATACAACGCGCTAAACAAATGTGCAATGAAAAAATGATAATATCTTCTAATGACAAGGTAAAAGCCACTTGGAAATTGATAAATACACATGTAACGGGGAAAAAAAATGTAGAGGTCAGAGACTACACCGGATTGACGGATAAGACGAATACGGCGAACAGCAACCAAGACGCTGCTGATATCTTCAACACTCACTTTACCAATACATGCAGTAGTAGTAACATAGAACCAAAAAACATAAAATTACCTAACTTTCATCAAAACTCAATGTTTGCTAAACCAGTTAATAGCGAAGAACTAACTAAAATGATAAGGAATCTTAAAAATAAAAAATCATGTGGTTATGATGGTATGTCGTCTATTGTAATCAAATACATAGCGGAAGCTATTCAGGCCCCCCTTCTATTCCTCATAAATAAATCCTTAAGCGACGGAGTTTTTCCAGATAGACTAAAAAGGGCACATGTTAAGCCAATTCATAAAAGCGATAATAGAATGAATGTTTCCAAATACAGACCGATATCTTTACTTCCAGTGCTATCCAAACTATTTGAAAAAACAATGGCTGGCCAACTATGCATCTTTCTCTGTACACAAAAAATTCTAGCAAAAGAACAGTTTGGATTCCAAAAAGATACGTCTACCATAGACGCAATCTTTGAAATGACCGATTATATAGCAGAAGCCCTTGATAAAAACGAAAATGTTATGACGGTGTTATTAGATCTGTCAAGGGCCTTTGATCACGTAAACCATGATGTACTACTAGATATATTAAATCGTTATGGTATTAGAGGAAAAGTAAATGAGTGGTTTTTATCTTATCTTGGGGATCGATCTCAAAGCGTAGTTTTGCCGGCCTTCGACGAAAATGGGGTCCTGCATAACATAGAATCTAGTCGACAACAAATTAAGGTTGGAGTTCCTCAGGGTTCTATATTGGGTCCTATTCTATTTCTATTATATGTGAATCATTTACCTTCACTTACTCTTAATAAAGTGATACTATTTGCCGATGACGTTTCAGTATTTTTTAAATTCAATAGGGGAGATTATACTGACTTAACTAAAACAATATCTAAATCTCTTGAGCATATAATAAACTGGTTTACTAGCCTTAATCTTAGCACAAACGTCGGAAAAACCAAGCTTATTCATTTTAGAAACTACAATACACAGGTGCCGCATCTGAACATTGAAGTAGGCTGCAAAGAGGTGGAATCGGTTTCTGACGCAAAATTTTTAGGCATCTACACGGACTGTAATCTAAGCTGGAAGAGGCATGTTGACGTGCTGGTGGGCAAATTAAGTAGCTTTTGTTATGCTCTAAGATCACTGACACAAATTACGACAAAAAAAGCCGCCCTTCAAGCTTACTTTGCGTTTTTCCAGTCACGAGTGCTTTATGGACTAGCAGTATGGGGAGGTAGCACCGATATCAATAGGGTTTTTATCTTACAAAAGAGGGCTATTCGTATTATAAATAACTTAGGATCGTCTCAGGAGTCTTGTAGGACTTCATTCAAGGAATTAAAACTCCATACTGTTACAGCTCTTTACATTATAGAATTGTGTAAATTGATAAGAAGATACCCTGGTAAATTCCCACTGAGAGCTGCCGGTATAAGTGAGAGACTTAATGAAAGGAATAAAGGGAATCTAGAGATGCCGTGTAGAAGGACAGCAGCATATACACGAGCTACAAAGATTACTGCTATTAAAGTATATAATAGCCTCCCTCTAGATATTAAAAACTTGTCGGGGAGTAAATTTTTTAATAAGCTCAAGGATTATTTAATAACTATATCTCCTTACGATCTGACTGAGTTCTATAATTACAAATAAGTGTTTTTTTATATGTTGCCGTTATATTTTTGTTATTTTTTCTGTATTATATAAATTTTATTAACCAATTTAACAATTAGTGAGTAGGTATAAAATACCTAGTAAACGTGCAATTTATCTTAGCCCTGTGACTGTGTGAAACTGTTTTACTATTTTTAGTTTATAAGATGTCTGTGATTGCTATGCCCAAAGGGCAAAATGACATTGTAAGATTACCTACATGTACATTTATGGCAATAAATATACTATACTATACTATACTACTAGTTGTGGCAAGTAGTTAAACTCTTCAAACTCAGTTCGGCAATCACCGTTATTTTTAATTAATGTTTTAATCGCCTGTTACATTTCACAACTCATTCAGAAAATAATAAGATGTTCAACGATGCTACTAACAATACCTTAAAATAATAACACTTCTCTAGTATTGGTGAAATCGGAAGAGTAGACTGCGAGTTATCTGAAGAAGCGATTCGATACCGAGTTGCAACGATGGGCGATATCTCGGCGATATCGAATTGCTTCATCAGGATGTAATTGCAATTTTTATCGCCTATCGATTCTGTGTCGCGCGATCGATATCGCTCCATGTGGAAACTCCCCTACGACGACGTGGGCACAGTACCCCGTATGAGAAAGGCGTGACGCTGTTTGTTTGTTTGTTTGTTTGTTTGTTTGTTTGTTTGTTTGTTTGTTTGTTTGTTTGTTTGTTTGTTTGTTTGTTTGTTTGTTTGTGGACTTACGTAGTGGGGTTCTTCAGTTCTAGTCTAGGGTTCCCTGGTTGAGTGAAGTCGAGCGAGTTCCCGTCCTTGTACCATTGAACCGAGGATGTCTGGTCCAGGGTTTCGTCTCCGCAGACAAGCCTCAGCCGTTCGTTTGATGTCACCTCTGTTTTGCTATTGCGCGTGTCTGAAAAATAAATTAATAGTATTAATGATTTATACACACTTGGAACTATGACGATCTTTCTTTCTTCTTTCTTTTTATCTATGATGGAATTTCAATAAACCATAGAAGGGATTGCAAATTACGAATTCCAGTGTTTTTATTCCTTTTTTAAATGTAATTATTTCCTTTATAAATCAGATAACCTCCTAACCTCAAGACAACCTTTTTCTGGTGTATCAATAAATTGCCGTCGCAGTAGCCATTCAATAATTGTGATTAGAATGTGTTTGTTTGTTCATTGCTGTATTATGTAAAGAGGACAGTGGTAGGTAGAAGGTTAAACTAGCCATTGGATACGTGGAACACTTAAAAAAAAACATCAGATTTTTCAATTCAACCTCAAACATGCAGACAGTATATTTCGAGTATCCTCGTTTATGACGGACAGTAAAATGCTTTTAAAAATCTACCTACGCCAGTTTATCTGGACCCGGTCCAAGCTATCATAAAACTATAATATAAATGACCTAAAGAACAGGTATGTATACCTAAGTCAGTGGTCTTTCTTCTACAGGATGTAACTGGACGGTTTGGTCAGCTTCCGATGTTGGCTAGATCGATTCAAACACTTTAATTTAAATCAGAGATCGAAACAGTTTTTATGATCCTTTCCGACTCAAAAGAAATCCCTATCCCTATGACTTTTGCGGTCTGGGTTGTCTCCGAATTTGAACACCTATTTAGCATACTATCACTATACGATTATGTATCTGGGTTACACAGAGGTTGGATTTCATGTCGAAAAGGAACAGAACTAATTGTCTTACCTTTTGTTTCGAGCGCTTATTAAAGCGACAGTATACAATCTTGCCCTATTATGGAAACATTATGGGAACCCAAATTGCATTCACAATATGCGTTCGGGACCATATTCATCTAATCTTTAACTGTTTGTTGTTTTACTCTGGTGGTCTAATCGGTGGAAGACTAAAATCTTCATTATAAAGTCATATTACTACATCATTTTTAAATAGCGGATCTTTGCTGTGAGAATCATCTACATTTACATATTCCTTTTTATAATGCATACTTTTCTCTAACTGCGGTACTCATTGAACCTACAAGCCGATTATGAGTTTAAGAATTTGCCCACAAAATCTTAAACAAATCTCAACTCAACAAGACTCAAATCTAACTATTCCTAGTTTACATTTGATCATCACTTTACCAGACACACAGTATCGTACAGAAAATTTTACAACGTAATTGTTGTACAAAACTTGTGGCAAAAACTCTCAAAACGCTCAATAAATCATCGAAAATTCCAAACAAAGTCAACGCATTTCACACGGGACCATATTGAGCCTTTGTTTTTAAAAACTCGCCATTTCGCGATTGAGATTTAAAGTTTCTTTTTTTTCAACTTCAAGGGTATTTTGGTTTGCATCTGCTGAACATGTGCGACCACTAAAACGACCTTTAGCTTTCAAAAGAAATTTAGTGTTGTGCTTTACTTTATGTTGTAAATATTCGTTACTATGTATTACAAGTTTAGTATTGTAAAGCCTATTCATTTTGGAAGTCAACTCAAGCTTATGGAGGTATATACGATGTAGGTTGATGCGAAATATACCATCATATTGAAATGCGTGGGTGTATGAAAACAATTATCTTTAATTTGTAATTATCTCTTATCTTTCAGTATTTCTTGTTTCTTGTTGCGGCAACAGATATACACATTCTGTGAAAATTCAAACTTTCTAGCTATTACGGTTCGTGCTCTGGGACCCACAGACGGACGGACGGACGGACAGACGGACAGCGGATCCTTAGTAATAGGGTCTCGTTTGGCACCCTTCGGCACGGTACCCTAAAAAGGTTATTTGCCGCTGGTATTAACTGTTAGCTAAGGAAGATACCGTAATACGCAATGTAATGCTATAACAAACTTTTTTAAATTAAAACATTAATGTATTTGTACCATCGTTATTTTTTTTTGAAATAATATGATTTTGAAACACCAACTGAATGGCAAAACGCGGTTTTAAAGGGGATTATGAGGGTGAGAAACAACAAAATAATATAGCGTCATGACTTTTCCCATACGGTGTGGCAGAGGCACATCTATTCCCGCTTTTAGCCAGTGATTCAACACTCCAGGGTAAAAAATTACACTCATTTTCCTTGAATATCGACGTCGATATAATACAAATCTATCGACACTATTCGGCACACACTCGTGGCATCCCTACAGGTCGAAACAACAATAATAAGTCACAGTCCACAAATCTCGAAGAGGACTATTAAAGGTCTCAGCAAAAATAACTGGTAGGTACTTACTTAAACAAAGCACAAGAAGACACAAAGACACGGCTGTTTTTTATAAGGAACTACCGCTAAAGCTATGTTCACCTTCCTTTCCTAGAAAATCTTATTTCTTGGCAATGGATTATTTCGATCATTGAGATATAAGTTTACACCTTGAAAACAACCGCTTAGTGAAGGCTAAAACCGTTTCATTAATTTTCATCAAAAATCTCACCACGGGATGACTTTTGAAGATGTAAACATAACTTTTTCAACATTGTTCGTTCAAATGTTAAGCAGTTAATAATAAGGACGTGACATTTTCAGGACATAAAACTTAAAGTCCATTGTTCCATATGTTGCACGCAATAAGGATTACGGGTTATAATGTTAACCAGCTTAAAGTAACCGTTGTGATTTCATTACGAATGCAGAGCGTGTGGGGAGGTCTTTATTTTTGTCGCATTATTATCTAGGTTAAGCAGCTTCAGTGTTGTGTTGGCTTTGAGTATTCAGACTTTTCAATATCATTTTGACTTTGCAGGTGACATCACAGTTGATCACAGCCATGGATAGCCACAGTGAATATCCGGTGGTTACACACCATCCGTCATATTTTCACTTCACCGCAAAATACCATTAATTGATAACGTTGGACTCGAAAAACACCATGTATTTGTGTTTGATGAGCTGATTTTTTAAGCAAGAGATATTGAAAGAAAATGCTAGTAATGCTAGATGTGTCATTGGCAACAAAAACAAAAGGATAGATAGGTACTTGTATTCGCACACCAATCGTCACATAAGCTTTAACTCTAAGAGGGCTTGGCTCTACATACTAAATAGCAGACTCCGCTTTTATCGAAGGACAGGCCCTTAACTGTCGACTATGAATGGATAGGTAATCCCTTATCTGGAATGCCAATCTACATGTTTAGACGTGACGTGTCTTTAACTCTTCGCACGAGAAGGAGTCTGATGAGGCCAGAGTTAGATGGCTTGTCAACTGTTCATATTGATATGGCTGGCATATAAATAAATTAATATAATGAAATAATTAAAATGACTGGGCAATTGTAAAACGGCAAAGATGAAGCACAAAGAAAAAAATAAGGAGATACTTAGATAAAAAAATCTATATTGATGATTATGTATTTGGTTGGATTTTGAGATGACCTTAATTGAAGTGTGTTCAATCTGAGACATGTATGTAGCACAGATGGGCGGAAACCTCGTTAATCAATGGCGCAATTACTTCTAAGGACACCACAGGATTCTGGAAAACAATAACGCATTAAAAAGACTGAACTGAATAATTATGAACTCTGACTAGAAGCAAGATGATAATAGATGTGTTGTAGTGGATTCTACTTGTTGACTTGGCTTTTAGAGGTCTTCTATAAACAGTAGTGTAAACTACGACTTCCGATATCCTCTCGAACGGGAACTATCGATCGATTCATTGACAGAATTACTGAATGTTGAAACAGTGACCTTCCTTGTCTATGAAGCTAATAGCTTTCTTCCGTTTGCCGAAACTACTATGCATCGTGTATGGATGTTTGTTTACTTTCCGTGAGATTTATAGAAGCGAAGAAAGATTTAGGCAACTGCTTAATTGATAGAATTAGAGGACTTCGATTTATGGTTTCAGAGCTGACTGTGGTCAGGTTCGTGATGGTGGTCGATTAAATGATACTTATAGGGCTGGGAATACGTTTATTTCCATTAATACAGAATTACATAAAAATATATTGCATGCATATATTAAAATATAAAAAAACATACGTATGTATTTCAAGTGATCAGGCTGTCACTAAAGTATTCCTGCTCCATTTTCACATTGAAAGGCCCTGACATGTTTTCGAGTGCTTCTTATAGGTAATCTTTAAAGTTAATTTACCTTAATTCATTACATAGATAGAAACTTATTTAAGTTTGACTTATTATGTTTCTATATATCTTCAAATAAACCTATAGACTGTTGCTATGTATTCTTAGATAGGTGAGAAGATTGCAATTTGACCAAACAGCGACACAGGATATATGATTCATACTTCACCACTTTCTTGATTCATATCATATGAATCAAGAAAGTGGCAAACGCACAACATGGCAAGTATGATAATAATAAGGCACAAATTAAAATAACTCCAATGCCAAATGAGGCGTATCAAATAAAAGTAACAAGCCTTCCATAAAGCAATACCATTATACCACATACAGTGTGAAATAATGAGATTGGGGGCATGAGCTTCGCAGTTCAGAATAATATATCGAGACTGAATTTATTGCGTTCAGGTGTGGCTCGCGAAGTGGTAAAGCTATTTTTGGCGCCAACTGAGGTTCACTAGATGTCCTGCATGGCAACTGGAACACTTTTGTTAGGTTACTTTGAAGTGTTGCAAGTTAGCAAAGGGTGACGTTGATGGGAGATTTATCTAGTTCAACGTGTTCTAAAATGGAGTAATTGGGTAAGAGGGTACGGCTATACAATATGAGAGGCGCATACAATGGGAAAGAGAGGTGAGAGCTCACCCAGGTGCCGAGAAACCTGGCGGGTCCTGTATAATTCTGGATGCCCACTTTAGTACGCGACAAAATATAGTACCTAACTCAAAATAGTCTAGTAACTCTACTAAAATTATAGTTATTTGATAATATTTTATAATTATTGTCAGAAGACAAAAATTCAATAATTATCATCTAGAAATTACCTCACCAACAGCCAGGTAGGTCAGAACGACATTCCTCTGGCGAGGAAAACAGTGTCACACTCAAAATATTACAGGACCGCAACCATTCGACAGGAAACATCTTGTTTGAAATGTCACTAAGAACTAGGAAGATACAAGATGTTAGTGAGCTACTGATACTTCTGGGAAATGAAGTCTTGGTACAACTGCATAGACGTTCGTTTCGGTTGGGGGGAGTCGCGGAAATGTCTCAACCAGAAACAAATGACAAGCGATCAACATGTACTCAAATAAGTAATGTGTAGATATTTGAATACCTACCTACTATGTTTATATGTCTAGGGGACAATTTCACTATGCCTAGATAAACAGTCAGATAATCCTCAGAAATCCTATTTGACATTTTATATGCTTGTGAAATGTCAAATTCCTTAGATATACATAGTCTACATTGCGTCAAGCGCGATATGTCCGCATTTAACGAAACCAACAAGTGAGAAGAGGTCGCCGCTGTCCGAGACACTTGGAGGAGAGTCGTCGCGGAGGGTCTGTACGACCCTGTACGCACACGACAGGGCCTGGTTCGATGCTCTTGCTATAAGAATAGTGAAACGACATGCTCCACCACCCAGTCCGCACGCACCACCAGCATCAGCAGCGACACAACATGTGTGCCGTGCGTGTGGACGTGTTTGCCGCTCCAGGATCGGACTGTATAGTCACGAGCGAGCATGCAACTCAAACGCTGCTTGAATCATCTACCTAGATGTAAAGGCCGTAATGATGAATGATTATGATGACTATGTCTACAGATAAACCTTAACTGAGGACTGAAAAAATCGGCTGAAGACCATGGCCGCTAATGGAAGCTAATGGCCGCACCCATAGTCGTTACTTAAATTAGTGTTAATGAATCATTTGCTATTGACGATTCACTATCATAAGTATTGGTTCTACTCAGAGACGACTTGTTATCATCGTCAGTAGTTATATATCTAGTAGCTACTGCTGTAATACACATTTCTTCAGCGAAACCAATATAGAGACTAAAATATTAATCAAAATAATAAATCGATAAACTGATGTAGCTGAAGAACTGGCAGAGTGGTAGATATCGAAGGAGGTTGGTTGAGTCCTGCTATGCATTTGAGACAGACACGTCTCAAACACTCAAATCACGTCGCGGTCTCGCGGTACAGTTGTCATTCGACACCGTCACACATCAAGTTTCGCGTTCTACCCTCCGGTATCGGTTTTGGAAAACGACACTTCACGCTCGAACAGATCTGCTTACAGACGCAGTTTTTTAGAGAGGGTGGCTGCAGGCAGATGACACTTTAGTAAAAAATGTCCATAATTGAAATAAACTCTACCCATTATTTGCTAAAAACCAGTTTAGTGAAACTTAGTGACATTTCGGTTACATTTCCTAAGATTTAGGTTATTTTGCTATTGTTCAAGGTAGGACAATGAACGTATACTTTTCGCTCAGCTAACATAATAGTGAGTTATAAATTATGAAACATAAAGAAACCCATCATCAACCAGCCAAAGAAACGCAAGCAATAAAGAAGGAGCCGTTGACATAAAGATGAAAGAACTTTATTTTTAATCACAACAATCCTAGACGCCTCCGGAATATAAAATAAGAATTTATTAAAAAGGTGACACCGCACCGGCACATCCGTTTCCTCTCACATTCGAATTTCGAATTTAGGTAGGTATTTCGAGGCGCTAGCGCAACGGTTTTTCCCAATTAAAGATGGCGGAAAGCGGAAGCGTTTGCCTGTCAATGCGATTTTGAAACTGGATATGCGATTTCCCTTTGGAACATTTGAAACGTCTGCCAAGTTTGAATTTTGCACTTACATGCGCAGATCAATAAACTCTGATATAATGTTTAATACCAATAAAGCTGTGCATTGAATAATTGAAAACCCCCGATATGAATATTGTATTGATGTACTCTGCACTAGGGAATAAAATATATTTATATTTCTATCTCCTAATCTTGAAGGCAAGGATCTTCCAAATGAAGTGTCCCACTAAGAGCCAATAATGAGCCGCATTTTTGCTAATCGATAGAGTGTGTCCCTAACGACTTTCCGATATTTTTTTATGTTTTGTGTTTAACTACACGTGTGTGCTACAGAGGGGTCGGCCATGTTGGAATCGGTTTATTTTTAAAACTGCCGTGCTCCTGTTTATGTTGGTATTTTTTGAATGTTTACTTCAGTTCAATTAGCTTGATTTAATAAGATTTCTCCACTGTAACATATCTTTTAATTTGAGACAGTCAATTAATCACTAAATATTTCTTTGTTAAACCTCGATACTTGTCCTTAACTAAGCTGAACTCAAGATCCGAATATCCGAACTCCTGTACCATGACTTGCGAAGTTTTCTAGTTAGATTGTCCTCTTTCAGAGAAAGAAATTAAAGATAAAGATAAGAAGAAAGACCTCCCTCAGTACATATTTGTCACAGAAATCTTCCTCAAAATTTCAGAAAAGCAAGCAAGCAAGCACCATCAAATCCAGAAAGAAACGGGTCAAATCCAGACGCAAGCCACATCATTCGCATACAAAACGAATAAATAATAATCTAGGTACCACCTACGCTGGCGCGCGTGCAGGAAACGGCTCAAATCTGTCACAAGCAGACAGTCAGACAGACAGACAGACGGTTTATTAATTTAATAACTCGGGATCAATTATGCGCGCCGAGGCGTCTGGGCTGGTTTACTTGCAAGTTCACTACCGCTGGCTGGTAGTTACATTACACCGCTCGATTGAAAGGAGTGGGTTCGGATCCTGGTCACAAACCAGACACCAAACCACATTCGACCATATTTTCAGACTAGTGAAATCAAAAACCGACTGGGATCAGGGATCAAGGTAAAACTCATATGTCCGAGTAAAAGGTGCCATGTCACATGGATGATCACCCGACGATGTTATTTTTTGAGAGACAATTTGTGCCGAATGTAAATAAAACTGCAGCCTTTAAATTCTAATATTTTATTGATATAGGTAAGCAAGCTAACGTCACAAAGAAAGCATTTTTTTCCAATGACAGGAGGACTCTCTACTAATTCGGCCCATTGGCATTGACAGTATGGTTTTAATTAAGTGTACGTCAAAGTATTTCGCCGGTTGTGCATCCGTGCCATAGCTATTGCAGAAATATGCGCGCGCATAAGGGAATGTTTACGTCAATGATTATGATTATGCCGTTATGGTAACGGAAGGTAGCACACAGATAATGTGTTTGTAACGTTTAGGAATGGTCAACGATGTATTTAAAAAGTTACATAATGTTTTTTTAATTATCTGCTCTACGATTACAGAAGGAAAACTTTCAGGAAAGTATAAAACGTGAACCTAAGTTAAATTAATTTAATACCTTTAAGCCGAACTAAGGTAAAGTGAAAATTGTATGGAATCAAAACAACGTTTGAACATGGTTGATTTCTTGGAGAAAAACGTCATTTCATAAACTTCACATACATTCTCATCCCTTTCAGATAATCAAACGCAATTCGAAATAACTGTAGACTTATTGGCAGAATAATTAAATATTGTTACACCCACCATTTGTATTCACGTGACCGTCCATAGCCATAACCAGAGGCCCCATATGGCATGACCTCGAATGCAGTAGATAATGCAGTTTTTATTATTAGCGTACGGAACCATAAAGTTGGAATGACTCATTGAACTATTTGTCTAGAATCAATAAAGTGCGAGTTGAAATATTGGTCAGGTGACCTCTCACTTCATAGTGGTAGCGGCACCATGTGGCATAGCTCATGAATATGGTCGGTATATGAAAAAGGACCACTGTATACCAATAGTTCACTAGACTATTGGTTAAAGAGCCGAATGATTGAAGTAAGCCATCTATTCTCTAAAATCGGTTGTTCCGATACTACAGTGGAACATACATACACACACACACGTGAAGACAACGAAGGACTACTTGCAGGAAATTCTTTATATTTCTTCTCTCTACAGGGTGTAACAGAAAGGGGTGTACAAGCCGAAAGAGGGTTGTTAGGGACATCATTCTGAACAACTTTCACTATGGGACCGACTTGATCAGAGCACCTCAACTCAACTCAACTCAACTCAAACATTGAATCAATATAGTAGTTCAATGAACTCAAATCATTTTGCGAATGTCCTGAAAGTAATACTGTTAGAAATCATAGGCTACTAAACTCAAATCAAAACCTTCAATTTGGCTTTGCCGTACTCGGGAGAAACACATGCTACTTATTTATTTCAAAATTAGTTTACTGACTCACAGCCTCAGAATCCACAGCATGCGAGCTCGCTAACTGCCCATAGACTCGAAACGGAAATTCCTAATCTTTGCATTTACTCTCGGATTCACACTTAACACGTGTTACTTAGAGATATTCAGTGACTTTGACTCTTAACAATCTGTATTAAAGTGTTATCTTATCACCTTTACTTATGGAAGTGGTTCTCTATATGGAGTGTTGTTGCAATAAGGCATACGGGTCTTTTTGTTTATTGCTATAGATTTATTTTTAAAGGTACGTAGCAGAAATCATCCAGAAAATGGATAAGTTTAAGATAAATATCTCTCTATAACATGCAGCAGTTATGTATCTTCGTGTCGTAGCCAATGTAAAGAATAACTTTGAATGTAAGAAAATATACAAAGAAATTGTAAATTGATACCAGATTGGTATTTTATAAGCAATTTCACGGACAGGCACACACACACACACAGATATACAGCAACGCTTCTCCCCTCTTTTATGTCGGGGGTTAAAAATGCGTTGTGAATTTGTAATAAATATTATTCGACCTTCATAATATCCATGGCTGCGGCGATGAGCAAGATTACAATGAAAAACATTGTAAGTCCAGTCCAATATCACAACCGGCATGTTAACCCACTTCCATTTTACAAGAAGACTTCTGAGTCATCATCAACAGACAGAAGGCGAGACATCGACCAGACGGTACATCTCTGACTATTAGTTCCCTGATGTAGACTAGAGGTTTTATTTCTACGTAAATGTGGTTTAATTTATAAATACTAGCAGAAAGGACAGCTTTGTAAGTGCGTGCAAAAGATAATGTGGTCAAGTCCTTAGTAGACGGCACTTTCCACACAGTTGTATAAAGTTCTAGTGGTGAGTTGTTACGAATGAAGTAATAAAGTAGTGGTATTAATAAAACACGTCATCTTGTCTTCACTGTAATTGGTCAACTAAAATTACTCTACAAATATGCGGCCTGAGTAAAGTGCCACGTTAACAAAACATTATATTATGCACGGTGTAACCGTACATAATGGTTCTCTAAAGCTAGCTTATGAACTGCATTATAGCGCCTGCGAAACTTTGTAGGCAAACTCTGAATCTTATGTTTAGAAAATAAAATGGTAATGAAATTCGGAAGATTCAGACAAAAAAACACAATGTCCAAGCTCAAACCTATAGGTAGCTCAGCGCCATGTGTACCACACCTGTCTTTATTGCACTGCACACACCACAGACCATCAATGTGCACACACTGTCTCACACAACACAAAGTACCTAGTAAGTTTGGACTTTGTGTATGTATCGCTCATGCAGAAGCTTTCTACACATTTTATTGGGCGAAATTCTCTGTCAAAGGATTATTTCTGGTGTTTTGGTGTTGGGTTAGGGCAAATAGTTTTTGAAATGGTAAAATGGATGGGGCAGTTTCTGGGCTTGGCGCTGTGGTTGTTAATTAATAGTTTCTTCATGAAGTGTACCTCAAGGCAGTCTGGTTTTTGGCCTAGTGAGCAAAATTGTAAAATACGGTGATAAGTAAGCAAATATAATTTGATAAGGTGGCATTTTTTACTGCATACAAGATTATTGATGTTAACTACGAAGATGTCTGTAATACTATATCAAAATGACATTGTAAGATTGGCAATAAATATACTATACTATATATAAAAATATCTACCCTATTTAAGAGAAAAAGCGCAGACAAACACACAACAAAATGTACGGAAACCTATTAATAATTAAGATTGTACCAAAATCGACCTATGAATAAAAACATTGCTAATGTTAGTTTTGGACATTCAAGTGCCATCCAAATATTTCAAGCATCTCGTGTCTTCAGACGAGTTGTACGAAAGAATAAACATATTATGGCGCCAAAGGAAAAAAATGGTTTCCTCTTTAGTGGACATAAGTGGACTGCAAACATTGGGAGTTTATTATATTAATGTGTTTTACGAGGTTTGGTTAAATAACGTTAGAGAATTTAAAAAAAATGTGTGTAAAGTAAAAGTTAAGATAGTTACAGACAAGAAAAAATGTAGAGGAGAAGGCAATAAGTTATTGTTATTTTATATTGTGAAAATATACGTTATTTTGACTTGCATTAGTATACATACGTAATTTCGTCGAACCACAAAAATAAACTTAATCCTTCGAGTGTCGAACCACCCGGTACCAATATTCATATAGTTATAGATAAAATGATTAAGGGTAATAAAGGGTATTAAGATTAAGTTGATGAAATGGTTTAAGGTCCTTCTTAGGTACAGTCTAATTCATTAATATATGAGCAATGCCAAGGCATCAAACATGGATGGGTATATCTGAGCAGATTCGCATATGTTTTATTAATGAATCTGCTCAGATTTATGTACCCTACTTCCATGTTATGTACATTTATATTTGATGCCTTGGCATTGCTCATATATTAATGAACTCGACTGTACCTACTCTGACAGAAATCAATAACATAACATCATGTTGAGGTCATCATCTGGGACCAATTAGCCGAGGATGTTAGCTTGAACTCATCATCCAAAAAAAATACCTAGTCAACAATGATGAGCAAATGATCAACAAACAATGAGTGATTATTCTATACGAAGTCTAGACTTACTGGCCTTCTAAAGTTATTTATTTATTTAGGTATTTACAATAAGGACACAAAACCGAATACAGCCATTTGAAACAATAATACTGTGATGAATGAAACTGTATTTTTTTTCACAAAGAGATTGGGTTTGTATTTGTAGCCTAATTGAAATGCTGTTAGATTCAATTCAATAAAAAAGTTGAATTACGATACAATTACCTCTACAGAAGGAGGTGACCTAAAAATTATGGATTTATGAGTAGGTACTTCTGCCGTTTTAATGATATACTTTGATATTATTATGATTATACTAGAACTTTCACGGTCATAAAAAGACTTTCTCTATCGACATGAAGTACCATTTTTTAGTTTTATTCCCATTTCCAGATTATGTAGATATTTTCAATCAACTATAAAATATCTACACACAAGTTCTATTTCAAGTGAAGGAATGATTGTTCCCTCCATTTACGCTGTATACGCCAGCCAACCCATTACAGGGTTCAAGGTTGCGTCGGAATACACCACTGAAAGGTTCCGTACAAATATTTACGCAGTGGCCGGCTTCTGTTGTGTGCGAGAATCAATCCTGAGCCAAAACGGTACCATGATGAAGCCGTGATTTCTGGTTTATACAAACAGCTCCGGAACACACATCTGCAGTGGGCATTGGGTGCTAATTTTGGCGGGAACTTTGCTGAAATGTGTATTCTATTGAGTTGGTCTAGGTTTGGTAGGAAGCAAAGTATCGGTCTTAGTACAATAAAATGCTAATTAATAAGTAGATAATACTATAGAGCAATAATACTTACTGATAGAAATTAATCTAATAATTAATTTAATATTAATTTAATATTAATATTAATTTAGTATTAATATTAAATTAATTTAATATTATTATTTTATTTAATGTTTTGATACCAATTTGATTTTTATTTTTTTACTATTTTGGAGTATGGCTCAATCTTACTCGGATCCGAGTAAAGGCCTGTGCCCCTCGGTGGGGACATTAATGGGCTACATTTACTTTACTTTTTACTATTTTAGTTAGATATAATTACAATACAATAATATGTACAACTTAACCTACGACTACATGGTACTGATTGAACAAGGTACTCAATTTCATATTACTTTTCGTGTAAGAACTACTTCTCATCTCAATTCACGATCAGTAACAATAAGAATGTTCATGTAAAAAATCTCAAATCTCTGAAGTTTTAAAAGTAATCAACGTACAGATTTGTCTTGATGTTTTTGTAGAAAGTGAAACCAAAATTAGTTTCAACATTGCTACTACAGCTACAGACACATGATCCTGGCTTGTTTACTGTAAAAACAGGGGTCTGGTTTGTAAGACCATCGTTTAGTTTTAACCTTAACCCATTCGTTGAAAGTAATTTCAGGTAAAGATGTCTTTTGAATCTATAGGTAGAGCTGATAATTATTTTGCCATGCTTATTATATTAGAGGTGATGTAGTTATATCGATTTGTTTTATATTATGTACAGAAACATGACAGTATTTACTATTTACACAAAAAATACAGTAAAGTAGAAAAAAAAATGGTGATTAGGATTACCATTCATCAAGTCAAGAGCTCTGCAAAAACGTGTGATTCTGATTTTTGCAAGATGTTTCGGCTTCAGGATTCTGGTGCCGGGACACGATATGTTTTTGAAACATAAATAAACAAAACACAAAAAAGTGTCGTTGTAGTTAATCTACAGGTCATAAGGTTAGAATAGGAATGGAATGTTAAAGTCACTCGTATCCGGGTAAAAGCCTGTGCCCCTCGGTGGGGACATTAATGGGCTAAAGGACATGTAGCAGCCAAAATCATTATCACAAAAGTATATTATTAATTTATTATCCCTTTCATTCTTTATCTTCATCGAGTTAGCTACAAAGGGTAATAATAATTGTAAATACAACATATCAGACTGTTTCATAACGTACTTACTTACAAGACAAGTCCCAATGACTTCAATTAAGTTTGTTTTATTGTTGCTTGATTAGCATTTTGATCAAGATATGTCTACCGATATCGATACGATATGTCTTGACCAATAATGGAATGAATTTATAATTCAAACATGCTACTGCATAACATTCTAATCCTCACATCTGTTGCTCGTGAGAAACATATACAGATAACATGCATTTCTTTGTGCATTGCCGAATGATGCCGCCGTACAAAAACGAAACCAGTTTGTTATTGTGAATAGAGAGACATAAATATGGACATCACACGCCTGCTAATGCAAACGAACACGTCACGATCAAAGATTCAGTCAATCTAGCGAATGAAATAGCTTAAATGAAACCTTTTTGCTCTAGTTCCAACGAAACAATTAAACTACAGCACGATCAATGAAATGAAACCATGAATGAGAAACAAATGAATGGAGAAGTAGCAAACCATACAGAAATAGAAAACTATAAACAACATATCGCAAGTGCCACAAAGGATCAGGAGCCGGCCGATCAACAATTACTCACTGACGTATAATTGGGATCAAGTTCACTCATAAATAGGCTGAAAAAGGAGAGAACACGAGTACGCCCCAAGTCATAAATTGAGCAGATGCGCAGCAAAACCAAATGAGATGACAAACCGTGGTTGTATACCGAGTTTTTGCAAAAAGAGCTACAGAAGACGCTTCGACATATGGGCACCTGCGCCCAAAAATACACAGAGTATGGTGACAGCGTTCGTAGAATAGCAGTAGACGGTAAAATGAAGGGCAACAACATGTGCCTTCAAAAAGTTGCACTGACAAGGGGCAAGTTGAATAATTTGTCATTCGGTCCGGATGGCGATGATGGCAGACGATTCGGTCTTTTGCTAATGTTTTTCGGATACTGAAAAGTGAGAGATGGTTTTGAGTCTTTTTAATTGTAAAACTATTACTCTGAAGCTTACTCTTATTTGAAATCTATCATGTTTGTATTTAGATCCAAGATAAGCCGGACTTATGCTATACATAGATGATGAAGCTCAATGAACTGATCCAAGTGTAAATGTATAGCCAGCAGATGATAGCAAAATATTTACACGGGACAGCTGCGCGCACGCAACTAGAGCGGGATCGAGCTAATTTATCAATGACACGCGTAATGCAACTAGCCACGAACTAACTAACATCTTGGAATTATAGAAGGGAAGTTTTCCTGTTGACTTTTGCGCTACTTACATTTATTTATATGGTAGACCATCTGTCTCTGAAACTGTATTATTTAAGACTACGTGCATGCTACTTCTGACTGTGATTTACTCTACAAGACAAAATATTATCGTATCAAAAAAAACATCTTCTAACTAGGATTAGTTAAGTGTAATGGATATAAAATTATGGATATAAAACCCGACAAAACAGCGACAAAATTTTAAAGATTAAACTTAAATTAAACTACAGTTTTGTCGCTGACTAATAAGTATACCTATTACATAGCATTTCCGTAAAATTAAATACTACTGCTGTTATCTAAATCTAAACTTTTTTAACTTTTCAGGTGGTGATTTCGCCACAACAGCATTATAATCCCGCCTTCTATTTTCCAGCTCCAATAAAGTGAAGAATGGGCTCGTCGAAAAATAGCTTCCCGAATTCATGCCGCCTGTCCTCAAAACATCGTTTAATTTGTGATTCCGTGTTCGAAAATAATTAACCGTACCACGTTCCGCTGATAAATTCAGCAGGGATTTATGAAGCATTTCGCTCATTCGGTGCAAGACAAGACATCAACAGCAGAATTTATTTTCGGAACGTGTGAAATCATTTTCCAGTATGCTATATTTGCGATTGTGAATTTAATACTGCACGCTTAGTTTAATGCATTTTTGTTTCATTAATGGTTTGCTAGGCAAGAACATATACATATATTGCTATACATATAGCAAATATAGCAGGTAAGACGAATATTTTAGGTTTTCTTAAGCATGAAATGCTAACATGCCCAATTGCCCATGCAAAGCAATTCCATAGTTAGGGATTCACAGCCGGCCGCTTTCGGCCACTCGCGAGGTTTCGATCGCAATAACTTTTACAAAGAACCTTACTTTAACTTTATCTACTGAGGAAGTGCTAAGGAAGTGCTAAGTAAACAGTATACATGCAAAGTGACTCTTAAATTTCTGTCCAGCTCTAAAGGATTTTCAAGAGCATAAAGGACATCACTTCCTTTATACAGAAATGTTTGGTCACTTCCTTGCTTTGATGTTCAATGAACATTATCGTTCCCATGCAAGTATAAACATCGTATATTACGAAATCTTTAAAAAGAAAATACTAAAACAGAATTGAAAAAAGATTCTTATTACCGGGCGAAGTGTATCAGGCAGGGCGAAAACTATATTTGTTTTTCTTTGGGCGTCATAAAAGTTTTAGTACTTTCTAAGCGTTATGGGCATTTTCAGAGTGCATTTCGTGGCCATCTACTGAAGTGTATTTTATATTGTTGTTGGTTAATGATGACGCGCCGCTCTAGTGGTTTCCTTGGAAGAAATCTTTGGATTACTAAAGAGGGGCAGGCGTTCTTCTGGGAAATAAGGTATATCGGGGTTAAGAACGATAACTATTGGGTTTCATATTGCTAGGATAAAATTTTATAGCTTATTTATTTATACTTTTGTGCATTCTGGAATTGTGTTAACGTAATCTCGCGTAGAATAAAACAAACTATGCGCCTCTCTGAATGAATTTTATTCGTCGAACCGCTGGGACCCTTTTTTTGCATTTGGGACTATAATACTACTTTCACGACATTAAAAAGCTAGATAAAATAATTTTAGCTAATAAAGGTCTCGCCTAGCACTGTTAATTATTTAGTATTCTTAGGTATCTTTATATAAACAAAACTCAGCTCCAACCGGTTTTATGTGCAATAAATATATACGGAAAAAAAATACATACGAAACGTTTTTGTCTTGCTAGGCGGTTAAACCTAACGCCAATCTTCACAACTTTGCATGCAGTACATAGGTGCATTCCACCTAACTCTTTCTAAACTGCGTGGGGTCCATATCTCATGTCACTAACAACATAGAATATTAACAAGTAACCACTCACGACCTACGCAAGGCTGCGTTAGGACAATCACGACTTATAATCGCTAATATCACGATTTTCTCAAGAAATTCCCTATTCCATGGGCGTGCCAACCGCCCTTGTCTTTTCAAGATGGCTGCTTGTGCATTGTATGTGGGTAAAAGATACCGACTTCCTCTGTATTTCGCATTGCTATTGGTATTCTGCGCGAATGTATCGGAGGATGTGACAGAAAAAATATATAATTCTTTTTTTTTTTCAGAAATATATTGGGTTTAAAAAGACTCCGGTCTGTCTGGTCTATTCAAGATTTAAAGCCATGAGGCTGGAAAACCTATGTAACGATATAGGGTTATAAATGAGGAGGTAAAAAGCAAAACGTGTTTTGTCCGTCGCCAGTCGCCTCCAAATGTTGGGAAAACAGAAAAAACTTCTAATTATCTCCTAACTTACAAAAACAATTGGTTTTTGGATTTTTTACGCAAGATAAGAGCATAAAACTGTTCCGTTTACTTTTAGATTCAACCTGATTTAAGCTAGAAGCTAGAATATAGAAAATAAAATTAGACAAAACTTTTTTTGCATGAACTTCAGGGGACAAATCACCTTTTGAATGTATTCGTCATAGAATGACATTGAGTGACAGTCGTTAAGTTTCGTTCAAAAAGTGTTTCGTCCATCGGAAACTGATGGACAACACGTTTTTTGCTGGTAAGGTAGTTTTTGAGCCAAGATTTTGTATAGGACAGAACACGTTTTGACAAAAATCTAAAACACAGTAATGTTGCTATGGAGAAAATGGAGGGAATCATAGTTTTTTTTTCCTTTTTGTGACAAAACACGTTTTGCTTTTTACCTTCTCAAATACATAACCAAATTACTTAAAATACCATCCCAACGCACGCACGACTATCACGTTACCCACCTCATTTATTTGGCAAAAGTACTGGCAGGCCGTTCCGAATTTGAAACGGAGAAAATTAAAAATAAAATTGGAGGCGGGAACGTGATTACTTCACGGCGGCAAATCGATTGGCGCATCCAACCCTTCTCTCTCTCATTTGGTTCTAATTAAACACCGGATGCTATGACAATTATTTTTATGAGCCACTCTATTATGAAACTCCAGTTTTCATTTTGGACATCCCGTGCGTGGCTTTAAGGGTTGGAAGCAGAAGATGTCTTGATAATTTGGTGCTCTTGATATACCGTTACAGTTATTGTTGTTAATTTGACGTAATTTTAGGGCGATTTGCTCTGACGTTGTAATAGATTTGTCTTGGATGATGATAATGATGATTGTCAGGGGTGCCGGCCAATTCTCTATTTGGATCGTCTTCATCAATCCAATCCCAATTCGTCAGATTTTACCAAGTGACTACGGACACGTGTGGTTACGTCAGAATAACATATAACATCTTAATACGGTCTCACCAAACTCTCAATTGTTAAAATACATACATTATTGAGACAAAAAATATATTATCATCACCAGCAACTATTTACATTGAAAAGATTTCGCAGAGTTGTCCATGATATTGACGCACCTCTGTCCTAAACTAATACTGACCACAACGTTTGCGATTGCGGCCATTTCGGTAAATAAGAAGATATGCAATACTGAACTGATACAGCATCCAGCAAGATACGCGATATCTCAAAAATAAACAAACACAAGAGAATTTCAAAAATATGTGAATATGTTCACTAGGATTACTTTGTATATATTTCATAATTTATTGCACATGATAACACAAATACAAGCAATAGAAAATACTTTTACAGAGACATACTTGATGTCTAATATAATAAAAGATTTCTACCAGCTAACCCAGGATGGATGGATTACTTACTACCTTCAAGATGTATATCTTTCAAACCACTAAACTAAACGCATAAAAATCTATTATCTTGTCGTTATATCAAAAAAATCAGTACCTACATTCAGGGCCATCAATATCCGGTTGCCAAAAATAAATGGTTGATTAGTATTCAAAACAAAAATGTAATAAATCGGGATCCTGCGTAGCACGCCACGTATTCGTTAATATGTACCATTGAATGAGTTGTGAATATTGAATCGACTGGGGCCTAATGCTCTGAGCATTTCACTTATATTTCATTACTATTCCATTGCAAACACCCAATCAAGGAGGATAATAATTTAGGAGAATACCAAATGACGCCATTTTGGGTGTTTGCAATGGAATAGTAATGAAATAGTAATGAAATTCTCAGAGCAGCATTAGGCCCCTGGTAATCTACACAACTTATGTCTTTAAATTCAAGAGGCACGGTAAGCTCTATTGTTTTTAGATTTTGGAGGTCCTAATCGAATTAGGTCTCATAAGTTTGCACATGTTAGGATTTTTCATATTCTGTTACGAAGGATATAAACTTCCCTTCATCGTCTCGATTAAAGACTTCGATGATTTTACACCAAAGCGCTCGTAAAAACCACCTGCATCATGTTTCGTATTCACTTACGCAGTTAGGGAATTAAAAAGAAAAGTGAGCTCATGCACGAGGAAAAGGTATGACGCCATATTAGAAACCCACGCAAGAAATTGCAAAAAAACATTACTTACTCAGAACAACGTCTTTGACTGGAGCTGCAGAGCTCGTTGCCAGAAGAACGACAAGGATTGACAGTTGGCGCCAAAACGAGGCGGCGGGCGAAGATGGCCGCCTCATGTTTCAAGCGGGGTCTCAACTCCGGCTATGGATCCATTAGCTTCTAGAACAAAGATAAATAGGATTATTTAAGGCATTTGTACAGTGTTACTGACGAATTGGGTAAGTCAATTACGTTAGAAAGTATTCGGAGATTATGGGAAACGGATGTAAAAAATGTGTAAAAATAATCAAATTAAAACAACAAATGTTGTACATTTCCGCATTAATAAGACAGATTCGTTAAGGCGATAATGCGGAAGATTCGGAAGATAAATTATAAAAGAGTACAAATGACACGCGACGAACAGACAAAGAATCGTATCGTGTCAAAGAAAAGTTGATAAACTCAGTAACTTGTATGAGTTCCCGAAATACCGCGGCCGATGCAAGAGCCAAATCCCATATCATTAAACTAATACTAATTGGTCGTATTTTGTTCCAGTTGACAGCGAAAATTTATAATTTTATCAAAATTTATTATTGCGTCTGCGAACTTTAGGAACGCCATTTGTCATAACACCTTCCTGAAAATCAAATCGACCGAGCTTAATGATGGCCTTCTAATTCTAAATCCTAACGTTACGCTAACGTTTTTCATTAAAATTGTGTTTTTATGAATTACCGTGCAATAAATAATGAATATGTTGAAATATGAAAATGTGGTCAACATTTGAACTGTATTTTATCCTTATTAAATGTTTTACTTCTTTCTTACTAGTCGTTCCCTCATGGCTGAGGATCGTGAGTGTCATGGTTGATGGAACGGGGCCTGACCAGGGATCTCCAATTTGTTCCGTCCTGTCTGTCAGACAAGCCCCAAGACGTGCCCCGTGTAAACCAAGCTGCAGGTATCCCTGCGTGTGTCGAAACACTAACATGTTTAATTGTTCATTAATTTGTAAAGTTGAACACAATAACAAATCAAATTAATGTGAGAAGTGACTAACCTCCTCGACACAGGAAATCCTAGTGAGGAAGTTAGGAACTCAACCTAGCCTAGCCCTGCCCAAACTGATATGATTTATTTATTTATTCTAAAAGTATGTACCTACATTCTGTAAACATTTTTAAGTCTAAAATAAATCCATTATTCATTATTATTGTTATACCAATAACAGAAAAAATAGGTTTAAGAATTCACGAATATGGGTAAACATGCTAAAACTGAAACATCTGTCTCAAGACCGAAAATAGTTCAACTACCCAGGGTAATAAAACTCAATACGTAATAATACTCGGTCCAAAGCCGTTTCGGCTAAAATATAGACCGAGAGCGCGTGAAAACCAATAAATGCATTCCTTATAACTGCACCCTTCAATACTTCACTTGTTCTGAAAGCTATAAGCATTGAGTTTGAAGAGTTAGTCGAATAATGTCTGAATGGAAAGCTTACTAGTGAGTTAAAGGTTTTTGCTATATCAGAGCAATATTCTTGAGAAAGATTATTGTTGGATGCAATGCAAGGTATAGTAGGTTTAGTTTGCATATATTAATCGTTTCGTTTATTTCAAACTGTACAGTACATTAGAAACTTGTTTAGCAAAGTAAACAAGGGATGTATCGCTACTCCCTAAAAAGGGCGAACCCTGTGTTTTAGTTTAGGATAAGTTGCTGCTACTTCCCTAGATTGAAGATAAATTGCACATACTGGTGCTCAATTAAACTTCCGCTTAAATGACATACTGTCTCTGGCAGTTCCCAAGCGTGAGAGAGTGACAGCATAACTTTAAGTGCCCGTCAAACTTTAAGGCTCTATAAAAGCCGTTCTTAGCTCTGAGAGCTATCTTATGCGCTTAAAAATTTCCTATGGCGAAACCTTCATCTGACATAGCTGAGACAACTCTTAGAGCTGAGAAAGGTTTATTATAACTGGCCTAAGTAATTTCGTCAGAGTCGCAACGTACGAGTATTTCAACCACACTTTGTATTAGAAACCAAAGCTAGGGTATTTTTACAGCAGATTTAAGAATGATTTACTGGTTTTCAATAGACGGCAAGGCGACTGAAACTACTTTCAACAAAGAACTCTAAAGCTTGTGCTGAATTTCGATCTTATCGTAGTTTGAAACGTTAAAATTCATTTGTGACTTCTACATTAATGTTTGCGATCACCCCAAAGCGTAGAACGACGAAAAATGGCACCTAATGCTTTGTAAAAAATCAGCCATTACATTTTAGTTTTCTAGTCTATCAAAGACTGCCATGCAACCATTTTCATTCCTGAGCTTTATTTTTCCAGGTAATTTTTCAGATCAGATAAAGTCCCTAAATCTGAATCGCTAAAAACCTGAAAAAACACCTTCTGAATGCACTTGATACGTTGCTTTAATAAGTATAAAAATAATTTGCGTCTGGTAATGCTCCCACCTCAAAGGTCGTTGCCACACGGTGTAAAATTAAACATTAAAATAAACAGGCGTATAAAATAACATTAGTTTTGATTTAAGCCCGGCGTGTAATGAAAGGGCTGTTATGAACTTATGAACAACATAACATAACGTCACGTCTTTTCTCATGTGGACTGGCAAAGGCACAGTGACGCCGACGTTTGCCTAGTGGGTCACGTGCGGACAGACGGACAAGGATCACTTTATTCTTGGTTCCTTTTTAGGAAGAGACTATATATCCAATTGGCTGCGCCTGCGGGGTAATGCGGCTCGCCAAACGTTTGTTGTATTCAACAAGCGTTCGCATACGCAACCTATGTACGATGACGGGCCGCCTGACAGTTTCGCAGCGGCTGACCAATCACAGCTCTCTTACCTCGTCCCCCGCCGCCCGTAAATTGGTGAGTTGTGTTTCAAAGGAAAATGTATCTATGCGTTCTCCACTGGATAAGTGCTCCCTGTTTTTAGGGTTACGATCCTTAAAAGAAAATAAACTGTCAAGTTCGAGTAGGACTTTACGCACCAAGGGTTCCGAAAATATGTAATTGGTTTACATGGATAACATCATATATTTTAGTTCTTTATGTGGAAACCTAATTTAATTATACCTACACCAATTACGCTCTCCAAGTGTGATCTGAACTTTTGGTTCGCAAGTCCTACTCCCACTTGACCGTTTATTGTTTGACAAACCCCCTTTTTATCAAAACCACCAATGTAGTCTTCAGACTCATTTTCTAAGGAATATTGTATGAACTAGTAAAGTAAATAATCTTCTGAGTTCGCTCCCGATTTCACAAACAATGTAAACGGTAATGTGTTATTGCCTTTGGTTTTGGAATTGGTTTATTTTCAGCGGTGGAATCACTCCGTATGAGGTTTCAATTACCAACACTAATTAAGCAGAAGAAGAAATATATAAGAGAGCTTTTAGGTAATGATATCCTACTGTGACGTTCGAAAGAGATGCTATAGAAGAAGAAGGTAAGTACTTAATGTATATTTTTTTTAGTCAAAATCTTTATTTTATATAGTTTTTTATGTAACACAATCGCAAAATTAATCTTCTACAATCTAGCCCGATGAAAGGTACGAGCTCCAAAAATAGTGCAGCTTTCATAAAAAAAGTAAGGAACGTTGTAACTCCTGAGCTCTGTTTAATGTAACTTTTCATTAGATCGTATAGCACGTGACCGCACCTCGTATATCATCGGTGTTGAAGGGTTAACCACATTTAAGAATAGATACATCAAGGAGGGTTAAAATTGAGATTACTTTTTTATTGTATTCTAACCCTTATATGGAGAGTCTAAAAATACGTACATTTCATATTCATGGTGTAGTCACTACACTGTAGTCAATTGTTTTTGTATTGTTGTACCAAACTAACATCATTTATAACTCATGCTCGCGACTTCGACAGTGTGTACTTCGGAATTGTCATTTAGCGGATCAAAAGTATTCCTAAGCTCATCCAGATCTAATACCACCTATGTTAGACAAAAACTAACTGTGTACGGTCGCCTGCGCCTAAAAATATAAGCAGTATATTAAGCGGGAATCAGCGGGATTCACTCGTTAATATGACCGCCCGTATAGTTTTAGACGCAGGCGACCGTACCTTTCATTCAAATCTGTCCATCGTTTATAACAATACGACATTTGTTTATAAAGATTCATATATTTTCAGAAATTCGTCAATATGTTTGTTAGCAACCTGTATCTATACTCCAGTTACTATACTCGAACATTCCCGCGTAAGAACTCGCGAACATTAGCCAGTACAATCTTTGACTTTTGATGTTCTATATTTTTGTTTCACCACCATACTGCGCTCCATAACTGGCATTGCTGACGTGGGCGTGCAGATCGCCAAACTTAAGGGGGGTTGGGCAGACCATGTATGTCGAATGCACCCGGACTGGAGGCAAAAGATAGCCACCGAATGGGTACCTACAGTTGGCCACCGGACCAGAGGAAGGCCCAGAAGGAGATGGCGGGACGACCTGGACAAGTTCCAATCAGAGTGGGTCACTTAGCTGTGACTCTACCTGTGCTCTGTGACTCGACTCTAGCTGTGGGCTCAAAATGAGGAGGCTTTTGCCCAGCAGTGGGACACAGACAGTATAGGCACAGAATAACTAATGGTATAGGCTAGTTTAAAAAAATGTACCGGGCATTATTGCGTACGTTTTTGCTGCGAGATTAGCAACATAAACGATGCAGTACTCCAAAGAATTGCACTCGGCAATAAAGTTTTCGTTTGCACAGAAAGGCAACGAAATTCCCGACAACAGCCGAATTTTGTAAGCGCATAGATACACGGTAGGTATTGACAAAACCATGTGTTGTCAATGTCAACGTTCGCTAAGTGTTTCGCAATATCGTTACGAGTGTTACTAAATTACTATGATCTATGCTGAGTAATTAAGCTGGCGACAGACGAAATGGCGATAATTGTAGCTAAAAGTATTTTTTTAAAAGGCGCTTACAATACGCTGGTTTTACGTGCGACTGTTGACAAAATAGAATAACTGCTGGAAAATACCCTAAGGCTGAAGTTCATCACTAATAATGTAGTGTAGTAATGGCATACACATAATAAATGAAACCTTACAAAATCTTAAAGTTTTACTTCTCTCCTTGATAGACAGACAACTTTCGAACGGCTGTGATACGGTTTCAGACGTCATACATTCCAGTAACTTTTACTTTTAATTTGAAAAAAGTCAAACCGTTTTCAGCACTTCAATGCCACAGATAGACATACTACCACCTCTCTTTTCTCTTATTACCATGGCATGAGGTTCAAAATCAAAAGTCAAAAGTACCTATGCTGGGGCTATGTGCGGTTAAGGGTTGAAATATTTCATCATCGGAAAACTTACGGGCATATAAGAAATAAATTGGGTTGATATCATTTCTCTTAGGCTATAGGCACTTTGCTCCCTCATATTTTAGATTTCAGATTTCATTCATTTGCCATGTTACTGTATTCTATCTAATCAATATTAAGACTCGGGTTTTCATAAGTACAGATAGAATGACCACAGAGGTCGTTGGATCGCCACACATATGGCAAGACGAGTTACCTGTAAACCTAAACTGTGAACCCCGTAGTCCATAAATAGTACACACGTGGTTCACACCATCAGTACCGAGTTTAATGTACCGATAGATATTCGATGAGCGCTGTGCTGTCGACTGTACTTTATCGATAGATTCCCGATGGGGCTTTGAAATTTGGCAGTAATGTGTAAGCAAGAAGAATAGATACCTACTTTTTATAGAGAAGGATCGTAGCAAGTAGAGTTTATAGTGGAGAGTCTGAGCGTCTACCTGCCCTCCACTCATCTAGGGCAAACACGAAGAATACTCTGCAACATTGATTTATTTGACAATCTGACCTAGTACATAAATGAATAATTAACTAACTACACTATAACTAACCTACAAGTTAAACTAAATTAAAAATTTCTCCCGATCGCTGCTGGACAGACGGGTGCCCAAAACGCTAGCAGCGTTACTTCGCTGTATGTTGTATCGCGATGCTGATGTGTTGAGCGAGGTAGGTGCTCTGCGGTCACCTGATGATGCTTCGTCGAGCCGCGAGTAGATAAACTTGGAAGGTCCAGTTGAAATGACCGTCAAGGAAGTTACCATCATACATATAAACTCGCCGAATCACGACGATTTGAAAGTTTCGTACTTCTTTTAGGAAAACCTACTTTATCTTTTGTCTGTCCACTAGATTCAAATATGGTATACCATACACAACAGTAGAGCAACAGACTCTTCCCTCCATTTTCCCGCCAAAGCCCATCACGTCCGAAGGTGCGTCGCAGACGCCATCGCCAGGAAGTTTACCCCGCACGTGCGCAGCTCACAGGATGTTTTAAATTTCGAACGCGGATTCGAATGGCGAAATGGCCAGTACGTAACGTTAGCGGGTAATTAGCCGCCATTGTTGAAACGTTGTTTATTGTTGGATTTGCGTTGAGCTACTGTTTTTGAGTTTCTAGAATAGATTATAAACCAATTAAGTAGGTACCTACCTAGGTACCTTCAACGCTTCGGTATCCACCAGAGCACGCAGTGAAATTATATTTGGTAATCTTTAAAAAAAAACGAGCATCATCAACATCATAATTATGACTAAAAAGAGATGTAAGTATAAAACTACATCAACCTGTGAATGTATTTCGGGGCTTATGTTTACCAGATAGTGTATCATAAAAACTGCCGCCGACGCCATCTGGTGGCTTCAACCATGCCCCGTGGTGTGACTATTTGTTTATTGTTCAATAACATTTATCTGTTGAGTGTCATAATTGGTGGTGATATGGAGAAAGAAAATAAATATGAGGATAGAAGGGAATGTGAGAGAAAGGGGGGAATATTTATCATGAAGCTAAGGTTCATAGAAAATCTGTACGCTGTAACGAGTATTTTTTCGAAATAGCAAAAGGATTTCTTGTAGCACCACTATAACTAGTAGCTCTGTGAGCTGTAGACCTCGCGAGTATGTCGGTGGGAAAGCTGAACTGCTAACACACATAAAAAAATAACCCAAATAATTTTCTTTCAATAACACATACAAACTTATGAATGTACCTGGTTACGTACATGCAGTATGAAAGTAGCCGCACCAATAACTTTGTAAACTACATTTCGCGATCTTTAATACAACCTATTGATTTTTTACTAAAATTATATAGTCTGTTTCACTCTCATGGTCTTTACAAATCCAACGACACCTCATTTGTTAATATCCATTGAGCCGTTTGGGTTGTAGCGATTTTTTTACATTTTAAAACCCCATATCTCCGCCATTTTGAAAAAAAACAAAAAACTGGCTCGAGTAAAAAATTCTATTTATTTTTCCAACCTGCTCACAAAATTTCACGAGAATCGGTTCATAAGTGCGACCTGTAGAGGAGAACAACCGGACAGACATACGAAAGCATTTTTGCCCAAACCTGAAAAGGAGACGCTTCGCTCGCTCGGTCAATTAACACATCTAAATACTAGTGGCTCTGTGAGCTGTAGACCTCGCGAGTATGTCGGTGGGAAAGCTGAACTGCTAACACACATAAAAAAAAATAACCCAAATAATTTTCTTTCAATAACACATACAAACTTATGAATGTACCTGGTTACGTACATGCAGTATGAAAGTAGCCGCACCAATAACTTTGTAAACTACATTTCGCGATCTTTAATACAACCTATTGACTTTTTACTAAAATTATATAATCTGTTTCACTCTCATGGTCTTTACGAATCCAACAACACCTCATTTGTTAATATCCATCGAGCCGTTTGGGTTGTAGCGATTTTTTTACATTTTAAAACCCCATATCTCCGCCATTTTGAAAAAAAACAAAAAACTGGCTCGAGTAAAAAAATCTATTTATTTTTCCAACCTGCTCACAAAATTTCACGAGAATCGGTTCATAAATGCGACCTGTAGAGGAGAACAACCGGACATACGAAAGCATTTTTGCCCAAACCTGAAACGGAAACGCTTCGCTCGCTTCGCTCGCTCATCTGTTTCACTCTCATGGTCTTTACGAATCCAACGACACCTCATTTGTTAATATCCATCGAGCCGTTTGGGTTGTAGCGATTTTTTTTCTCCGCCATTTTGAAAAAAATCAAAAAACTGGCTCGAGTAAAAAATTCTATTTATTTTTCCAACCTGCTCACAAAATTTCACGAGAATCGGTTCATAAATGCGACCTGTAGAGGAGAACAACCGGACATACGAAAGCATTTTTGCCCAAACCTGAAACGGAGACGCTTCGCTCGCTTCGCTCGCTCGGTCAATAATAATAATAAGTAACTATTAGAATAGTTGCTAGATGGAGGATAAAAACATATTTTTACGTTTATTCAACACTTAACTATGCCATGATCATAGATTTACTTTAGACCGCAATTTAAATCTACAGGACCGTTAGAGGTGATTGTTTTATCGCAAACCACAAGAACTATACCTGCATCTGATATGGACCTGTACTGTATACTCACGTGCGAGGCTGATGTGCATATTTAGTATGTACTTACATTACAGACTATCAATATCAGATTTAAAGGCAGCACAGATACTATAATAGTTATAGGCAGTCTATAGAAAGCAATGATGTAGTTGTGCGAGTGAATGTGACCGCGCTATGGGGTTGAATTGCATGTGATATTTATTTTCCTCTCACTTATGTATGGACTTTTACAGGTCGGTGTACAAATTTTAAATCAGCCTCAGCTTGTCTCGAGAGTACAGTCACAGATTACTAAATAGTTACTACGTAAGTATACAGTGTGTTGTCTCTACAGAGGCCATAGACGTTTTGATATGTGCATTTTCCTTTGAAAAGCCGACGCATCCTTCAATAATAGCCTACTCTGCTTATCATCAAGAGTACACCAGAGCAAGAACTATCAGAACTCACTTCTAAAGTCTTTTCCAAAAGTGGTCTATTTATAAATATTTACAACCTCTAAGTTAAAAGAGAACCCTTAAAAGGGTTGCTTACCGATAAGGGCGTATGATGTTTTAGCCCTATTTTGAGTCTGGCATGCACTTACATAAATGTCTTCGGGTTTTCGTTCTTACATTACAATTCTTACATTACAGTTCTTACTTTAGGTAATTAGGTCCTTTAGCTCTACTTGGTCAAGGGATTAGTGATATCTACCCAACATTTAAATAACACACTCTTGCCCCGTGTAGTTCATATTATAGCTCATCGTGTAGCTTATCTCAAGAGGCGATGTGTAAGATAGGATAATTTAAAATTACTGAAGTTGAGCTGAAGCTTCCACTCGCACTGTAAAATGGGTCCTGGCAGAATTACCAGCGTTGCAGTTATCTGCAACACATGCTGAGCCAGGGCCTATTCACTGTGGAATATGCACATGTATAGTTTCTTTCTATATTTTTTTTAAGTTTTGTAAGGATCTTTATTGTATTTGTGTGTATTCTTACAGTGAATAAATGGATTATCTACTTATCTATCTATCTATCTATTTTCTTCTAAAGGAAACGCATTCATGGCCATTTTCTTTGACAACAACGTTGCCTTTATACGTCGCCAGAGCCGACCCAAATACTTCAGACTCGTTTATTTTATTAGCAAAAATCTGGTCTGTATAATAACAACAAGAAACCCCTTCATCTAATTATACAACGTGCATGAGTTCGGTCAAAAGCTCAAAACTGAAACTCTGTACACATCTATTCTGGTAAATTGTATACGTTATGCTCTGTTTGGTTCGACCAGTCCACTAGCCAGATTATTTCAAACCATTTGGAGGTAAACATTATCGATTCTTTGACACGGAAGTAAAAGAACCTTGGTTTCGCCGTATTGACGTCTAACGGCCGAAATTAATAACCTATCTTCAATCCACAATCTGCAGATTTGAGATTGCTAGTGTCAATTTTGACATAAATCCCATTTTTTTTTTTCTCCGTCTTTATCCAAATGAATGGAAAGGCAATGGCCATCAAAGCCGTACAGCCATGTCTTCAGTGTTTACGTCTTCTTATTGTTTCAAAGGTTTCAAAAGGCCGAAGCCAGGTCTTCCGTATTTGACATAAATCCCATAGCGCAACTGTCAAATGTAATGCGTAATCTGCAGATCACGGATAGAGATAGGTTATTGGGATCGGCCATTAATCCTTCTTTGTTATTGCTTATTTGTTAAAAGTTTATTATAGGTAGGTAATAATAAAGTCAATTAAAATTTAAACGCAGGTGAAATTGACCAAGCCAAGCCTTGTAGAATGGTAGTTTTAACGCTCTACAATTTTAAGTTAGAGTTGGCCAAAATAAAAGGTGTTTGGGTCCCGTAAGGCCGAGTCGGGGGAGAGGCTAGGGTTGCCATCTTCATGCCAGTCAACTGGCCTCGAGTATTTAACTATCTACTTTTTACTGGCTTACTTACTGGCTCAGCTAAACAAAGCACGACGTATAACTATTATAATGTTCGGTGCTGTTTTCTGTCTGTTCGTTCGCTGGTTCTGCAACTTTGTAGCCTGAATTCGCAAGTAGGTGTACTTAGTTGCTTTTACATATTATTTCATATTCATATTCTTTTATTGCACAGTAACTTAATAATAAAACTTAAATAACATAATAGTGCGCAAAGGCGAGCTTATCTCTTAAGAGAGATTTCTACCAGCAAACCTAGGCAGGACAGGAAAGATGGTGCTGAGAGGATAGTCCTAGTGCACAAAGATAAAAATAAACTGAATAAAACTACACTTGCTATAAAATAAATAAATAATAAATAAATATATAATAATTATGGTATTGTTTAGTTTATCTAGAAAGATAGAAGATCCAGAATATGAACGCAATAATTATTGTATAATTTTATTTCAGGCACTAGTGAAACAAGGCAGAGTCACACACATGGTCAGCAGAAAATAAAATAATTATGCTATTTATTTTAAATAAATGATCCTCAATTGGCAAAGCATGGAGTTAGAGGCAAAAATTCATGTTTATTCAACTTTGTTCCAAAATAAAACCCACCCTACGAAAAAATACACTTTCGCGTAAATATCCAACAATTACATTTCAATGCTTTATTAGGAATCTATTCATATTCATTCGTTCGGTATAAAATTGTAAAAACACCACTCGATAGTTACCCTAAATACCGACTATAGCAATTGTCTCCTGCCGACCTTTTGGCAAATAATAGGCCCCCTATGCAATGTATATTATTCTATTGTACCCGAACGATTTGTAAATCGTCGATAAGTAGCTGAGATTCGGGGGATAGAGGTGGGAGTTGGACTTATCGATGAAATCGTCAGCTCTATCGATATACGCGATATCTCAACAGTGGGTTCCCTTAGAGGCTGATGATGATGATGATGATGATGATGATATCGATACTATATGGGTATATTATATACATTTTATTCAGTCCAATTTTTTAACGTCGAGATAACAATCAAGTTTATAGTAACTTGTGTACAACATCATAAGAAGCATCTTCACGCCTTTCCCATATGAGATGGCAAAGAGACCAGAATTGGGGACCTATGTGTGTGTAAGACCAGAGCATGCAAATTTTTTTTATATACTGAGTTGAAGTTTTCTGGAGTATCGATATCGACAGTTTCTAATATAATGTCAACTTAACATTCTCAAGCACCAAAATCGTTATTCAATTGGTGGCACCAGTACAACAGGCCATAACGGCTAATACTATCAAAATACGTGTTTAGAATTACGCGGCAGATTTTGATATTTCGTAGTTTATCGTATCGACGACCCACACGGTCCAATTTACTTTATACTTTATTGCACAGAAAACATAATACAGACACTTAATATTAGAAAAAACATGTACAAAGGCGAGCTTATCTCTAATAAGAGATCTCTTCCAGCAAACCTAGGATAGAGAGGATAATTTAATAAAAGGTAGACCTACATAAGTGCACAACGATCAATATTGGTACGGTGATAGCGATTCGAGAGGCATCACAATTCAGAACTATGAAAAATAACTTCTAAAAAGTGGCCAAGTGCGAGTCGGATTCGCTCATGAAGGGTTCCGTAGTAGCAAGTAATATAAAACTAGATTTCATAGTGTTGGTATGAATGACAAAGTTATCTTTGCGGTTTTTAATAAATGTTTTATATCTTAAAAACTGCTTATTATATTTTGTTCAAACCAATTTTCATCGAAAGTTTATATTGAGATACACAGCATATATATTTTATAGATTTGTCACTTTCTTACTTTAAAAGTTAGACGGGGGGGGGACACAATTTTTTCCACTTTGGATGGGTCTGTTTCTTTAAAGATTGACTTTGAGGAAAAATGGTTTTAGAAACCTCCACTTCATTTTTAAAGACCTATCTATAGACACCCCACACATGTAGGTTTGATGAAAAAAAATTTTTGGGTTTCAGTTTCATGTTTTCAGTTTCAGTTTCTTAAATTATTTTTTTTAGTTTTTGTATAAAAATCGTAAAGCCGTTAATACATCTACGTACCAAGTTTCAACTGTGTAGTCCTAATAGTTTTGGAATAAAGTTGCTGTGACATACGGACGGACGGACGCGGACTGACGGACGGACAGACAGACTTGACGAAACTATAAGGGTTCCTTGTTTCTCTACGGAACCCTAAAAAGTATCATGTCTTCGGAAGCTGTCAACTTAGTTTATTAGTTAGTTCGGTTTGTCGTGTTTAGAATTGCACGCTGTAAACCTGTGTCAGTAGCTGCTGATTAAGTTCCCTATGTATGAAAATTATTGAGCAGGTAACTCTGATTACCTAACTAAATTATGTCATTTGTTAATTATTTTCTAAGTATTTACATATACTTACTTAATATTTATATTTCTGGATGAAATAATTTTTGTCAAACGTTAAAGGGCCATTTTGGAGACATCATTCCGCCCAACCAAGAACCATTAGCAGATCATATAAATAGAGTTGATCATCACCTCTAAAAGAAATTACGAGCGGATACGGTTCTAAAACAATAAATATTGCCAATTTAATTCGCATTACTGGCCTCGGATTGTTTATGCGAGTGTTCTGCTGAAGTTTTCAGTAATCGATTGAACCCACGCCATGTTTATTTCGGAACGAACCTACGTTTCACGTGTCAAGGTATTGTTGCGAGTGTCAGATCGTCAGATCTGTGTGATGCGAGCCAATTCGAAATTCAAATTCTTATAATGGAATCATGGAATGTGTGTGATGAGATGATGAGTGCCAATAGGCTTGTGGCCTGTCAAGTCAAAATAGATACTTTTTATGAACTGTCAAAACGGAACTTTTGTTCCCGAGTTCTATGAACAGAATGACGTCATGGAAAAGTGCCATCAAATGCTGGCTTTTTTTGCACAAAATTGACTTTATAAAATATATCTGCTGGAAATATACAATTCTGAGAATTTCAAGCCATTTTGTACATAATGATTCAACATAAGACTTGTTCCTAGATTTATTAGATTACCTAGGCCACAAGCCTATTCTAAATTCGAATTTTAAAACAGTATTTTTTTTTGGAATTTTACACAATAGTTGAGCGTTTTCAGGTAATTATCAGAAATAATCCGTTAGTAGAGTATTTTAGTTAGCATCGTCGTTGTTTATTCGAACCCGGCGACTGAAATATGGGACACAGGAAAATTAATATCTATCTACGCCTGCATGCCTTCTTTTGAATTCAATCAGGATTAGATTAATTAATTCCGGAAGCCCACACTAGTCTACACTTGAAATTATTAAACCTATAATTTGTAACAGTAATTATATCTGTCTGATTTGATACTTGTTAAGCGAGATATGGTACTTTACTAACATAAAACCACCCTCTTTATGTCAGCACATGTATTCATTTGCAAAGATGTGTCTTTTTCTGTGTAACGTTGATTTCAGAAACATCATAGACTAGCATACTGTGCTTTGAATGTGCCACCCAATATGGGGGAAGGCATAATGCAATATTTTTGTATTCTTCTAATCAACGTAAGTATTGTAAATTTTACATTATTTTGTGAAGAAAGTGCAGGACGTGTAAAAATTGCCGAATACGCCAGTCGCCATTATGGGTCTAAACGCCTCATACTGGCGACTGGGGCTGTCATTTCCGTGCGATAAACAGTGACAGCTTCACCAAGACATTCAATGTCTGTCAAACTTGAGTTGTTGTTCTGTATTCGGATCCAAATATGACGCTGCCTCCAGAATTTGGAGGTCTGCATTCCATCCACAAATCGGATCCACTGTGGAAGGAAACATCCACATCCACCAAGGTGAATGACAGTTGTAAACCAGACCTCAATATAGTCTGGAGCGGCCTTTTATTGGGTTTGGTGAGGCGGAAAATTTAAATGGCCATATCTGCGGCCACTTAGCTATTCGGTCAGCCAGCACTATTTGAAGTTCTGTGGGCTATAAACCGAAGATTTCTTTAGGGATTTCCGCTGTCGTCACTATAAATAGCAGCTCTCCGCGAGGTGTTTCGTTGTATGTTATTTATCTTGAGTTTTAATTTTTAATAGGCGAGGAAGTGAAGTCAAAACATTGGGAGTGAGGAATGGCTAGGGGGTATTTCCTTGCTCTTATGGAAACCCGTATTTAATGGTATTAGCTGTAATGTGGTTACTGTGATTTAGGTGTCAGTCATCGGAACAATGGCATTTCAATTAAAACTAGATGTTTACCGAGGAGCACATGCCTTTGCCCTCCTCAAATTGGAGTAAGATTTAGCCATGCCACACCACTGTGTTGTCAGGCACACTTGAAATGTTAATAAGTTCAAAGGAAATATTCAGGAAATATGAAAAGTGTCACCGCTGATATTCAAGGTTTTTTCTACCGTATAATAAGTAACGAATCTATCTGCTTTGAAATTGTAATTTATCAACAACAAAAGTGATTCTAACTAAAAAACGCTTTGAAATCACTTTTATTAGCTCTCAGAATAAATGAACTGTGGCTCCCTCTTCTTCTTCATCTCCCTATTCAATTCAAAATATTTATTTCAGATAGCATACATTTTGACACATATACATCCATAGGTAGATATTATTTTATCATTATAAAAAAGTTTAAAATTAAACTAAATACATCATCCATGAATAATAAATAACACCCACACTCACACCCTGCTCACACAGTCACACACACCCTCTCACACACACAAAACATCGTCCTAAAATATAATTATAATTTATGGTTTGTTACTGCGAAGGTGCACATCCATCCAGTACTTCAACATAGGGCTGTCCACCTTCCCAGCCAGAGTGCTGAGGATAGTGTTGGAGCTGCCGAAAAAGCGGTTTCTTAACGAGGCAATCCTCTTTCTCATTATTGCAAAGAAATCGTCAATCCTAGCTTCGGCAAACATAGCCGAGGCGCTGCAATATCGCGGCAGCCCCAACAGTATTCTCAGCGCATTATTATATTGGACGCGCAGGGCGCTGTAGGCCCTCCGCGTATAGCTGACCCACAAGCCACTAGTGTAGAAGGACTGACAAAATGCTCTGAAAAGTGTCAATTTGACAGCCCTTGTACACTTCGCAAACCTGCGGGCCAGCATATTACATCGGACCGCCATCGCCCTGCGCTCTCTTTCAATATCAATGTCATCTACGAGCCCCTCCGTGACCACGTGACCCAGGTACTTGAAATGTGGAACCCGCTTGAGAGGTGCTCCACACAATGACACAACCGGATCCTTATCAGGCGGTTTAGTCACTCACTTTTCTTCACATTATACCTGAGCCCGTGTGTAACAGCGTAGGACTCACAGACATGTAAAAGTTTTCTAAGGGCCTTGACCGAGGGACTCAGCAACACCATATCATCAGCATAAGATATGTTATTAACGATTGTGCCATCGATTGAGCATCCAATACCGGTGTTGCTGAGCTCCCCGATCAGCTGATTGATGTAAAGATTGAATAACTTGGGAGATGTAAGTCCGCCCTGCCTGCCTGACCCCGCACTCAAGGCTATATGAATTGCTAAGCGAACTCACCCATTTTACTGCATTAGTTTGATTTTGATACCAAAATTTAAAAATGGAAACTAACTCAGTCGGTAGTCCTGTGTGAGTTAGCTTATTCCATAGTATATCATAAGATACAAGATCAAAAGCCTTTGACAAGTCAAGAAAACATGCATAGATGTGTGTTTTCCTGTCAGTATAGTACCGGACGGTCTGCTTGAGAGCCAGAATTGCACTTTCAGTGGACAGTCCGGGCCTAAACCCGAACTGGGCATCATGTATGTGAAGATGTTTATCAAGTTGACAATCAAGCAAACCATCCAGCACCTTAGCCACAGCAGTTGCCAAGGATATTGGTCTGTAATTATCCTTGTCAGAAGCGTCTCCCGTTCTATTTTTAATAATTGGTACTACTATAGTTTTCATTAAATTTTCAGGCAGGTAAGAGTGTCCCACACAAAAGTTAAAAAACATTTTAAGCACCCTAGGTAGGTGTACACCAGCGCACTTCAGGTGCTCGACACTCAGACCATCATGTCCTGGTGACTTACCCCGCTTCATATCTCTAATAGTTAACATTACTTGATTGTATGTAAAACGCAAGGGTTTGTCACCAGTATCAGCGCTAGTCCGGGTGCCGGACACTGGAGTGTCACTGGACGTGTCAGTGTTACTGGAAAGATCAGAAACAACACGGAAATTATTTTCAAACAAGTTTGCTATTTCATGGTGGTCAGACAAACCATTAACAGTCACTGGATGACCAGGCTTAGGATTTAATTTATTTGTTTCTTTCCAGAATTTTGAAAAATCTTTTGTATTATGGCTGGAGGCAAGAATATCCATTTTTATTTGTTCCGAATTCTTTTGACACCACTTAAGCTTTGATTTAAAAATCTTTCTGGAATTTTTCATTAGATCATATATATGACCAGATTCCGGCTTATTATGTAAGACCCAATTTTGAAAACAAAGCCTGGCTTCACCATGAGCCTGTTTCACATATTTATTCCAACCTGTTATGTAGGATTTTTTCCTCAAAGAATTAGAATTACAGTTGCTATTTACACTGTGACTGGAAATAGACGCCTCACAAAGAATATCAACTATGCTATTATACATATTATTAATTATTTGCCTGTGTTCTAAATTGCTACACATCATATCACAACATTCACTAAGTTCACTGGGGAAGTCGATCTCTTTCAATTTTAAATTACATAAATTTCTAAAAAGGTTTATTTGCTCAGTATCCCTCACACCCCAGTGAACCTTATTTTGTTTAACATTAGATGAGCTAACACTACGCGGCAGCACACTAAAGTTACAAGTTATTTCCATCGGAATGTGATCTGACCAAGACACATCATAACATATCCTGACCTTAGTTATGGATTGAAAAGCAACTCCGGTAACTATACAATGGTCAAGCCACCTCTTGCAGCCGTGGGCATCACTGATATAAGTGTAGTTATCAGAGTCTAAACCTAAAACTTACCTATGACATAACTTACCTATGACATACCCCGATTTATTTATCTCTTAACATCCCGATTCCTTTTAAATTCAAATAAAAATTGCTGTAAATGACAGCTCGATTGAATAACTTATTCATCCATCATCTTTGGGTGCCATATATCGATCCGAAGAAAAGGCGGGTTTTGAAATATAACAGGTCAAGCCAAGTTTCTTCGCCCCTGCCGTGTGGATGGGTACACACACTCTCTCTTTCCCACCCTTTACGAGAAAGAGGGGTTATCCCCTCAATGAGATAATCAGGTGCCAAGAAACTTGGCGCGACCACTATGATACAAAGTAGCCATTATACTTAAATTGTATTGGCATGCCTCAGCCAATCTTAAGTGAAGCCATTTCAGGAGATTGATGTTATAACTATAATAATAATAATATTTCATGTTACACGAACGCATTCATGCATGTTGCAAGTGCATGTTGCAAGTGTGGAAAGATTTGCTCTCGTATTTAAATGGATTAGGTTGAATAATTTAATAGAATAGATCTTTATTTGTAAAACATAGGTGTATATAACAAAGGTCTTAGGAATACGTTTAAATCGTAGGTATCTCTATGTTTCGCGCAATGGCATACAAATATTATTATTTATTGACTGATACTATATTTACCTATTTAACATGCAGTTATGTAATCAATCAGTCAATAAAAACAGGTGTGATTGAGGTAGTCAGTGGTGTAAGCTATATACAGTGTCGGTGTCGAAGAGATATTCATTTACGGTGTAGTAGGCCTTGGATGTAAGCAATTTCTTAAGATTATATTTAAAAATACTTATATTATTCATCGCTCTTAATTAACGTTGCATTAACGTTGACTGACTGGCTAAAATTGGCCGCAACTGTGCTTTTGCCACCTTGTACGGGAAAATCGTAAAGATAAATATAAACATTTACACACAGGCACATACAATACATTGCTTCTGGCCCCACACTAGGATACCCTTCGTCGTCGGAACCAGAAACAGCGACATCACAAACAATATGTTAACATCCAAGACCTGGGTTTTTGTCCAAGCCGGGATTCGAACCCCGGACCACGAAGAATGAAGAAGAAGATGAAGACATGACATGACCATGAAGATATACTGTACGTAAGTTTGTTACAATTATAGCTGATTTCAAGTTCACCATCATAGAAGGCCAATAAAACCCAGTCATAGAGTTCAAAAGAGAAGTAGAGCTGTATCAGAGCTTTTTATTATTATTATTATTAAACCTTTATTTCCCTTTACATTAACATATTTTTTTAACTAAAATAATTCAATCTAAAATAACAAATTTTACAAGTATCATTTAAATATCAATATGTACATAATTATAATTACCTACTACCTAATTCTTTTTAATTAGCGCATTATATATTTCCTTTATATTTTATTTTATTTTATCTTATATTTATTTAATATTTGGTCTATCATGCACTTTATTACAAATTTAATTATTATTATATGTCGTTAGTTTGATTATTTTTCATTTGTATGTATTATGATTACTTATTTAAGGGTACCCATTTTCGGGTATAGGCCTCCTCCAACCCTTTCCACTTTTGCCTGTTTTTTGCTTGGCGAGTCCATGTCGCAGGAAAATACTGTATTTGCATGTTTCTAAAAAAAAACTGTTACTTGGAAAGTTTCCCCGAAATCTCTTTCCTTACACAGCTCTTAAATACTATCAGATGTTAGAGCCGTCATTTTTAAAAGTACAATACTGAATTGAGGGGAGTAGCTTGTAACAATACGGGCTTTGTATGTAGGCCACAACCGAGTGCGCTAGATTGAATAAGTGCCGCTCAGATCATACTCAAGTATGTTTTGTATTAGTGCGGTACTTTGATTTTGGTACTACTGCTGAGTCCAGCTGGGACTCAAAAGGAATTAATGTAATTCTGTGCAACTTGATATTTTCAGGTTTCCGTAGTTACTCGAAGCCTGTCAAGTGAGACAAACCCAAACGATCGGCCACACGGCTTCAACCTTCCACGCAACTGCTGGGCCATGCTGAACCGGCTCCGGACTGGCCAGGGCCGCTGCGCCGAACTAATGTTTAAAAGGGGGTACAGAGACAACCCTTTCTGCTCTTGCGGAGCCATTCAGAGCATGGCCCACCTGACGGATGATTGTCCTCTATGGTCGATCGAGGGAGGACTGCAAAAAGTCCACTCCGCTGACGAAGAGGCTATCAATTGGCTGCTCAAGCTGCCACCTTTATGAGTTGTGACGTTGACGACAGCGACCAAACGCTAAATAATAAATAAGTGAGACCCTATAATAAACGGGCCTTTGCTATCCGTCCGTCCGTCCTTCAATCTGTCAACAGGCTGTAGGTTGGTACTGTAATAAAGGTAGAACAGAGCTTTGAAATTGTCTCAGAAGCTCTATTGACGCTTCAGCAAAATATATTGAACTACACGCAAAATTAAAGGGAACATAGATGCACCCTCTTGTACTTCTCGTAATTTCGTAATTTCTTTATTGTACTCACATGAGGACAAACAGATATCTTATAGAAAAATCGTGTACAAAGGCGAGCTTATCTTGTATAGAGAGGTGCTTTTTCCGTTTTTTATTGTACTCGATCGCGCCTCTGCTCTGCCACCCCATATGGGAAAAGTCGTGACGCTGTAAATGATAGTGGCGTCGTAACGGTAGCGATATCTTCAATTCCCGTCGTTTTTGTCACACAAAACCTCCCTTCCACGAATATCACTCAGGATTCGTGTCACACGCGTTAGCTGCGCGCGCGCAGCGTAGAATGACAATCGCGCAGATATTTATCTCGCGGACAAAGGTGTCGTAGTCAATTGTCGCCTCTAAACTATTGTTTATTGGTACAAAATAAATTATACATTGTAATAGAGAGGTGATAGCTCGCTCGGAGCTAAAGAAATTTGGCCCAAACTGTAGTCATTTGGATTACATTTTGGCCTCAACATTAATCCAAAAATTAGATGCCATAGTCGTCACAACTAAACGTATTAATCGAGCCGTTTATAAACGGAACCTAAGGCACTAAATACATAATACAACCAGACGGACCAAAGCTATCGAATTTGAAGTCTTCAGACATACATATAGTTTTCCAACGATCTATTCTATTCTATTTTAGTTTATGGCACTTTGTTGCCCTGAGTTGTTGCCTATCGACAAATTCTGCCAGTGTCAGGTGTAAGGCTTGACATGGGTCAGACAAGCCGTTAAGGCGTGTATCGAAGCGTGTGAGTGACATTTACAGTACAGGGGGCGTCACTTCTACAGTGCCACCAACTTAGCTGTTCAGTTGGTAGCGGTCGCTAGTGTCATAGTAGTCTTCATAATAGCGGACATAGTATAGTATCTATTCTCTTTGATGGCGGATGACAATTCCGTAGTACCAATTTTTCCCACCTGAACAGCTAAGTTGGTGGCTCTGTACGCAACCTAATGCTATGAACCTGTAAGAAAGCTTTAGTTTCTACCTGTCACCGCAAGCCAAAAGATCGTTGGACAGCTGTACATTGTTTCTGGCCCCACACCAGATACCCTAGTGTCTTGGGAACTAGAAACAGCGATGTCACACAGTGTATATCCAAAGAACCAGAGACTATATATCCAATTGACTGCGCCTGCTGGAGAATGCGGCTCGCCAAACGTTTGTTGTATTCAACAAACGTTCGCATACGCAATAACGCAACCTATGTACGGGCCGCCAGACAGTTTCGCAGCGGCTGACCAATCACAGCTCTCTTACCTCGTCCCCCGCCGCCCGTAAATTGGTGAATTGTGTTTCAAAGGAAAATGTATCTATGCGCTCTCCACTGGATAAGTGCTCCCTGCCAAAGAACGAAGGAGTTGTTTGTCAAGCCATTGGAATTTGGATAGGTACTTTTGTACGAGTATCTACATGGAACCTTGAAATCACTTGCTCCTCCAAACTTGACGATAGATTGATACGCTAATGATAGCATTTTACACAAAAAGTACCCTACCATTAATTAAGTTTGAGCACTCGTTAATCGGTAATTAGAAACAAACAAGCATTTTTAAGCATGTGTACAGAAATCGTTAGTTTGTTGTAGTGTTGAGTTGAATGTCAATCAGCGGTGGTGTCTTCCGTTTTGATCATGTTAGGTCCTCCGATTCGATTTAAGAAAAATTGTTTATTGCACACAATTATTTCAACAGTTACATTATAATAAAACATATGTATAAAGGCGAGCTTATATCTAAAAATAGATTCATTAATTAAGTTCGATTAATTAAGTGATTATTTCAATTGAAGTCTTGCTTATGCTTAACCGTCCTTAAAGTCGTCGGTTCACATAACAAAGGCATTTCTATTAAAAGTTGTTTAACATGTTGCTATAATTAATTTGAATCTTATTATTTATTTGTTTTAATTCTTATTATTTTAATATTGTAACTATTTTTAACTTTTGACATTTTTATATTGAACTCTTGTCTGTAAAATAAACAATTAAATTAAATTTAATTTAAAAGTCGAATTTAAAATTAAACCCAGATAACGGACCGAAAGAGTTGCTACTTAACAAATACCACATTTGATTTTATAACCTTAAGTATATTATTATTATTGCTGGAAAAACGCCTCGTATATACAATCTTCTTGTAATAATATCATATGTTAATAATATATTATTACAAGAAGAAGAAGAATATATTTCTTTTCTTTACATTATTTTTCCCATCGTAAGCAGATGAACCATACAAGAATGACCCGAAAACACGGCCTCTTTTCCACGTCCCTAGAAACGACGCATCAATACAACTCATACCAATGAGTTCTCACAACGAATACTATCAACAAATGAAACACCACAACCTAAAGGAGACCTTATTACCAGGGAAAAGATTATAACAAAGTTGGTCGGGGTGGTTGGGTGGGCATGTCTTCCTTAGAAGGGAATTAGCATTCTTGTTACATTTGGACTCTTCGACTTGGTTCGGATTTGGTGGGACCCTAGTTTAGTTAAACTGTAGACATTTCTTTCTCACACAGCGAGAGAGAGAGAGAGAGAGAGAGAGGAGAGAGAGAAGGAGAGAGTGGAGAATGACTGCTGAAACACCAATTTACTTACTCTTCTAAGGAATAATGTACCCCCTTCAAATTATAATCTACCTTCTAGTTATGCACATCTATTAATATAAATGTGGAATTAGAATACGTTACGGAATTACTTGTTGAATCCATCCCTGCCCTCAGGATTCTTTAGCACCAACATTCATTGATTTCTACTCACTTAATGCACTTCACTTTTTCCTCCTTTACAATAGTATAGTAAATAAACGATACAATAAATCACAAATCAATGTGTCTCTTTAAAAAGCTATACAATTCCAATTCCTCACACGGTTATAGCGTTTACTGACTTTGAGATAAGGGCGAGAGTTCGTCGCATTGATATTATATGGTCAATGGTTGAAGACCATGTCCGACTGACCACTTGAAGAGATGGATTGAAGATTAGGGGAGACATGCACTGGCTTAAGGTTATAGGAATCCATGGAGATGCATTTTATTCTTTAGTCGTGTGCCGGGCCCAATTAGGCGTTATCAACATAACATAGCGTCACACTTTTTCCCGTAACTGTGCTCATTTACGTACATTTTCATTAACCTATCTTTATTAGCTACTAGCTGCTGCCCGCAACTTCGTCTGCATGTACGGTCGCCTGCGTCTATTAAAAGTATACGGGCAGGTCATATTTAACGAGTGAATCCCGCTTACTGCTTGTATACTTTTAGGCGCAGGCGACCGAACCTAGGAATTATCATTTACCGAGAAAAAATTACCCCCCTTCTAGTGCAGTCAGATAAAAAGTATTCTAGTTAATCTAGCTCATAAACTATATGTATGTTCATCCAAATCCATCCAGCCGTTTCAGCGTGATTGAGACAAAAATCTACAAACATCCAAACTTTCTAATATTAGTATGTTTTACGTTACTTCACGAATCCCGTTTATATCGCGAATTATCTTCCTTTATATACAAAAAAAAAAATACGGAATCGGTTGGCTTTACCTGTAGTATACAATACAGATTGGACCGACCGCTACCTAAATCTAATGCCTGGTCCAGACCAGAGGTTTTCCGTTTGCCGCAACCTCCACACCACTACAAACAACAACAAACACTCATCCACACGTGACGGATGGGCTGGTAGAGGTTTGCCGAGCGTATGGATCAGGTATAAAGTTTAGTCCCACTCCACCGCTCTCTCTGTTCCAAACCCGCGCCTCGGACAGAAGACAGAGCACAGACCAATAAAGTAGTCGATTGTCCCACCCTCTCAATCTCAACTATTCTCAATACAAAGACTTACTGGACACTGCATTCATTTGAGATTCGGTCAAGTTAAAAACTAGTAGACACTTTTTCGTCAAGAGCTCCGTAGTCTAGTGGGTTTCATGCTTGCCTCTCACGCAAGAGATACAGGTTCGAATCCCGGTGCTGACCATGTACCAATGAGATTAGTCATTTATCCTAAGTACGTTATACGGACTTTCTAACGGTGATGGAAAACATCGTGAGGAAACCTTCATTACTCCATAGATGCGGCGGTGGGCTAGCCCTTTGTCACGCAAAATGGAGTATTGAATCACTGACTGATAGTGGGCACAGTTGTGCCTCTGCCACCCCGTATGGGAAAAGGCGTGACGCTATATTATTATTATTATTACTCTTTTTCCTATTTTAACATGGAGTGTCTTCTAAGTGCCACTAGTAATCATAAATTCTATACTTTGTATGAAGTTGACAAAGTTTTCTCGAGTTTAAGCGTTAACTCACGTTCTGGCAATAAGGGGCGATTTTTCAATCCCCAAATAAACAGACAAATAAATAACCCTACTATTAGACATTCAAAAACGTGTGAATTGTCTTAATAATTTTGAATTTTGAATGTTAAAATAGAAAATCCGGCCGTAAGTCGGATACAAATTGTATCATACAATACATATATATTTCGTAGGTATATATTTATTGCACATACATACATAACAGACAAAAACAAAAAATATGGAGAAGTTATGTACGAAACAAAGGCATGCTTATCTCTAAAAAGATATCTCTTCCGACCAACCCAGGCTGTACAGGAAAAAATACAGGAGAGGTAGACCAAGGTAGGTAGGTAATATGTAACGACACATGGATAAAATCATCACCCAATCAAATTAAAAACCCCAAAGGCACTTTGCTTAATATTTCTGAACAGGAGCGATTCCCACTTCCTCATACGTGTGGTGCATTTAATTCGATCTTTCGTCCCTATCCCGCAAACGGAGAATTCCGTAAGAGAGACAAAGAGCCACCTCATGCACCTAATCATCTATTCGTGGTGGATAGAAATATTATCGACACTTCCGGGCGTCCAAGTCATTGACTCAAGAAAGGCTTGATGTTAATATTTCAACGGACTGTCGGTTTTGTTTAGTTGAGATTCGTTGTTGTCATATACCTGTTTCAAGAAGTTCCGTTCCGATAAACCCTCCTGAAAAGAAAGAAGACCAACAAAACCACATAATTTAGGAAGGTTTTATATTTTTAGCGATGAAAAAATATAAGTGTTTTGAGACAGGTTTCATTAGTCCCTGATTTTCTAGTTCTTACTGAATTTAAAACCTTTTTAACTCCTCTTCAGTGTCGAGTCGGGCTGGTAACGCTAAAATTAGCAACTGGGTTTGTGGTGGTGGAAATTTTCACAAATCATAAAAGAATAACCGGCCAAGTGCGAGTCGGACTCGCGCACGAAGGGTTCCGTACCATTATCTATAAAAAAGCGCAATAAAAAAAAAACATTTTGTATGGGAGCCCTCCCTAAATATTAATTTTATTTTAATTTAATGATTTATTTTTAAGTAAATAATATACTCAATATATTGTGAACATTTTAAGCGTCTACCTGCTACCATTATCAATATCGAGCAAAAATGAGCAAAAAAATCACGTTTGTTGTATGGGAGCCCCCCTTAATATTAAATTTCTTTTAATTTGTTGTTATAGCGGCAACAGAAATTTTAGATAAAAAACAACTATTAGACTTATTTATTTTTCTTTTGTAGATTCAGGATAATTCCTGAATCCACAAAAAATATATCCATCTTCCAGATAACAATTAAAAAGTACTTTATTGTTATAAATTAACGACTGATGAGAAGAGACAGTAGACGCAAAAATATACGTATCTTTTTTATATGAGTTGGTATGCAACTCACAATGCAATGTATTTGCAATAAATAAGTTTAACAGCGGTTATTTGCAGCTGATGTGCAGTATTAGCATTTATATGGGATAAAAATGTAAGTACAACATCCGTAATGTTACGACTTATTGAGGGAAATATTGATGTTCGTTTCCGTAAAATAAAAACTTGGTATTGTGAATTGTTGACATGGTGCCCAGTCGTTTTAGCATATATTTTTTTTAATATTCTGCCTACATCTTGTGCGTAATTTGACGAATAACGACATTAGGTACGATTGTCATGTCTCTCTGTGCATTCAATTAATTAAGTTTCCCAAAGGAATGTGTAGGGAAGATTTGCGCTACCAACCCATGTCACCGTTCACCCAGTAATCTTAGGGCACGGCAGTGCCCCCGCCAAGTCAAGCAAAGGCACAGCCGCACCATCCTTTTGACGAAACCATTGTATCTCCGTTGTAGTTGAAATTATCTTGACCGGAGAAGCCTGATAGCCGTTATTTAATATGTAGATATTATTTGCGAAAGTGGTCAGCTAAGCGATAGCCAAATCTCACAAAAGACAATATCGAACGATCTTGTCGTCAGAATTAATTGAAATTTATTGCATCCCATCCGTGATCTTGAATGAAAAGCATCTCTTCTTTTTCTATCATCCGAATATCAACTCAAATGCCACCAACCGTAGACACAAATTTGATTAAAGAGTCTCCAATGAATATACTGATCGCATCTCGGAGACATTTTGACATTTGTGACGTTTGACATTCGAAAATGCACTTTATGATATTGCATTAACATTTATATTGATACTTCGGCGCGTTGTCCATGAGCAGTATTATTTTATTGTTAGTGGACAACCCAGAACAATAATTATTGGAACCGCCATCCATCATACGCCATCGCAAGCTTCTCTGACGAAGGAACAATACCAATTTTAAAGCACGCACTCTTTTGTAAAGTAGTTTTTACTAAGCATGGTCCCTTACAACAAATAATGACTTAATTTTCTGAATATTTATCTACTCGGCTTCCTATAGCACGCTTCTGATCTCTTGACACATCGCAATGGCAATGCCTTACTTGAGACGGTTTAATTTACAGCTCTTGGCACTAATAATCGTCAAATTAAATATATCTTCCAAAACATCAATTTAAGAGGTATTGCGATACAGAGATGTCAAAAAAATTAGAGCTAAGCTACTGCACCGGCACCGTTAAGCACTGCTGCTTAATGTAACTCGTCAGGCAGCTTCAGCGTTACTTGTTTTAAGAAGGACAATCAAAGATAATACTCGTTGCACTTATACTGTTGGGGCTCGGAGACAATCGAAAACGATTTGGTTATTGTATTAACTAATCGTGTTATTGTTTGTACATGTTTGTTTGGTTGTACTAATTTATTATTGTGATTAGCGATTACCTATTATATAATTGAGATAAATATTTATTTACTTTACTTTCCAGTCCGAAGAAAACCATTACTGTTTATTATGTGCAAAATTGTCTTATGGCAACCAATAAATGCGCGAAATTCTGAAGGCACAAATTAATTAACTAAACTGACAGCTTAAAATCCGACAGCTCTTGTCTGAATTAAGTTTTATTTTCGTGTATGTTACTGTAACGCCTCTGGGAATTCTGGGATCGATCGGTCCTAAAATTGGTTGCAATAATTTCAATACATACCCTACAAGTCCTCCTCGATTAATATGTATGTCAGTCATGTCAAACAAAATGGCGGACCAATAATAGTTTCCTCTGCGAAAGCTTATACCAGGAAGCGCATACGATAATGGGAAGCAGAATACTATTACTGTCTATTGTCCTATCAATAGTGAAGTGACCCACTCGTATGAATGGCGCCTACTCTCAAAATCACAATCCAGATGGCGCTGGTGTTATTGGAGGGCCTATGTCAAAGTTGTGACATTATTTTAACTTTCTAAAATGTCTCATACGTTAACAAAAAGGCCCATTAATTTTGCGGCTATAAAATGCCTTAGTGTTTTATTATGTCTTTTTGCCTTTGTTGAACGATACTTTTTACACTTAATTACTCTGTGCCTTACAATTTTAGCTTGTAAACACTAGATTCACAATGTTTATCAAAAAACAATTCAAAGTGTTTTGTTACATCAAAAATCATCTTCACAATTATTTTTTTGATATTCTAGCTGCATCTAAGCTTGGAAGTAATTTAATCCTAATGCTTTTCAACATTCGAACCACGTATTTCAACGAATCGTTCAAATTCAAGGCAATCCATTGACCTGTCTAAAAACCTTTATTTTTAAATTACTCGATGCGACAATACTTTTTATGGGCGCCCTAAAATAGATCTTTTTCAATCACGCGCACGCAGCACACGTTCAAAAACCCATATGCCTTGCCCTGCCCAGTGCCCATGGTATGAAGAGCGATAGTAGTTTGCTCTTTGAAATACTGTGTACGAGTACGACTGAAAATAGATGGCCAGTGACAATGAAAAGGGAGAGGAATACTTATTGACGTGACAACGTCTTATAAATTGGTTTGCCGGGTGACACTTCAAGAAACTGCGTTACGCTCCGCTCACGTTATGCGCTCACAATGAGAGCGAGTGAGAGGCACGCGTCCCTTCCACTCGGGCATGGTTAGCCCGCCTAAGAGCGAGAGAGACAGACATAAAAAGTGAAAGGCACGCGTCCCTTCCACTCGAGCACTATAATTCTTTGTATAAATAAATGTTTTAAATTGTTACTATTATTTCATCCTTCTTCCTACTATACGAATGAATATTCACATTAAAATTATTTTACCACTCAAAGTCGTTGTCACGTAAAACTTTCGCCCGTATACCGACTTTACAGGCAACCAATTTTTTTGAAATTGGAATTCGGCGATTAGGCGTTCTAGTTTTCATTTTTATTCGCATTCGGTTTTATTCGCCAGTGCTAACTGGATAAAGGTCCATAAAGTATCTTAAATAACTGTCTTGAGAGTTGAGACTTGACCTGGGGGAACGGAAGCGCTCCCGCCAAGTCAAGCCAAGCGAATAGTCTATTACGATAAATATTTTTAATTAAAAATAATGTTTTGGAATGTTCCCGAATTAGATCCTGCTTACATTGTACGTACATTACTACATTAGTCATTCTTATAATCATAGTTCTAAGAAACATCTCTGTTTGTTAACATGTTTTACGAGTGTATGAGTGAGTTTTACGCACCATTTTGTTGTTTTCGACATTAATTCGTAGAAGAATTTTAAATTAACATTATGCCGTGAATTCGCTAACGCTTTTTATATCAATGTCAGGTTTATAGAATTTATATAAATTTATTTAACTTTATAAGTAGGTCTGTCAACAAATGAATACCTACCTAGTTAAATGTGTTTGGTTGGGGAAAGGCATGGGTCCTGTTTTAACTGTATTTCACATTATTTAAGACACGTATTCGCAGTGCATTTTGGCCTGAGTGGATCAACTGATTTGTATGGAGAAGTGAAAAATAAAAGTTGCTCTGATCAAATTGGTTTATTGGCATTATGAAAGTTGCTCAGAATGATGTTCCTAACAAAGTAGCTTCTCATTTTGCGTTAATTCTATTCATGCATTCCATTTACACCTTGTATATTTACTTGAATTGTAAGTAAATAACAATAAATTAAATACCTAATTAAAATATCTGGGTGGTACAGCAAGAGACAATCACAACACAATCCACAGTACCAGTATCACAGTTATAGATACACCATTGCAAGTTTCGACGCTCGCTCGCTCGTCCTTAGAGAGATACAAAGTATACAAAAGGTTAAACTTAATAATAATATCTATAAAAACAGAGACATCTTCATTCAATACATTTGTCTTTTAAGGGTAGGTTTTCTTTTCGTAGATTAGGAACCACGTGTTTTGCATTGGGTCAGCACAATGGTGAATAGAACAAGGGATCCGTAGAGTCGCTTCAATGGATTGTCAGAGAACTAAACATTCACATAAAAATTGTATTTTTGAATAATTCAGTATTAATGATCTCATATAATTACTTACTGTTAATAACAACCCTGTGAACAGGCGGGATTTAGAAAAAACTCTTCAATTATCGACCATGTCCATGTCGTGACACAATTAATAGAAAAATGTAACGAATTCCAGAAGACTATTCATTTCCTTTGTGGACTTTACCAAAGCTTTTGACTCTTTAGAACATCAATCTATATAATAAATGGAACGCACCCTCACACAAGGCGTCGACAAAAAGTAAATAGAACTTTTACACAACTATACTCCCGGTGCTCGGCAAAGATACGAATGGAAAGAGATGGCTTAGAATTCCCCATAAATAAAGGTGTCAGATAAGGAAACCCGCTATCACCCAAAATATTCTCCGCTGTATAAGAGATGGTGTTCAAAAACATTGATTGGGAGAACCAAGGGATAAAAATAAATGGAGAATACCGGAGTCATTGAAGATTCGCGGACAACATAGCAATATTCGCAGAAAACAGCACGCAATTGGTAATAATGGTAAATGATTCAGCAACGGAGAGCAGAAGAGTTGGTTTGTTTCTAAACGCCACAAAACAAAAATAATTACCAATGATGCGGAGCAAAATATTTCTATAGATAGACAAATTATAGAGTACCTACATCTAAGAGTACATCTATTTGGGTCAATCTATTTCATTCGAAGATCAGACAGAACAGGAAATTAATAGAAGAATAGCAATTGCCTGGAAGAAATATTGGAGCTTAAAGGATTAAAAAAAATAAAGACATAAATATAAGAATAAAAAGCAATGTTGTAGTGATCCTACAGGGTCTAACATATGGTTGCCAAACATGGTCTCTACGCAAAAAAATTAAAACAAACTAGCCGTGCACCAACGAAGAGTGGAGAGAAGCATGTTTACCATAAAAATATCAGACAAAATAAAAAATATGCCATTAGAAAGAAGACAAGGATCGCTGACATTCTGAAAAAAGTAAGGCATCAATGGAAATGGGCGGGCCAGAAAAATCCTAGAATGGGTGCCCAGAGATGGACAAAGAAACGTAGGCGGACCAAGAAAAAATAATAAATATACTAATGTGGTGGAATAAAGGCTATTTTTATTTTATTTTATTTTTATTTATTATTACTAACTATCATTACAAAGATCGACTCCATACTTGTCTCTGTTCCGGGCGGGGGCCACAAAAACTTATTGTCGCCACGTGTTGCGAGTTAGGGATGCGACTTGAATGCAAACAGTACCCAGGTTCAAATCCTAGAGAGAGACATTTGGGATATTATGCATAAAAAAAAACAAAAACGCAAGCGTTATTTCGGATTCAAGCCTTTTCTATGCGAAACCCAATAAAAAACCTGACAATTCATGATGACCTACGTGTCATATTATGTAACACGGCATATATGGCTCAGTGGTTGTGGCTCTGCCCACCATGCGAGAGGTCCCGGGTTCGATTCCCGGCTGGGGATTTTAAAAAAAAAACTTTGTTTGTTTAACATGTCTGTGATATCCATGTTTCTGTTTCCCACGACACAGGGTATCCTAGAGTGGGGACAGAAGCAATGAATGTGCCTGTATGTACATGATTATGTTTATAAGCAACCTAAATTACTATATTTTAGCTAAGTACCAACCACCATTGTAGGAATTGGCAGTTACTCAAACCAATATTTAGCATTCATTCGCCAAGAAATTATTAAAAACGCGCGCAACTTTTCCGCCAAAGTTTTTTCTAACCCCCAACGATAGAGAAGAGGGAGTGCGCGGGGTGTTATGAGTTGATTTAAGCGTCTGTCTGTGGTACTGGTAGCAATCAAACGGGTTGACGGATTTTAATGCAGTTTTCTGTCGGTAGTCTGCCACCATCACTCTGCAATAATAGCATTTATCTGTGTTCTGTGGTTCGAAAGTTATCAATTCATATCATATCAGCTTATCCTTTCTTTCCCTTCTTTGCTCCACCCCTAAGCCCACAACTTCCGAATGAGCGGTTGTATACAAAAAATATTAATATTGTATTGTCTTTGACTAAGCAATCTGTATGATTTTATGGTCAGTAAAAAAAAATGACTTGTACTTACTTGAACTTATCAAGGTAATAAGTTAGCCAAATGTTTATACCTTTGAGGAAGTTACGTATAACTCAGCGAACTGAAACTTTTCTTAAAAAAATATGTACCTACCTACTGTTGATTGGTTGGTAGTTGGTACCTACCGACCGCAAGTATTATATACAGCGCAGTGTACCTATTATAGCTATAGTTATAAACTGTTGTTGTTGTTGTTTTTAAATCCATAAGGCTGGATTTTACCAACAAAAAGTTATACGGAGAATAACTATCCCGGGGATAACTTGTAACTTTTTTTTATAGATACCAGTGACATCTAGATCAGACCACCTCATTTTGAACTGTCATTTGTCATACGTTACCCACAGGAAAGTTATTCTCCGTATAATTTTTTGTTGGTATAATCCGGGCTTAGTATACGATAGCGGTTCTAATTTTCTATATTTAATTACATCTTAAAATAACACAGAAATCTGCTTACCAACTTCTCGGAATAAACACGGAATCCCAACCGGGAATCGCATCCGCAAATAATGTCGCAAGCGCAGGGGAAATGTCCGAAAACCCGCCACAAGCAAACAATACCACAACCACTGTTTACGTTACTGTCACTTGTATCAAAACTGTATTTAGTTTTAGAACGGACGCACGAAACCTTCGTAGAAGAACCGAAATGTAAATAGTTCTGAATTTTCCTGAAAACTGGCGCGAAACAGCGTACGCGACCGCGCGCGGCGAGATTCAGAAACAAACTGATTTTGTTTTGTAGTAGCTGTAAGCTTTTTCAGCGCCAATGACTGCGCGCGCGCTGCATTTGAAACATACAGTCGTCTTTTTCTATCCTCTGGATGTTTTCTCCTCGTCTCTTTCCAGCGGATAGTATCTTTCGGAAAATTAATGAAAAGTTCGCTCTACAGGGCGCTCTTCGAATTCTAGCGACAGGTTGCGTAATGGAAGCAGTTAATGATTTATTTTCATCATGATTGATGGATGAACGTTGGATTCCTTTATTTTATTGGATTCTTTCTAGGCGGAATTCCAAGGCGATTGGATATCATGTCTGGTACCTATCTTTTGGCAGTGACTACTGTACTGATACACAATTTACATATTTACCATTAGATTCCTACGAATCGGTGTAAATGTAAGTAATTTAATTTTAGGCTTATTTTTTATCAAAAATGGCTAGGTACGCAATTACCTCGAAACGGTTGCATTTGACTCCGACAAATCTATAATAATTCCAGTAACAAAATGATTACTTAGATATTATATCTTCCTCAACCGCAGATCCTCTTAATTTTGACTCTTGCTGTGTGGACTATAACAGTCAGTATGCCGTAATCAAGCCATTATCCATTAGAATTACTCTTAGGGATGTTTCTTCCTAAGAATCGGTAAACTTTAGAAGGAAGTTAATTTCCTTACGGAAGACTTCTGGGAAAAATATTTCGCTGTCTGTTTCTCTTCTAACGCTACTGGTAAAGGAAACAAGTGTCATATTTGAGCTGCAAACTAGTTATCTAAATATATTTTTTTTAGTAAAATTTCATATACTGGCATCAAATTTTAATGCATTGCTTCTGGCCCCACACTAGGATAACCTGTGTTGTGGGAACCTGAAATACTGGGGTTTTAAGGGTAATAGGTACCGTACCTGAAAGGTGCCAAACGGGACCCTATTACTAAGGCTCCGCTATCCGTCTGTCCGTCCGTCCGTCCGTCAGCGGGTGCTAGAGCACGAACCGTAATAGCTAGAAAGTTAAAATTTTCACAGAATGTGTATATCTATTGCCGCAACAACAACAAGTACTGAAATACGAGAGATATTACTAATTAAAGGGGGTCCCCATACAAGAGACTTGTTTTGATACACCCACGCATTTGATGGTATGTTTCGCGTCAACCTGCATCCTTGAGGTAGCTCAGCGGGTATGAAGTAGGCTCTCTATCCGTAGGTCGTGAGTTCAAATCCTCGTGAGGGCATAATCTTTCTTATTGTTTTTTTTTTGTTTATTGTTTTTCCTTCGTGTGCGATTCCGACCCGCACTTGACTGATTTTTTTTCGTCACCAGCCGGTTTCGCAACTGGGATCTCTTGGGAGGCAGAATCTAGACTACAGCGATACATACAAAAGGCGTGACAGAGGCACAGTCCCATCGCCACACCTATGGCCCATGCCACCTATACAAGGTTTAAATGAATTAACGCAAAATGAGAAACTACTTTGTTAGGGCCGTCATTCTGAGCAACTTTCATTAAGAAACCGATTTGATCAGAGCAACTTTATTTTTCACTTCTTCGTACAAATCAGCTCACCTGCTCAGGCCAGAATGTACTGGGAAGTGAAGAATAAAGTTGCTCTGATTAAATCGGTTTCTTAATGAAAGTTGCTCAGAATGATGTCCCTAACAAAGTAGTTTCTCATTTTGCATTAATTCATTTACACGTTGTATTTGTGGCATATGAAGTTATCCTCGCGTCACGACAAACTCACGATAAACCTATCTACAATGCTCAATTTTTTCTCGTTTTACAATTTACAACGATGGTTGGTACGAGTATTTCCACTACAAGTTCACCAATTTGTCTTTCCCTGCGCGTACCGAATGAGACTCCATCAATCAGTCGTTCAGTCATTGAATCACCCATTTGCTGCTTCCGGAAGCGTGCCACTAGTTGGTTTAGGTTTTGTGTAGGAGATTAGGGTAAGGAAAATAACCGGCCAAGTGCGAGTCGGACTCGACGCACGAAGTACCATTATCTATAAAAAACCGCAAAAAAAAAAAAAAACATTATTATGGGAGCCCCCCCTAAATATTAATTTAATTTTAATTTAATTATTTATTTTTTAAGTAAATAATATACTCAATATATTGTGAACATTTTAAGCCTCTACCTGCTACCATTATCAATATCGAGCAAAAATGAGCAAAAAATCACGTTTGTTGTTTGGGAGCCCCCCTTAATATTAAATTTCTTTTGATTTTTAGTATTTATTGTTATAGCGGCAACAGAAATACATCATCTGTGAAAATTTCAACTGTCTAGCTACCACGGTTCATGAGATACAGCCTGGTGACAGACAGACGGACGGACAGCGAAGTCTCAGTAATAGGGTCCCGTTTGGCACCCTTCGGGTACGGAACCCTAAAAATAACAAGGGAAATAAGTACAACAATAAGCTGCGGTGATGGGCAAGCACCGCCATCGCCACGCAAAATGGACTGTTGTATAACTGGGTAATCGTGGGCAACAACATATGCCACTTGGTTTAGGACAAGGCGTTTAGTGACATGCGTGTGGTCATCGTTGGGGGTCGAGGAGTTACTCTTTGCCTCATGCCCGCGGCGTCAACTCGGGGGGTCACGTCCCCCCCGGTCATGGGTGGCCCCTACTTGTCAGGGGCCGTGTGTGATCTTCGCTGTGCCGTGCTTTCGCCTCTTGGCATACACTGGCGACAGCGGTGCGGGAGCTTCTTTTCTCCGACTGTGCCGTGCCTTCGCCCTCTTCTGCGGGCTTAGGTACACTGGCGACGACAGTGGGATGGCCAGCAACTCTCTGGGTAGAGGGCGGCCCTCGGGCGGACGTGCGTGATGCGGGGCGATGTCGTGGAGATGGGCGTGGCGGCTTTTTTCGGCGCTGTCCTTAGGAGCCCAGGTAGACGTTCAAGCATGCTTGACAAGCATGTAGATCAAACTTCACGTTTTCATCAAGCAACCGCGATAACGATCAAGCAAAATGATCGAGCAAGTTGTCAAACAAGCAAACTTCAAGCAACTGAAATAACGATCAAGCAACCTCGAAGACATGCTTGTCAAGCACGTCGTCAAAAAAAATATTCTTCAAGCATGATCAAGCACATCAAGCACGCAGATTGCTTGACAAGCACGTCATAAGTGGTTGTCAAGCATGCTTGATCGTCTACGGGGCCCTCTACATGCACCGAGCCAGCTTCGCCACGGTGGGCATCCGAGTGTCTTTCGCAATCGTAGAGATGCGCACGTACGGTCTCCTGCGCCTAAAAGTATACAAGCAGTTGTATGCGGGATTCACTCGTTAATATGGCCGCCCGTATACTTTTAGACGCAGGCGACCGTGCATGCGCATGATTCGCAGGGAGACATTCTGGAACTGCTGCAGTTAGTCTTCGGCACTTCGCCTGGGGCGGGGCGGTAGCAAGGATGTACCGGGTCGGGAGTCAAATATACAAGAGAACAGTTACACCAAGCAGAAAGGGGGGCAGTTCGCAAGCGTGTCAGTGTGGCTTTTGAGAACATTGACAACTACACCGCCCCACAGTTGATATGCCAAAGCCTTTTAGGGCAATACATTATGTACATTTTTTTGTTCGTGTAAGTGTATCTTTGGGCATATCTGTTTTTTTTTTTACACTATACTCATAGTGTAGGCGAAGGGATACACACATTATAACTCGTTGGTACGGTAAGAAAAACAACAGATTCACCAAAAGTTGCATTTTGACTCGAACGCTTAATAGCAATAAGAATGGCTTGGGTTCCAAAATGTTAAGCTTTATCTGTTGCTTAATGTACTGCATTACTGTTATCGCAGTGACTTACTTCAATGTCTTCAATGTCTGCGAGGCAGGAAGGTATCGAGACAAAAATCGAAAAAGAGCACTAGTTTTGTATGTACTTTACAGTCACGGTCGCACAGCTAGGTCCAGCGCAATAACAAAAGTATATATTAAGAGCGAATTTTACCAACGAAGAGTAACTTTTTACTCGAGAGTATCTTCTTCTTTTGAGTTGAATTCTGGATGTAAGGATCGATATCCGTTTATTTTATGTAGTATTGTGAAGTCAGAAGACAGATTTCGTGGGCTTTTCGTGTTTATAGACGACATTCGCTTCCCGCGTGGACAGGATTTAGTAATTAGGTCATGAAGTCGGATTTTTAAAGTTTTTAACTTGATGAATAATAATTTTCTGCATGACAATCTACTTTTAAACCGACTTCAAAAAAGGAGGGGGTTCTCAATTCGGTTGTATTTTTTTATCATTATATTTTTTTATGTGTGTTACATCGAAACTGAACTTACTATTTATGAACCGATCTTAAAACTTTTTTTTTTAAAGGTTACTCATAAGCTTGGTCCCATTTTTTGAAAATCAGGAATCGGTCCAGTAGTTTGGTTGCAACATGAAAATATCTGAATAGTGTAATTCTGTTTCCTTTCTGTGACTGTGACCTGGCTTAAGGGACCAATATTTGTCCACATTGTGTAATATGTGTGGACATAACAGCCAGAATACAGATGTTGTAGGCTCATTTTCGTGTTTTTAGATGACATTCGTAACGCAAGCAGAGTTAATTGAGTAACAGGTCTCGAAGTCGGTTTTCTTAAGTTTTTAAGCTTGTGAATTATTGTTACTAGATTAGTAATTGAGATAAGTGAATTTTATGGGGTAGTTTTGTATGAGATCATTCTGAACCCAACTAGCTTGTTCTCTCCTCCATACCTACCTATCTTAAATCTTCACAAAATAAAAGGCCTTGTGACAGTTCACGCCCATGAATTTTTTATAACAATAATAATAATAAATTGTTTATTGCCAGACTAAAATGCTCAATATAAAATAAAATGTCAAAAATAAAATAGATTAGAATAATTACATTGTTTAAAATTAAATTTAAAATAATTAACTAGTTAATATAATAATAATAATAAAAGCCAACTGTTGCGTACTAGCAAAGCGTACAAGTTGCACCTAGGAAAACCGCTTCTATTACCTACGCGTTAGGGGTTAAAACTTCATGGGCGTGAACTGTCGGGTCTTTTATTTTGTGAAGACTTTACTTGCCAGTTGGCCCCTCAGCCCAAAATGGATCGTTGTGGGTGACGACGTCATCGGTGTTGTGTTCTAGGCTGAGCTTCGGAAGCGGGTAGTCACGAGTTCGAATCCCGGCTGAGAAGAAATAAAAATAAGCCTGGTGTTGGATGTTTACATGTTTGTGTGCTGATGTCGCTGTTTCTGGTTCCCACGACACGGTATCCTAGTGTGAGGCAAAAGCAATGTATGTGCGTGTATGTAAATGTTATAAGTTACTGTACCGCAGTGTACACTGGGCGACAGAGAAAGCGTAGCGCATTACTAATGACTTCCTTCGGACGAATGTCACAATGTGACTACGTGTATAGGTGGCCCTTTGATGAAGGTAAATAAGTATGGATGCTGTTTCTATTTCTATGAAGAATACGAGCATTCTTTGAAAGTATGGATTCATTGTTATCCTATAGAAAAAGCAGTATGGGAACTAAGGCAAGTACTACTTACAAAAGGAGAAGGAAATACCTAAGCCAGGATACATTCTAATTTTGAATTTACCTTCAATTTGAAGGTAAGCAAACCTTACTCCGTAACTAACTGATTAATATATAATTGAAACAAAAAGTAAACTTTAGAAAAAACCGACTTCCACAAACCCTATTTGATTAGATTGAGTTTAATACAAACTGTAACCCCTTACCCCCCCCCCCCCCCTTGGGGAATTAATTTTGTCAAATCCCATCACAGTGCTACCCCACGCTACTAAGGAACCTCTGTACAAAGTTTCATGGCTCTAGGTCCACCGGCTTAGGCTATGCGTTGCCTGCCCCTCAGCCACGCATTGTATTTGTACCTACATAGTATTGAGCAGATCTGGTGGCCATATGTGGTCTTCATGAGCAGTTCCGCATCACAATATTATGCTTACCATGTGCATTTGCACGAGTTATTATGAAAAACACAAAAATCACTATAGGTCTGCCTATAATATTTGAAGAGTTCCCTCGATTTCTCCAGGATCCCATCATCAGATCCTGACCTGGTGTCAATGGGACCAATGGGAAGGTAAACCCTTTCAAACAAAAAAATAATTTTCCAAATCGGTCCATCCGTCTAGGCGCTATCGGGGAACATACATAAAAAATAAAAATAAAAATAAAAAACAAATATCCGGACGAATTGTAAACCTCCTCCTTTGGGAAGTCGGTTAAAAATGACATAGGTAATAAAAATGTCTTCCCTTCTTCTGAAATAATGACAACTACAATCAAATACCTAAATGAGTTTAATTATCTGGCCCCCGATCTTTCAATAGCGAAATAGAGTTTATTCTCCTGTTTCTGAAAGCATTTGACAGAATTTGTAGTGTGAAAGTGGTGTGAAATCTAAAAAAAAAAGTTATTCGACTCTTTTTCTGGGCAACGAAAGAACGGGCCTCGGTCGCTTAAATTTTAGTTTTTTGTCATAAAAAATATCGCTGCAGAAATGATGGAACTCTAAAACAGCGCTCTTTATAAATGACTATATTGTTCTATAGGATACGATCTTTTTACCAAAATAAATCGAAAAAATAAATGTACCTCTTCAAATAAAGATTAAAAGGGCTCTCCATACTTTGTATCCAAAGCAGGACATCATTAAGCCTCTTCTATTTCGGCGGCAAAACCGAACGGATACCAGTTCGGCGGTGGCTCCGACTAAAAAAACGCACTCCAAAAATTGCCCACAATCGAAAAAACTCCAAACAAAATTTCTCTAGCCTCTACATTCTATCTTTAGAAGACAACGGATGTGTACACGTCGCGGACGCTTAAAGTATTCACTCTTTTCGGGAATGAATCGTTTCCGTGTCCTGAAGTGTACTTCCTCGGGGTGGTAATTGGATTTAGACGGTTTCCGTGGTCTGTCGAACATGGCACGTGCTGACAGACGAACCTGCGCACGTATTGTGTGGCTTCTTTATACATCTAGCTCATGCCCGCAACTATGTCTGCTTGTACCTAGGAATAATAATTTACCGAGAAAGCATGTTATACAATTACTCAAAGGTTAATTATTATACAGGATGACGTTTGAGTCGTGACTCTAACATATTGTTTCTAACTCGGTAAATGATTGCGGTTTAAGCTAGTAATATCTAGGAACCGACCTTTTCTCGGCGGTTGGCGGTACAAACACAATAAAATATTATACTTCATATTCATCAGACTGCAATGACATCAACATCAATCAATATGCTGCCTGTTTTTAAACAGCTGCAAGCGAGAAGCAAGCAGACACTTTGTTTTCCTCATGAATTTTATGCACAGATATTCAATCTTTCAAGAAAGAAAGATCGAATTCTGTGCCTGAATCTCACGAAGACAACAAAGTGCCTCTTTGCTTAAATCAAGCAAGGAGGATGAATAGCCAGGCCAAAAACCCCTATAGGTATAGCTTTCATCGAAACCTACAGTGACTTTTTCTTGAACTCAAAACATATATCGTTACCCCGTTACATACAAATATTCCTTATATTAAGAGATGGTGGACTCAGGACAGTCTCGCTCGGCTGACGAAGCCTTCCACTGGTCCCTCGAATCCACCAATTAGGGATTCAAATAATCAGCGTTAGTGATAAATTAAGTATCCATATTAATTCTGAATGTATGGTCACCTTACAGTTCATGTTAAAACCTTTTTCAAATAAACTAATCAAAGGAGAAAGAAGTGTCAAAACAAAATCAAACGCCATAAACAATTTATGACAAAGTCAAAAAATAGTTGCACTTGTAGAGGGTGTAGGGGGAGGCAGTCGCTCACGTCCGAAGGAATTACTTGGAACCCACAGCCCTTCACGTCCTTCCCGGGTAGTGCTAACGAGCGACAAATCATCATCATCATAGTCATCAAATCATCTCAAGACATTATAATTTCCAGGTTCTCGAATGAGGACCTGACCACTTGACACTGGCAAAATTAAACTCAAAAGAGGTTAGGACGCCATTAATAAAAAGAAGAAGAAGAAGAGGGTGTAGGGTGACCAACTGACCTTGAACCAAAATAGGACAATACATTTACGGCCAATCCCAATAACCGATCTCTATCCGTGATCTGCAGATTACGCGTTACATTTGACAGTTGCGCTATGGGATGAATGTCAAAATTGACATAGCAATCTCAAATCTGCAGATTATGGATAAAAGATAGGTTATTAATTTCGGCCGTTAATTATATTTTTTGTACCAAATAAAAAATTATGACTTAGCGAGCTCTCATCTACAGCATAACATTCCTAACCAATAGGCAAATCTAAGGTTACTTTGTTGCTACACGACCCTGCAGTCAGATATGCACCTTCCTTCCCCTCCTTCTGGCGAAGTCGGACACAAACATATAAACAGATACAAACTTTTATATTTAAAATATTTGTTGATTAGCAGATCATATTCGAATGACTTATAATAGCACAAAACAAATAATAGCGGCTAATCGGCTCAAAAAGTTAAATACACACTTCATAACATTTCTGTTACTTTTCATAAGAATAACACATTAAAAAGAATTCAATTTATTAGTTTATTTTGTCAACGAACCCATAACTCAAATAAAAACTAAATCAGCGTGTTTTGTTATTTTCACGTCTTCACACAACAATAACTTTTGACCGCAGCATCGCCGCTGAACGTATAAATATAACTCAAGTTGTTATAAAACAGTAACAGCTTATAAACGTTATCATGCGACTCTAACTGCCATGGTGAAAAATTATTATTTTAGTCTTGCAACACCGGCATGGACCGAGACGGACGGGCGGACATGCATAAAAACTAATCGAACCATTAGACTGATTCAGTGATGCTATTAGTTCCAGATTTAAACTGGAGAGTTTATCAGCGTTGTATCAGATTTTGAATATTATAATACTCTTTTTCAGTGTTGCTGTTTGAAAATAGTGTTTAGGGTTTTAGTGTCTGTAAATCTGTAAATCTTTGTATGCAGATTTGTGCAATTAACTTTCATTCACATCACACTCGCTGCATTTCTTTCATCTCTCTCCTCATGCTGATCCTTTTTTATCCGTGTCAGTCATTACATCCTATTACGGTCCACAAAGTATAAAGTGTGATCAAATTTAGCCAGGGGGCAATTCTGGCGCTAGCGAGATCATGTCCATGGTCGAAATATCGATTTTGAGATACCGAAATCTCTATCAAAAACAAGAAAAAGCTATTCTTACGACTAGCCTTTCGACTAACCGAGATATCTCGAAATCAAGATCGATTTTGACGGATTTAGTTATCAAAACCTATATCTCGACTGGGGAGATGATCTCGATAGCGCGAGAATCGGGGGCCAGGTATGAACTAGTAAAAGTGCATTTTAATGTATATGATATTGGAAATCATCTTGAGGAAACTCCAATCCAATATCCATAGCTGCGGCGGTGTGTTAGGCCCCTGTCACGCAAAATTTTTTTAATGACTGTCTAAACGAGGATGAAATTGTGCCTCTGCCACTCCATATGGAAAAACGCTTAGTTATTGAAACAAGTTTGCACCGAACTCATCACTCAATCCAGCCACAGGACGCAGAGATCAATCAGTAGAACCGTATCAAGAAGATGACCAATCTATCCCCCAAGGTCTCAGCTCGGGTGCCCCATACCGACTCGACCTGGATTCCATTGTGCAAGTGACCGTAGTTTTAGTGCTGTGTTCCTCTTGGTCACACCGATATCGATAAATCTCGCTAATATCTTCGGGGTTTTCATAATCATCATCTTTATGGGGCCTGGGGGCTAGTAGTCAGATCTTATTGTTTTTGAAAATTGCTTTTATTTGTTGATGCGAACGAGAACAAAAACGAGACGTAGGTGACAGTGGAAGTTTTAAATCTATGTTCTATTTTGTAGCGACAGTAAACTCACCAGAAAATTTAAATACGTAATAAAATAAAAATAAACAGTGAATGTGTTGAACTCCATACCACAGATTAATAAATAGTTAGGATATTATTAATATTAGTTAGGTAAGTTAGGTCCATACTGACCATAAGGAAAATGGAAAATACTTCATCAAATTTCACTTATGCGTAAATTACTTTGGGTTCCGTACCCCAAGGGTGCCAAACGAAACCCTATTACTGAGACTGTCCGTGCGTCTGTCCGTCCGTCTGTCTGTCTGTCACCAGATCTCATGAACCATGGTAGCTAGACAGTTGAAATCTTCACAGATGATGTATTCACATCAATTTAGGTTGCGATGCCTACCTACCTATTCTTGCGAGTAAATTTTAGTATTGATTCGATGATTGATTGATTAATTTTTTGCAGGCTGTTAAAAAGTAACGTTCTCCTGAACGATCACTCGAGCACCGTTTCGAATCGAAAAGTCACAACTTTCCGATCTCAAATGTCAAATCACGTGACGCACGACGAAAAGTGCCTCTGCTACCCCGTATGGGAAAAGTGCCTCTGCTACCCCGTATGGGAAAAGTGCCTCTGCTACCCCGTATGGGAAAAGTGCCTCTGCTACCCCGTATGGGAAAAGTGCCTCTGCTACCCCGTATGGGAAAAGTGCCTCTGCTACCCCTTATGGGAAAAGTGCCTCTGCTACCCCGTATGGGAAAAGTGCCTCTGCTACCCTGTATGGGAAAAGTGCCTCTGCTACCCCGTACGGGAAAAGTCGTATCGCTATTTTATATTGTTTTAAATTAATTTCTAGAAGCAAATAGCTAAAAAAACCATGCCCAGCACCTTTGACTTCCTTTAACATAGTTTTTGTAGGACATTGTTTAGCTTTTAGCTACGATTTGGGGGCACGGAAGTGCCCCCGCCAAGAAGTCGAGCGCAAAGCACTAGCACTAGTGCACTATAGTGTGGTATAGTATACCTTCCTTTCCTCGAAACGCTTCGTCGTTATTTTGAATATACATTTAGTGATTCTAGTTTAGGTACGACTTTATGTTACACCCTGTATAAGGTCCGTAGCAGAAGCAGACTGAACTTTGACCACCGACCGTTACGACGCAAATCTCACAAAGAATGCAGTCTTGTCCAATTAGAGTTTTGTTAGCGCTTTTTGAGATTGGTTCGTTAACGGTTAAAATGTTAATTGGCATGTTATGGTAACGTTTTAGGTAGTGGTACCGTTATGTTTCACTAGCGGTTTATAATTGTAATAAATGTATCCCCTACTTTTACATTTGAAAGCACTGCATTCAGGTTGGAAAGTTTACAAACTTTGTTTACAAAAAACTACATACCCAAGACAGTTGTTCCCTTGTCATACTAGAGTCTGGCCAGCGAATCCTGTCCTTTGGCAGTTTTCAAACTTTGATGATGGCAACATTATTTACTTGTCAAACGAATTGTTACTTTGTTTATACTTGGCTTACAACATTTTGATACTTTACTTGACTATTTATTATTTTTCTTTAATTTCAGTTACTATTCTGTTCTTTTGGATATTATACATTTATTTAAATGTGGTTGATTGCAACTACTCATAACTGTTTCCAGGTGGCTTAAATACGGGTTTTGAATTATTTCAGTCTGATTGTGAATATGAAACAGAATAATAAAGTTTATTAATTAAGTATGTTTACTTTATACTCGAAATGAAGGCTTTTTCCCAGCAGTGGGAAACTGTATAGGCATGGTAAAAAATATTTATTTATTTATTTTTTATTTCCATTCACACCTACCATTACAGGCTAAACCTTATGCGGTAAGTAATATATTCAGTAGGTACCTACTTAACCCATCCCATGCTCTATGAATTTACGAACGCGCGTTTTTACTATATAATATTCTCTTTTTCAACCAATCAACCAAGTCATAAGAGTAAATAGGTATCGAACAATAAAATAAAAATAAAAACATCAAAGTATTAACTTCGTTAATTCGGTGTACAGTAAATGTGGCCACATTAAGATTTTTCAAATTTGCCGCGGTTTTCTTTGAACTTCTTCTACTAGCCAGACTCTAGGTACAATCGCGAATGCGCCACCTAGCGTGAGAAATTGACAGTTTTCCACCCAATTACTGCCAAATGAGACTGGCCGGCTGGCCGGCCATAACGATTCCGGTAGCTTCCGGTCGACTACTACTGAATTTGAAATGGAACTTGGACCGATTTTAGCTGATAGATTTTTGACTGAGTAGTAGTAGACGATGAACAAAATCCCGAAACCAATAAAGCCTACGGTAGGTAAACGACTAGAAAACCCCTCTACTCTAGGTACTTCTTTGTTTCTTACCGGAAGCACAGACAGACAGACAGGACGACCATTTTATTTCGACTTATTAGTATTGATTAGACAAATGAACAAACCCCATCGGTCAGGCTAGCAGAATAATAAAGGCAATTGCGTTCACATCCGTTTGGCTAATGAGAATCAAATGACAGTGAAGTGAGTGAGCAAATACAGGGTGTAACAGACTAACAGGGTTTGTACTTAGATGTAAAACTTCTTGATAACTTCGTCGCATCTTGTCTTACCAGGGAGGGTAACTGAACGTACGGCCCTCTAACATAAAATGCAACGAGTAAGGTCAAAATGTCATTCTTACATTCATTCATATTCATGATCATTGCTTCCTATTGTTGTTTGAGACCACACAAAACTAACGGTTCTGTTTCATTGAGTTGGTTACCTGCATTAGAAAAGAGAGAAACGTCAGGTTTCTGGAAGAACAATCAAATGTAACGGATTATAAATCTCATGTCAAACTTATTCCAGCGAATCACGCGTATTTTATTAACCCCCGACGACCAAAAGGGGGGGTTGATGTAGGTTTTAATTAAAGCGTCGGTCGATCTGTCTTTGTATCGTTCTTCTTATTTGTATGTCTGTCCGTGGCACTCTAGCTTTCGAATGAGTGGACGGATTTTAATGCGGTTTTCTGTATTATATCGGGGTTTTATTGCTATACCTATGTATTTCTCTATCTATCTATCTATTTATTTATAGGTTGTTACATTTGACCACTCTTTCACAAGCAGAGTGTTTGTTAATTACTGCGTTCTAATTTATTTATAGTTCTAGAAAGGTCTTTGAGGAATCCCTGGTCCACTCCACAGCAAACAACCCATGAATTCATAAGATTTGCGAGGATCGCTCGCTGCAAATCCTTGGCTAGGTGTTAAATCATATGGATTTATGTGTTTATTTATTAATTAACTGGCTCGACGACAAATAAAGACAATACATCTACCGAAGTACTTACAGTGCATTTCCTTTAAGATCTGGGTTGGGGAAAAGATAAGGGGGCGCCAAGGAAAAAAATCTTAGAAAAACTTAGGCGGGTTTCACGGTTCCGTCTCCTTATCTTTTCGGTAGGTACATACCTTGTTAAGTATTTTTTTCGGTGATTTCATATTTCAATTGGTTAGGTTGGACTTATTTTCGCTCATTTAAACACTAGTACTTAGTAAGTAAATATGTAAGGCAGGGGCTCAGTCAGGAAGTTTACAGCACAGTTTCCTGCAAACAGGATGTTTTGCGTGCGCAATCGAATCGAGAGCGCACCGGCCATTGCATTCGCCAGGCTATTTTTGCTATTTCCAACATGTGTCTTTCTTGGCTGAAATGTTTGGGAAAGCTTGGTATTCGTGTCCAGATCGGATAGATAGACAGGAATATCTGATGGGTGAAGTTAGAACAAGAGGAATCGCGCAATAAATGATTGTTACATAGTTTAGCATAAACTGTGACATGGGAGGGAGTCGGTGGGACGCCCGCTGAACACATGCGGGTGATTGGTCTTGTATTGTGACTATTTTGTGTTTTAGCGCTGCTGGTTACTGATGGTTCAGCAAATTTTCCTCCACAAAATCCACCTATTCTACCTATTCTTCTAATTAATTCTAGTATGTCGCTGAGTTTGAGGTTTGCTAGGTGATCTTCCCTAATGTTATCCAATTATCCATCCCTAGTGTTCGTTCAATGAAATGGAGCTAAAGGAAAGCGTCACAACTTCTCCCACACGGGTGGCAGAGGCTCAATATTGCGCACATGTAGCCAGATATTCTGTACGTAGCAGTTTCCTCGATATTCTCCATCACAGATCACAGATGTATTATTGTAAACCCACCTTGTGTGTGAGAAGTGTGCCTATAAATGGTAAGTAGATAGTTTTCCTAAAAGCCGGAACTTCTAAACTTCACAGAAAGGAAATATACCTACCAACACAGTCATTGTATATTTGAACAGTCTTTTAATTAACTGCCTGAAAGCACTTTCGTTGTTTAGACTACAGTAGACGAGCGATAATGAGGGTTCATTGAAATAGTAAGAATCTTGCGCCCGGTTTCTGGAAGAGCGATCAATCGCTCTTTAAAAGCGAAAGACTGTCAATTTCTCACGCTAGGTGGCGCATTCGCGATTGGGCATGGGAACTGTCTGTATGAAAGTAGTTTTTTGTAAACAAAGTTTTGAAACTTTCCAACCTCAATGCAGTGCTTTCTAATGGGGTCCCGTACCTAGTTTCGAATGACGCTTTAGCGACAAACGTTGTGGCGAAAAACTTTCAGCTTGGTACGCTAGGGCGAAAAATTATTGAAGCGAAATCCATGAGGTCGAATAACACCGCAGCGATAAACACTGTGGCGAAAAACTTTCAGAGCGTGATACGCTAAGGCGAAGAATTACTGAAGCGAAATCCACGAGGTCGAATGACACCGCAGCGACAAACAATACTGTGAGTAAGTACGTGAATATATGCAAGTTAGAAAGGGGAAAGAAAACGGGGGAAACTAAAATACAGAAAGTGAAAGTTTCATTTTAATGAACAAAAAACAAAAGGTAATACCTACTTTTGGTAATATATACGAGTCATGTCTTTTAACCAAATCTAAACTATAATTACATTTAAAAATTGATTGTCGAATTAACTTAACCTATACTTAAGTGTACATAAATGTAAATAGCTCTGCTAGATCTTAGTACAGTCGTGTATTTAATGCTACTGCCCGTACAAAATCAAGAATGCTCATGTTATTTTTATTTTTAACAATTGCTCCTATAGCATTGTCTTGTAATTTAATTTTCTTTTTTGGTGGAGTTTGAGGAATTTTGCCTAAAATCCTTTCAATTTTGTGAGCCGTTGTGTTCTGCTCTTCTATGAGTTTTTTTAGACAGTTGTACAGTCCTAGTTTCTTGTTATCCATTAAGGAATTCCACCTGCGATGCCATGCTTCGACACTATTCTGAGTTCTTGGAAGATGTAAATTATTATTTCTTTCAATCGACCACAAAGCAGGTGGAAACAGGGGTTGTAACCGTGATATTATAGTTTTTCCATCCGATTGACGAGATTTGAACTTTCCCAAAACGTAGTATTTTTCGAAGTATTCAGTGACTGCCTCTGCTTCTTCAGGAAAAATCGTCTCTTTTAACTCGTTGAAGACATTTGGTATATCTTCTGGCGGAAAATAGGCCAACGCTACATAATATCGCATTTTTAGCGCAAACTCACTGTCTGAACCATATCTTTGACTGAGGCCTTTCTCTTGTATTTTTCTCCAAATACTTTGGCCCAGGTGAAACAGACAAGCTGACTGAATCGTAGCAGGAAATACAGATTTCACTGCATTTATAATCGGCAATTCAAAATCGGACATTATTCGTTCCGGGTTCAGCTCGATATTAAATTCCAAAGCATATTCCTTTAGACTGTTAAAGAAATTAACATAACATTCTTCTGTCTTTTTGTGGAGAAACCTGTATGCCAAGGGTAATATTCGGGTGCACTTACCAGTGCCAACTATGCCATGCACCGAAAATATTTGTGTAAACAATATCGGGCAGGTTTGGAAAGTTCCATCTACTAACCAAAGTGGTGATTCGCTTAACATTCGCAGGTTAATTTCCGTTGCTAATAACAACAGGCGGCTATTGTCTCCAAACGCAACATTGCGTCCTAAAAAGCGATTACCATTGATATGTGTGTATTCCTCTGGTATATTAACTACTTCATTCAAGCTTGTAGGTTCCTTGGGCATTTTCTTTTTTCTTTCTCTCTTAATGATCTGCCGTAAGGCATTGTGATTTGGTATTGCACTTGTGCTAGAAGAAGGTACTCCAGACAAATGTTCTCTTATAATTTTACTGGGCGCATCATTGCTCTGAGCTGCTGCAGTTTTCAATCGATTCATTATCATTTCGTCAACTCGATCTATAATGCAAATAAACACACTTATTAGGAAGGTCCAACATAATATGTATAAATACGGCCAAGTGCGAGTCGGACTCGCGCACAAAGGGTTCCGTACCATGATTTATAAAAAACCGCATAAAAATCACGTTAGTTGTATAGGAGCCCCCCTAAAAATCAGATAAGTTAGTCGGTAGGTGTAGTATTAGTGGTTTCACAGATCATTATAGCGTTTTATCAAGTAGTTAGTAGATGTTTAGATGATACTCATCATCATCATCATACTCAGCCCACGTCGACCCACCGCTAAGCATAGGCCTCTTCTCTAAAACCCCGGTCGTGCCTATCGTACCCAGTGGGATCCCGACGACTTGATGACATCGTCGGACCGTCGGGGGTGGTCTGCCCACTGGTCTTGTCGCTCCCCGTAGCCACCACTCCGTGACTACTATGGTCATTCCGTCTAGATAATAACTATTATTTATTAATTCATAAAAAAGCTTACCAGGTTCCGGTGCATGATTATGACTGGACATTTCTTTTAATAAAAGATGTTCATCGCCGACTAATCGACTAGGTATTTGCAGTACTTTTACAGCCCATGTTTTTATTTACACAACACCAATATTGCACATTGTTCATATTTTTGTTCTGCTTCAATATATACCCATCGATAACTAAAACACCTTTTCCGTAACGGGAAACCAATGGGCGAATAGGTATATTTTCACTCATTTTCTCACTTCACTCATGAAGTCATGGCAAAAGTTACGATCCGAATGAGAAATTTCACAAAAATAACGTCAGTCAATAGAAAGAAGAAAGAAGAAAGAAAAAATAATTTATTTTCCTGTAGTAAGGTGAAAAAGGCTGTATATACGTTACTTTATTGCTATAATATTTATATAATTATATAATACAGTCATTCGAAACTAGGTACGGGACCCCTTATTTTTTGCCACAATGCTTGTCGTTGCATTAATCAATTCAATCATTCGACCTCGTGGATTTCGCTTCAGTATTCTTCACCTCAGCGTACCACGCTCTGAAAGTTTTTCGCCACTGCGTTTGTCGCTGCGGTGTTATTCGACCTCATGGATTTCGCTTCAATAATTTTCGCCCTAGCGTACCAAGCTGAAAGTTTTTCGCCACAGCGTTTGTCGCTAAAGCGTCATTCGAAACTAGGTACGGGACCCTTTCTAATGTAGGTAAAAGGGGAATCATTTAATGTTGTTCTGATCTGAGGGTGTAGAGATACAACACCCACAATGATTTGCGACTTTGCCAGCCAGCTGTTTGTTTTCTAGGCAACGAACGCATCAGCTGTTTTTCGAACACACCCCATAGAAGTGACAGCAGCTCGGCTGCTCGTCGACGACGTCGATTGACTTGATTGACTGTCAGGCCAGCAGAGCGATCGAAGAAATATTTGTGAACTAGAAACAAGATATTTAGTAGCTAATCTGCATTAAGCAGTCGGGAATCCGGTTTCCCCTGTCTATTAGCTTGGTCAAACCTGCACTGCACCTATTGTGTAACCACCGATCGTCGAAAATAAATCAATTACCAACTTGCCTGTTCATCTTCGTAGAAACAATCGCTTCTTTTGTGCAATAGAGTACACTTTGGTGATTCATAGCGGCTAATTTTCAACAACACAGGGTATGTTTTTATAATCTTTATACTTCCATCTTATACTGCAATGAAATGATTAGTAAAATGGACTGACAACGCCCGAAAAAAGCAGCCGAAACGTAACTGGTACCGATGCAATTTATATTTGTTACCAATTATCGCGGTCAGTAAGTCTTACGTACCTATTATCTTTACAAAGTTGAGTTCTTTTGTTTCTTTGTTCATATTCTATTCTATTTTAGTTTATGGCACTTTGTTGCCTATCGACAAATTCTGCCAGTGTCAGGTGTAAGGCTTGACATGGGTCAGACAAGCCGCGAGGTTAACAGGTTTAGGGAAATATATCCTTGCGTATATTCTATTACTTACCCATATTCTTGTTTGTCCATGAAAGATGAAGGTTGCCCCATACATATTTGGCTGAGAAACCAACTGTTTTTACTGGCAAGTCAAGTATGATGTTGCTCTGATCATTACAACAAAAGTTTTGTTTTACCACAACTCTTCCTCTATTCTAATTTTCTAAATCTATCCTATTTTGTAGTAAACTTGACCAAAGTTAATCTTTCATTAGAGGGCAATTTATAACAATTGCATTTCAATTGTTATCTGCCCATAGTGACCATTCACACTGACGAGGGGGTGAGATTTATAAAAGATTGCAATTTATTTAGGATCTCTTTTGAAAATGCTTTTTTAGGGTTCCGTACCCGAAGGGTGCCAAACGGGACCCTATTACTGAGACTTCGCTGTCTGTCCGTCCGTCCGTCCGTCTGTCTGTCACCAGGCTGTATCTCATGAACCGTGGTAGCTAGACAGGTGAAATTTTCACAGATGATGATTCACAGATGATTTTTTGCTCATTTTTGCACAATATTGATAATGGTAGTAGGTAGAGACGCTTAAAATGTTCACAATATATTGAATATATTATTTACTTAAAAAATAAATAATTAAATTAAAATTAAATTAATATTTAGGGGGAGCCCCCCTACAAATAAATTTTTAGTTTTTTTTTTTTTGCGGTTTTTTATAGATAATGGTACGGAACCCTTCATGCGCGAGTCCGACTCGCACTTGGCCGGTTATTGCTTATTAATACTACCAAAAAGATGTGCAGATTATTAGGATCTAAATTACCTACAGACTTGATACACAATACTTACTACAACTCATCTTTTCCCATAAATTTCAGTTCCCAACATGACAGAAAGAAAACCAATCAGTGGGTCCAGCCGAGATTATGGAGCCACTGCTGACGTCGTTCCTGCAGTCGGCTTTGCTGACTTCAGCCCAACAGAGCTGTACAACCTCATCGAGAGCATTACGGAGAATCTGGGCACTATCAACGGGGGTATGAAGTCATTGGAGAAGATGTCCTCAATGATCGGCGGGCCAAAAGACGATCTTCAGCTGAGGGAGAAAATGTAAGATGGTTAAAATTAAATTAATGGTCAAGTAAAGAACCTCTGATCATGTTTCTGCCACAATATCCCAGTGTCTTTATTTCCAGTGGCAGAGTCATAATGCCACTATCATTTCCTGAGTGAGATGAGAGCCATTGTCCACTAACAATGGCAGAGGCAAAGTTGTGCTCACATGTACCCAGTAATCAAAAACTCCATTCTGTCCTTGTGAAAGCGGAATTGCCCATTACCCCAGCTATGAAAGTCTCATTAGGTTTTGCATCACTTTGAAAGAAAAGGTCTAAAAGATAAATCATGTGTGAGCACTAGTTGCCAATTGATGTTCATTATAACAAACAATGCAGGGTGTAACAGAAAGGTGTAGTCATATTTTAGGGAGTTGTTAGAGAGACCATTCTGAGCAACTTTTACTATGAAACTTATTTGATCAGAGCAACTTTATTTTTCATTGCTCCATACATTTTGGTCCGGGCGGAAGGCTGATTTGATACAGGATGTAACAGAAAGATGTAGTCATATTTTAGTGGGTTGTTAGGGACATCAATCTGAGCAACTTTTACAATGAAACCGATTTGATCAGAGCAACTTTAATTTCCACTACCATGCCAAACTGTAAAAGTGCGTACTAGCTTTATGCAAAGATTTTTCAAATTCCTTGGTCCTCATCTCTACAACAAAATCAGCATACTCAGTGAAATTTACACAAAGACATTATTTGAAAATAAGAAAACTATATACAAGTGGCTGAGATCCCTAACGTACGATGAAACGGAAAACATCTTAATTGTTTCATCATAGTACACAGTACAATAATAAATGAATAAATAATAATAAAAAAATACCAATAATAAGTAAACCCTTGTAATTAACAATAATAAATAAAATTCAATGTACAATAAATAATTTATAATCATCAACACATCCATTCACTACTCACTACAATAACTCACTCAAACATTACACCTCCATCTCTATTACACACCACACACACACACACACACTCCATCACACACTCTCTAAACTAAGTTAATATTTTATTGTTACTCTAATTTAAACTTCAATTTTCAATGTTAATTTCAATAATTTTCTTAAGTTAATAATTGTCATATTTTAATTTATCATTGATGCAACAATTCGGAAATTATTTAGACTATTAGATATTGTGTCATTTACTGGTGGGAAGTATCTACTCATCCTATGCCACAGGGCTTGCCCTTTTTTAGGGAGTAGAGATCATCCCTTGTTCTTTACAATGTAAATAACAAGTTTAAATGTATATTTTTTCTGAATAAATTATTTCAATTTCAATTTCAATTTCAATAGTGAAAGTTGCTCGGAATGATGTCCCTAACAACCCCCTAAACATTTTTGTTACACCTGTACATATAACTTAACGTCACGCCTTTTCCCATGACTGTTGGTAGAAGCACAACAATCAACTGATAAATATTCGCCCCCTCACAGCCACAGTACACGGCAGCTGGTCAACAGCAGTGTCTCAGCCACGTCAAGAGACATCCCGCGGCTCAATGTTGTGGTGAAGCGGAGGGACAAACCACAGAAGTTGCAAGTGGACAGACTGACGGATTCGTTCCAGGAAGCATTGAGGACTTACAGCAGTGTGCAGAAGGTATTTTAAATTAGTTTTTCTATTAGCTCTAGATTTTAGATTTAGATTAAGATTTCTTTAACCATATCACACTTACCAGATATTTGAACAGTATTGGCAAGTATGCCCATAGTGAGCAGTTGACTGCATTGTTTACATTGTATAAATTATTCATATATATGGTCTTCATTTGCTATGCCCAAAGGGCAAAATGACATTGTAAGATTACATGTACATTTATGGCAATAAATATACTATACTATACATTGTATAATTGATATGCTGCTAACTGCATTTTAAGTTTTAGTTTAAAACATGGAATTAACATCCATATGCTTTGTCGTTTGCTTGGACAGCTCCTTGGTCTTATAATGCGTCCTCCTCACATAATTCAAATTGATTGCATTATTCGACAAAAATCTCTTGAGTCAGGTTGAGATGATCGTTAATCAGGTGTAGGAAACGGCTAACATTCGGTTTCTGTAACGCTGATCAAAGGTTACCAGTAGCTAGCAGAGTGATTAACAAATTTCAGCAATGAAGTGCTGATATTTTGAATTAGCCATAGATTAGTTAATCGTAACCTTTGATCAGCGTCTCGGAAACTGGGGATAAGTATAAGGGGGTAAACAGTCGGACACGGCAACGGAACGTACTACTGCGTAACCCGTTCAGGCGTTTTAAAATACCACGCAAGTACAAAATTTATAGTGGTCGGGGGGGGCAAAAATAGCAAATAACCGGCCAAGTATGAGTCGGACTCGCGCACGAAGGGTTCCGTACAATTAAGTAAATAATATACTCAATATATTGTGAACATTTTAAGCGTCTACCTGCTACCATTATCAATATCGAGCAAAGTTGAGCAAAAAAATCACGTTTGTTTTATGGGAGCCCCCCTTAATATTAAATTTCTTTTGATTTTTAGTATTTGTTGTGGCAACAGAAATACATCATCTGTGAAAATTTCAACTGTCTAGCTACCACGGTTCATGAGATACAGCCTGATGACAGACAGACGGACGGACAGACGGACAGACAGCGAAGTCTCAGTAATAGGGTCCCGTTTGGCACCCTTCGGGTACGGAACCCTAAAAATGGGATTCGTAGTATGGGTACTACATTCCTTATGCAATTAAATATGCAACTTGTTTATTCACAGCAACTCTCACAAAGGATGGCGGCTAATATTCCGAAGCAGCCACGGCCTAAGATGGACCCGACCTTGATGGAGCAGCAAGCCATCGCTGATGATGAAGAGGCCGCTTTGTTGTACAACCAACAGGCACAGGTATTCATCATCATCACAGCTTGTGAGAGAACCAACGGCCTCTGAGGCTCAAAAGCGATAGGTTTCGAATTTAGAATCCGGGCTGGTGGGAGGAAGATGGATGGATCAGGTCTTGGATGTTTATATGTGTGTGATATCGCTGCTTCTGGTTCCCATGACACAATGTGTTTTTCCTAGTGTGGGGCCAGAATATCTGTTCCTGTATTAGATGTTTATGTTCTAGTACCTGTCACTTGCAAACTTGCTACGCGAATAGAAGATCAAGGGCAGCATCCCTGTTGTGCATTCTTGCCTATTTGGGAGGCTGGACTGTCCAATCCTCAGACATTGGGAACACCTTCACATAGCTTCTAACCTTGATGGGAGAGGCCGACGTCCGGGGCGCTCTGGATAGCCTTGTCAACCCAAGTGGCAATTTTTAATTTTAAATGTTTATTTTGCTGACCAATCTCTTATCTCTTATCTCTTCTGGCCGCTGAGAGAATGCGATCCTGACCCGATTGCGATTCCCACAAGTGAGATAGAGTGCAAAGTAGCGCGGGACAGACAGGGACTTATACATGTGTCAGGATCGCATACTCTCAGCGACCATGGTATACCCATGTAACTTACTACAAGTACAAGTATGGATGCGTATGGTTCGAAATAAGAGATTTGATTTAAATAAATATGTTTGCGAATATTACTAATGTGTATTTGTGGCCACCAGGCACGTCTGATGGAGTTTGAGACGAACATGCTACTTGAGAGGGAGGCGAGCCTGCAGCCGATCGAAGCTGACGTGCTCGACCTGAACCACATCATGCGAGAGTTGCAGGAGATGGTGAACGCGCAGGCGGAGACTGTCGGTGAGTGGTCTCACGTGGGGTGGCAGGGGAGCTCGTGACGAACATGCTACTAGAGAGGGAGGCGAGCCTGCAGCCGATCGAAGCTGACGTGCTCGACCTGAACCACATCATGCGAGAGTTGCAGGAGATGGTGAACGCGCAGGCGGAGACTGTCGGTGAGTGGTCTCACGTGGGGTGGCAGGGGAGCTCGTGACGAACATGCTACTGAGAGGGAGGCGAGCCTGCAGCCGATCGAAGCTGACGTGCTCGACCTGAACCACATCATGCGAGAGTTGCAGGAGATGGTGAACGCGCAGGCGGAGACTGTCGGTGAGTGGTCCCACGTGGGGTGGCAGGGGAGCTCGTGACGAACATGCTACTAGAGAGGGAGGCGAGCCTGCAGCCAATCGAAGCTGACGTGCTCGAGCTGAACCACATCATGCGAGAGTTGCAGGAGATGGTGAACGCGCAGGCGGAGACTGTCGGTGAGTGGTCCCACGTGGGGTGGCAGGGGAGCTCGTGACGAACATGCTAGTAGAGAGGGAGGCGAGCCTGCAGCCGATCGAAACTGACGTGCTCGACCTGAACCACATCATGCGAAAGTTGCAGGAGATGGTGAACGCGCAGGCGTAGACTGTCGGTGAGTGGTCCCACGTGTGGTGGCAGGGGAGCTCGAGACGAACATGCTACTAGAGAGGGAGGCGAGCCTGCAGCCGATCGAAGCTGACGTGCTCGACCTGAACCACATCATGCGAGAGTTGCAGGAGATGGTGAACGCGCAGGCGGAGACTGTCGGTGAGTGGTCTCACGTGGGGTGGCAGGGGAGCTCGTGACGAACATGCTACTAGAGAGGGAGGCGAGCCTGCAGCCGATCGAAGCTGACGTGCTCGACCTGAACCACATCATGCGAGAGTTGCAGGAGATGGTGAACGCGCAGGCGGAGACTGTCGGTGAGTGGTCTCACGTGGGGTGGCAGGGGAGCTCAAGACGAACATCCTAATGTTAATCTATACTGTATCTAATATAACAGGCAACTTGACAGATGTCAATCTTATCCTGTTAGTGAGGGGATATTGCTCATAAAAATCGATTAATCAAAAGAATCGATACACCCTTTAAACATTTGTGAATCGGAAGGATGTCTAACATTTTATTCTTGATTCTTCAGTTACCTTCAATATGGTTGAAAATAATATGATAATATCTTTAATTGCTAATAACAGTGATGACGATGGCAACTCTTCTGTTAGTTCTACTGAATAAACAATCTCGATTCTTTCCGATTGTTTTGGTAAAATCCCTAGAGTTTAAAAAGTGGATTTTATGAAGTTTTAGTAGCTGTCAAGTTGTTTTTAAGCATGAATAGAGTATAGCTCATAAACTATGTGTATGATAAATTTCATTTAAATCCGTCCAGCCGTTTCAGCGTGAAAGACACACAAACATATAAATAAACACACAAACTTTCACAGTAGGGTTGTGGCCAAGGTAATCCAATAAATCTAGGAACAAGTCTTATGTTGAAGCATTATGTACAAAATGGCTTGACATTCTCAGAATTGTATATTTCCAGCAGATATATTTTATAAAGTCAATTTTGTGCAAAAAAAGACAGCATTTGATGGCACTTTTACATGACGTCATTCTGTTGTTATTTCATAGAACTCAGGAACAAAAGTTCCGTTTTGACAGTTCATAAAAAGTATCTATCTTGACTTCACAGGCCACAAGCCTATTATAATATGAGTGTGACGTGATATGATAACTTACATGACCCCCCTCAAATTACAGATACAATAGATGACCACGTCGAGAAGGGGCTATCGGACGTCGAGCAAGGACGCAGGGAGTTAGAAGAGGCGGCGAAACAGCAACAAAGGTACGAATCACACATGGAAATATCTTATCATCGATATAGTATCGAAGATACAAAAAGATTGCTACTCAATAGTAGGATGCGGATCAAACCATGGCATTAGAACTAAACCCGATCCGGGTAGTAAGATGACTTTGAACCATTAATCTTGTAGAAATAAAGTAACAAAATCTTTGACTTTGACCTGTATTGTCTTTTTCACTTCTCATGCTCGTAAAGTTCGTCTTTATGTTGGGTATAGGCTGCATAAAATCGCTTTTTATGCACTAGTGCATAAAGTAGAATCTTCGGAGTCTCAGACTCTTTAATGGCGGAAAGTGGCTTATTCTTTCTTTGTGTTGCAATTTGCAATTGTTTTTTGCAATTTTGCTGTTTAATTTCCTCACAATCCAAGTGAAACAAGCTCTATTTATTAGCCATTGTTTATGTTTTTTGCTACGAGATTAGTAATTCGAGCTTATTATAGTTTTATCTCACTAAAACGCGCCAACTAGTGACTAATACGGCAAATAAGATACATATCGCCCTGTATATTGGCTGATGACTATTTTTGTTACCTTGTGGCTCGTGTCTACCACATTAAGTCTAGTTAAATTAATAAATCTCTTTTCAATATTTCAGGTACAGGCGGAGAATGTTCATACTGATCCTCATCGGCATAGTATTTGTGATAATATTCATTGTGTGGGTCGTTAAAGCGTTCAGATAATAATTTCCAAAATCGGTTCAGCTGTGTGAAATATCTTGAGTCTTCGGGAACTGTACAGTCACAACCAGGTCGGGCCACCTCGGCTAATATAGCCCCTTTGACGCACGCACGGAATAAACACTGTAGTCGAACATGTAACTGGACAAGATCGCGACTGTACGATTGTAAACGGAAAATCTGATATGGCCGAAAGATTCAACTAAATAATTAAATCAAATTAAATTGTGGGTATAATGAAAACATCGATTCATTTTTGGATATATCTCTGTAGACTTGCCGATTTATTTTTGTGGCATCTTCAGCAATGAACGCATAATTTTATCTTTGACTGAATAAACTGTAAAAGTATAGGTTGTAATTTACTGTAAAATCTTTTAAAACTGTGATGTATAAACAACCTATAACTTACAGTAAAGAAAACTAAATTTAGGCCTCTCAATATACCTTACTCTATTCTTCATGGATAAAGGAAGGTTATAGTAGATGCTAGCTGTCCATTTTTCAAAACATTATTTCAACAAGTCACAACAATAAAATGTTGTTTTTTTCTGTAAATATAATTAAACCTCAACAGAGTATTTCGTTGAATATTTGTTCTTTGTTGTATATCGGAGTATTAGTAAGATAATATTATAATACTTATATTGCTGTGCATATGGCCTTATGTAATGTAGATAGTTAGGCAGATGAGTGGTTTGTCGAAATTTATATCTATGGATGCTTTCTTTCTATACAGGGTGTAACAGCAGGGTGTAGTCATATTTTAGGGGGTTGTTAGGGAGACCATTTTGAGCAACTTTTACTATCAAACCGATTTGATCAGAGCAACTTTATTTTTCATTGCTCCATATGTTTTGGTGTGGGCGGTCAGCTTTTGTATAGAGAAGTGAAAATTAAAGTTGCTCTGATCAAGTCGGTTTCATAGTGAAAGTTGCTCAGAATTATGTCCCTAACAACCCCCTAAAATATGACTACACCTTTCTGTTACACCCTGTAGACTGACAAAAACGCTGCTAAAAGTGTAACTTTATTTTTCACTCCACCCCATACAGATCAGCTGAGCGCTGGGTCCGAAATGTACTGAGTTAATAAAAATAAAGTTGCTCTGATCAAGTCGGTCCCATAGTTCAGTATCACTAGTTGTTCAGAATGATGTCGCTAACAACCCTCTTTCAGCTTGTACACCCCTTTCTGTTACACCCTGTATAATGGATGATGGACACAGAGGACGGACGTTGGTCAAAATGAGTGGCTTACGTGTGCTCATATACATCTTATGCTATCTGTACATATTTAACTTATTTTTTTTAGACTGATCAGTCATCTTCCTCATTGTTATTGGCATTCAATGTAGGTAGGATTTTAAAGTAAGTTAGGTATCTAATTTCATACTGTTTGTCCACTTCCATGACATAAACCATGGCTCGTCGTTCGAAGCATACAAAATTTTTTTGTAAAGAAAATTATTACATTCCAGAGACTAAGCCCGGATTTTACCAACAAAAGATTAACTTTTACTCGAGAGTATCTTCTATTATTTCATAGACACCAGTGACATCCAGATCAGATCAACTCATTTTGAACTGTCATTTGTCATGCAAGTTATCCCCGGGATAGTTATTCTTGGTATAGGAATCTGTTTTGTATATTTGGTAGGTATATTTAAATCAAATTGTGCTCGAATATGGCTCGAATTGTGCTTCTGCCTTCCCATCTGAGAAATTCAATGCATAAAAAAGACATACCCTTAAGTGAAAATTCCTTCGAGCATCATCGCGACGGTGCTCGAAGAGAGTGGAGCGACGTAGCGACAATACATACAAGGCGTTGACAAAAGTGACGTAGGAGCGCCGTGGTGACCGAGCGACGTAAAGACAATAATTCAACTTTATGTTGGTAAAATCCAGCCTAAGTTATTTTGTTTTATCAACAGATTAAAAAAGTTTAAGGCCTACCCCGCTGTGTACCTGTCCAACGATCTTTTGGCGTGTGACGTTTTCAGGGAGGCGCCAGTTCTACGCAACCCAATGCTATAAACCTATCAAAAACTTTAGTTTCTACCTTAAGATCGTTGGACAGCTCTGCTGTACTAACATTTTGTATTGTAACAATTACCCGGACCTGTGTGTCTGATCAAGTCGGTCCCATAGTGAAAGTTGTTCAAAATGATGTCCCTAACAACCCTCTTTCGGCTTTCGGCCCCTTTCTGTTACACACTGTATACACGGCTGTACATTGATTAACTAATGGTAACCACAACTACGTTCAATGTATTGTTTGTGCAACAGGGTATTGTGTATTGTTTGTTCAAGGTATTGTTTGTATATTACATTTTGTCGAACTAATTTGTACATTACGAATATACGATAATGTTTTGGTAAAGGAATATCAATAATATTTTACACTTGTATTTGTAACTACACATGTATTGTATGTATTCGTAATAAAATACTGTCAAACATAAGACCAGACGTTTTATTTGAGCATGTTTGGGTTATAAAATAAAAATATACATTTAATAAAAACTCGTTTATTGCGAACATAAAACACGAATAAATACTCGCTGTTACATTCAATAGGAAATTCCGTTCGCAATTTTTTTAGTTATTTACAATTGATGTTACTTTAAGTTGACAATTTTGATCATCTGAAGGTAATTTTGACACAGTTTTCGGCTTGGTTCTCATTAACGATGACTGATAGTCAGCGTCGACCTGTTTCCTTAAACATCGAGACGCCGCCGCTAACTGGCGATGTGTCAAGGCAGCAGAACAATCGGCGCCGACTCTAATCGAATGAGTACAAAGCCTTAGTTTTAATTTGAACAAAATAACATTGGTGGTGGAATTAATCAAATACATTCTGGAACCTGCCGACCGGTTGGTTAACAATACTTCAAACAAAACATTTTTTAAGGTTTATCTAATAATTTTATTGTCCCCATACTTCAGGATTATTGTTTAATTTTAAATATTAAACTACTGGCATGGTCAGGCCACCGATGATACCAGTTTGTAGCCGACCGCGACTGCAGACGACGTGTCGCTTGAGTGTGAGCGAGACAGACTATGGGGCCAATTCTCTAGGGCACAGAGAACGCACTAAAATTACTTGACAATATTAGCTCCGACGCTCTTACGCGGTTGCAATAGATTTCATTTTCGAACTCACTTTTGAATTAGTTCATCAGTACATTAAAATAATTCAAAAGTAAGTTTGAAAATGGAATCTATGGCTACCGCATAAGAGCTGTCGGACTTAATATTGTCAACTAATTTTAGTGAGTGTAACCTAGAGAATCGGCCACTATATATCCAATTGACTGCGCCTGCGGGGAATGCGGCTCGCCAAACGTTTGTTGTATTCAACAACGTTCGCATAAGCAACCTATGTACGATGACGGGCCGCCAGACAGTTTTGCAGCGGCTGACCAATCACAGCTCTCTTGCCTCGTCCCCCGCCGCCCGTAAATTGGTGAGTTGTGTTTCAAAGGAAAATATCTATGTATGTATGCGCTCTCCACTGGATAAGTGCTTCCTGGAGCGAGATAACGAACTTAGTTATTACGACGCGTGTAACGGCCATTTTCAATAACTTTATCCTCAAACTGCAGATACAGATCTACCAACTTTATTGTGAAATGACGGATGTAAATTGGTGTCGCTAGTTGCTTCTAGTATTGCCATATTTGGAATTGCGTCCGAGCTTAAAATGGCATTTCAAAGAGGGCGGTCATAGTTCTGAATTCTGACATTTCATAGATAACTTGGTACTGCTGTAGATGGGGTCTTTGACATAAGTTCCATAGCGCAAAGATAAACCAACTTTATTACGAAATTACAGAATTCAGAACTACGTCCACTCTCTTTGAAATGACATTCTATGCTCGGACGCAATTCCAAATATGGCAATACTAGAAGCCACTAGCGACACCAATTTACATCCGTCATTCATTAGTCATTTCGTTACACAATAAAGTTGGTTTAGTTGGTTAGTATGATACTCGGTGTTTGACTTGGCGAGAGAGAGAGAGCGAGACGAGACCCGACGACGTGCCAAACCAATGGCCTCGTACTGTACTCATATTTTGGATAGCGATCTATCGCTTTTCTTAGTAAACGTATGCGACTATATTATTGCTAGAGTATCAGAGTACAAGTCACGTTCATTCCAAGGTCCTGACTCCGATTCTCCAACGACTCCAACGCCCTCTATTGCCAAGCTAACGCGTTCCTTCTATAGGTATCTATAATGCTCGCTGTCTCATTCACTCGCTAGATGACTAAGTTTGTCTCGCTCACACACTCAAGCGACACGTCGACTGAGTTGCGGTTGGCTACAGACTAGCACCTTTACAAAAATGATAAAGTTTCAGATAGGTTACAAATTACTGCATATCTTTCTTTTATGTTTTGTGATATGCAAGTAAATGGTAGATAATAAATAAATTATTGCATGTGCTTAGTGAGATAGTTTTACGAAAGGCTGCAAATTTAGAAATATTTATGGAAAATAACATATGAATATTAAAATATATATGTATTTTCTGCAACGTTTCGTAAATCTAGAATGCCGCACCTGATTATTGCGAATTTGGTTTTCATAAAATGCATTCATTTCAATATTAAATTATTTAAATATCTAACTATAGATTGGACAACCTAACTATATTTTTACCACTGTGAAATACTTCACACTTTAAACGTTATCTTTAAAACAAATCGAAGTGGGGCAAACATTTTAGTCACTATTTCACCAAATAAAATAGTCAAGCTGTCTAATCTAAAGGTATATACAAAATTAGTACATATCTAATAGGTATTCTGGTTGCAGTTTTTATACAAATTGACCACAGCTTTTCTTTAGATATTCAGTATTCAAAGCAGCACTTGTCCATATTTATTTATATAAATTAGGAAATCATGCTGCTGCTGTGTTAAGAGCTCCACTTTATATTACGAATATTAACACATCGAATAAGTAAGCGAATCTAATACACCGTCCAGAGAAACTAACAATAGATGGTGGAGCGAGATGGTTAATCTTCATTTTCCATTATAAAATGTATCAACCTTGTCAATCTTGCCTCTGCCTGGAGGGTCGTTATACTTTTTCGATACATTAAATACTCGTGAATACTGATGTGTCTATCCGGAAATATTGCCAAATAATGTGTAGGTACAAACTGCCCCATACATTATACAGAGTGTAACAGAACGGTGTAGTCATATTTTAGGGGGTTGTTAGGGACATCATTCTGAGCAACTTTCACTATGAAACCGATTTGGTCAGAGCAACTTTAATTTTTCTTCTCTATACAATAATCAGCTGACCGCCCCGGATCAAAACGCATGGAGCAATGAAAAATGAAGTTGCTCTGATCAAATCGGTTTCGTAAAAGTTGCACAGAATGGTCTTCCTAACAACCCCCTAAAATACGACTACACCTGTTACACCCTGTATTCCTACAAATGGCTATTTTGCCGGCAACCGCACATCAGCACTCGTGAACGGAGTCGATACGTTTTTTTTACGTATTTGCAATCAGCATGCACTCCAGTGAGGCAAGTGAGTCGCGTACTGAATCGCACAACAATAGCTATAGCGTGGGCGCAAAATTCCAGTTTGTAGCCGCAGCACGCCTCAGCACTGTCGACAAGCCAAAACCTTTATTTATATTGTATACTACATCATCATCATCATCATCATCCTTAGCCCACATCGACCCACTGCTGGGCATAGGCCAATCTCAATAGCGCCAATCTTCCCAGTCCTGTGCCAATCGCACCCAGTGGGATCCCGACGACTTGACAATATCCGGCGGCCTAGCCACGCCCCGTAACCAATCAAATCGTTTCCAATTATCAAATCAAGTTCACAGTTGAAGGCAAACTTTCGAACGCGAAGGTTGTCCTGTCCTGTGAGTGTTTGTTAACAGATTTAAATTAAAATTTCACTGCATTCACGAATAGACTGTATGTCTTTTTGCGCCTCGCTACATCTATCTCCATGCCATTCCTGTAAGCGACTCCCGGCCTGGTTTCCCTGCATTAACTACTACCGCTGTTTCGGCTGCCTCTGTTGCCACATCGCGTATTTGCCGCACGCAGTATCTATCATCTGGTTGATGTGTTTTGTGAGCGAACCGGCCAGCGGTGTGAGTTCGCGTAGCATTTTGTCCTGCGGAGGAAAGGAGACGGCTTTAATTTTGGAGGGCGTTTGGTCGCTTCCCATGTAGGTACCTGAAGATTGAATGTTGTAAAGTTAACATTGATCGGAGCCTCAAAAGGTCAACAGTTACCACAAAAGGTCGATATATTTTCCTGAGAAACGTCATCTCGAATGATACTTTGTAACATCGAAACGTTACCCCGAACCTTCGAATCGTTTAAAAAGTTACCACGGACCATCAAAACGTTACGTCGAAAATTTTTAACGGTAGGTACTTATGTTTTAACGTTGTTATGTTGTGCATCGCTAGACATCCAAATGTTAGGTTCAGGTCTTGTGTTTTTCTTAGCATCTGAGCGAGCTCTCACCTCTTGCTCATGTATCCGTCTCAAGAAACATAGCGGTACCCGTAACTCGAGCTCGAGCCATCGAAACGTTACCTCAAGCCACAAAACGTTACTCCAAGCCAAACAACCATTACCTAAAACGGACGTAGCGTCGCGTTCCCGTGATGGTTCCACCTCCTCCAGCACGCCGGGCGCGGGCAGCAGGGACCTGTACCTGCCCGCCACAACACGTTACCTCGAACGGGCGCAGCGTCGCGTTCCGATAGCGTAGCACGGCCTCGTAGAGCCGCTGCGCGCGCGCCACGCCCCCCTCCTCCGCGACGCCGGGCGCGGGGAAGCAGCGCCACAGCTCGCGCAGCAGCGAGGCGCCCGACACGTACATGCGCTGCAGCTCGAGGGAGACGTCGGGGGGGACCATCTCTGCGGGGGGTTCACAGTTACATACCAGGGCCGGGAGTACCAGGCGCGTAAGGTATCTTAGAGCTTGTGCGCACTAGCGATTTTAAGTTTTCGGATAGTTTGATCGGTCAGAGGATCAGTATAGAGTCGGTTTCATGAAACCGATTTGATCAGAGCAACTTTAATTTCAGTTCATACTGAAAGTTGCTCAGAATGGTCTCCCTAACAACCCCCTAAAATATGACTACACCCTTCTGTTACACCCTGTATGGCAGCGCGCGCACTTAAAGATTTATAACTCTATACTGATCCTCTGACCGATCAAACTATCGGTATATATTGATAAAAATCATGATTTTTATAAAAAAAATCCAAAAAATCAGATTAATTTGATTTAAATCGGTTTTTTTTTTATTTTTTTAATTATCAGATCGTTTTCAGTTGAAAGTCAGTTATTTATTAAAAAAATAACATATTTTTTGTTATATCAACATAATGAAGTCATTCTTTTATTAAAAAAACAAAGTAGCATGTTTATTTATTTATATTAACAAAAAATATTGAATTAAATTTATAAAAATGACATTATCTAAAAGTAATTAAAAACACTTCCATTTTATAATATCTTACAAAAAATAATCATTAAAATAAAAAAGACAACATTAACAAATGAACAAAGAACCACCGCAGTCGCAGACACTTATTTGTTTGAATATTAGCGATGCACACTTATGTGTGCGCCGTAGTTTGTAGAAGTCCTTAGACACTTTTTGGCTGTTTTGGTTGCAGTTAAAAAGTACTGATTTAAATCGTCGTTTTTTTTAAAATCACTTGATTTTAATCGCTATTTAAATCACTGATTTTAATCAAATGATTTAAATCATATCATCCCCGCTAGGCTAGGGCCTGAGGCGGGCGCGGCGGCGGCGCCACACTTTAGCCACACTCGCTTTAGTCACTACAGTATGGACGGTTTCGTATGTTTGATATTTCGCGCCCGCCTTAGCCACGGCCACAGAAGAGATAATAGTACTCCGTACAGAACGGCCACTCCCTTCCCCGCGCTGATTCAGATACCGCACCCTACCCCTGGCGTCAAAGGATTGGTTTAAAGAATCAATAGACAGGGCTGAACGCCGGACGAGTGACGACGCGTATACTTTAATATCGCTGCATTTGCCGCGCCACCAGCCCTAGCAAAGTTTACGCACACATATGCACGTATACAAACATCATTTGGTTATGTAGTAGTAATAGGTGATTATTTTACGAGCGTTCTATGGAGTGTCCGAGGTGTGCCGCGGCACCAGCCCCTCACTCTGGACCACACTGCCATGCAATTCGGTACGGTTAAGTGAGAGTCAGATTCTCACACGAAGGGGAACCCGCGACAGACGTTCGGCACCAAGGTTCAGGTACGGAATCCAAGAAAATAAAGTCTGAAACTACTCATAAAAGCTGTCGAATCTTAATTTCACACTAAGCTAGTGTTAGATAGATGAGGTGGGACGCCCGCTGAACACAGGAGGGTGATCATAATTCATAATTCATAATTTCTTTATTGCACACAAAAAGTTACATAGGACAGTAAAAAACATAGAAAACGTGTACAAAGGCGAGCTTATCTCTAATAAGAGATCTCTTCCAGCAAACCAAATAGGGATGAGACAGGTGGATTTCTGAGCAGGAGTAGACCCATGTGTACAATACATATAATTATTACTTACAAATCAATAGACTACATAAACTAGTGCATACTTATATAAATAAATATGAAATATATTTATATAATATACATAAACTAATAAATACTATACATACATGATCGGTCTTCTATTGTGACTATTTCACCTAAAGTGAACTAATGTTATGCTAATGACACTCACGCGAATTGCTGTTGGCCTGTTGGTGCCGCATCAACGCGCCGCCCGGACTTAGCTCGCCCAGCGCGCTGACCGCCGCCGCGGCCGGCACGCGCGTCGGCCGCGGACTGAGTTGGCCGCTCGACCACGCCTGTGGAAACAAGTCACCATAAGTAAGTATTTTTTCATCATATCTATTCGAACAGAGCTCGTTCATTCCCGGCAAACAGGGACTAATTTTATTGCCTAGGAACTAAAAGTAACTTATTAATTCTAGCGAGGGAGGGCGAGGTGCCCTCCGCACTGTTTGTAGAGGTTAATGCTAAACTTAACTTAATGGTGTAGTCCTGTTGTCCCCATAATCCGTGTCTCCATAATTTTTGGACATGGAAATTGTAATAAAATAACTTACTTTTAGTCCCGTCGTCCCCATCGCCTCTGTCCTCACTGAATGGGGACAGACCCGATGGGTGCCCACCCACCCACATAATGTTGCCAGTTTTCAACAGAGGGTGATGAAAAGTAGAGTGCCTGTCCACCTCAGGAGTGAAAAAAGAGTGAAAACTATTTTTAGCTCGAGTGATGTACATGGAATCACTCGCTCGCTCTGGATTTAAAAAACACTCTCGCCTTAAAAATAGTTCTTTACTCTGTTGGTAAACAAACTACTATTACGTCATAAGTCCCATCACATTGTCGGGACCTCAAATTGTGACATCTTTATTATTACAATGACGCAATAAATGTAGAGTTCGAGTTTCAAGATACACGATGATTTTTCACACACACACAAAATACATACAGGGCACGAATTCTACTGCACACAAGCATACCACAAGCCTGGCACAAGCTTCAATACGACGCATTTGGTATTCTACTAAAACCGGAATCGCCAGCCTACTTCGTATTCTACTGTCGGACAGTAGGCTGGCGTCAGGCTGGCGCTTGTGAATTGCGATTCCGGTTTTAGTAGAATACCAAATGCGTCGTATTGAAGCTTGTGCCAGGCTTGTGGTATGCTTGTGTACAGTAGAATTCGGGCCCAGGCCTTTTCCCATGCGGGTTGACAGAGGCACAACTGTAGCCATGGTTAGGCAGTTATTCAATACTTCACTTTGCATGACAGGGGGCTAGCCCATCGCCGCAGCTATGAGATTGAAGATTTCCTCACGATGTTTTAGGATGGGGTGGGGTAGTAAGTTCAAAATTTTAATGCATCAAATAACATTTACCTGACATATTGACGCTAATGCTGATATGGGCGGCGGATTCGTAGTTTTTGTACTCGTCTGGTTTATTTGTGAAGACGGGCCTAATAAATATCTTTCTACCTGCAAATAAAACGAAAATTTAAATCTCTCTGTATACATCAAGTTCGAAATGTTTCCAAACTATAACTACGGAAGGTACTTCGAAAAATCGAAACGATACGATTCTATGGCATCGCGTTACGTTACCTTGATTAACCATCATTATTAACCATCGAAACGTTAACTCGAGCCAAACAGTCATGTGATTTTATGTGACATGGTATTTCTGTGATCTATTCCCGGGGCATTCAATCAAAGGTCAGAGCTTCAAAACACAGTTTTCCTTGTGAATCGACAAACAAGTAAAACAAGATTGGAATCTATAGCGCTTCATGTTCTCCCCAGGTAGTGCTAACGACATAACATGTTGTTTATTGCAATAAATATAAATTGAAATTGAATTGAAATTGAAACAAATCAAATCATCACTAAAATTTTCAAAATACAGTGAAATCTACAAAACACGTTAGCGATACTAACATAAGTTGTTATAAAAAAAAACTGTCCGGCGGCCTAGCCACGCCCCGAAACCAATCAAATCGTTTCCAATTATCAAGCCAAGTTCACAGTGACCAGTTGAAGGCAAACTTTCGAACGCGAAGGTTGTGTCCTGTGATTGTGTGTTAACAGATTTAAATTTAAATTTCACTGCATTCTTATCACGACTAGACCATAGTCTGCCATTCATTAAGAATTTTAAATTAAATTTAGAACTGATTTGAATTCACGACCTCTGGGGCGCAGTGGTTGTGGTTCTGCCTGCCATGCGGGGGGTACCGGGTTTGATTCTCGGCTGGGGATAAAGTAAAACCAAAAAAATAATCCCCAGGTCTTGAATGTTTGTTTACATGTTTGTGATTCCCACGACATATCCTAGTATGGGGCCAGAAGCAGTATGTGCCTGTATGTTTTTTATTACCTACCTTAGATAACTTCAATTCCTGTACATCATCATCCTTATCCGAGTCCTCCAGGTCCTCATAATGTATCTTCTCTAATATCCTCTTGCGCTTATCGACTGGCTGGCCGCCATCTTGTTTGCTATCATGCGGTCTCTTTTCCGCAACTCCGTTCGTCTCTTTCACGCCGTTCTCGACGACTTTATTGTTATTTGTTGATTTACTATTGCTATCTTTGTCTTTACTACTACTTGAACTAGAGCTATTGGGTTTCTGACTAGCTTTGAGCACCTGTGAAGGGAGACCGGTTGAGGTTAGTGTCGTCTTACAATCATTTGCCAAGTTAAAACTTTAAAAAAAAAACGACTTGATGACCTATTACTTGGTCCTCCCCGCTTGTTTTACAGTGTCGTCTATATACCCGAATACGAGCCTACAACATCTGTCTCCCGACAGTGAAGTCCATACGTATAACATACGGCTGCGTTGGCGTTACAACGCTGTGACGCTCCGTAGTTCAACCACAAAATAACTAATAGTACGTACAGAAGGTTCACTCCCGAACAAAAGTCAAGTTTAGGTGCAAAAAAATATGTGTCTATGCTACTGCACATGCTCGCATGCGAAATTGAAACTTATCGTATGTATAAACAATATATCTTCAAGGAAAAGTCTTCTGTGTCAAACAAATCAGTTTAATTTAATTACAACGCAACGCCATTACACACAAAACAACAGGCAGGGACAGGAAGCTACAAACAGTGTTGCCAGTATTAACCACAGTAGTAATTTGTTAGGTATCTATTGACATTAACACTCCTCCTCAACACTGACAACATTTAAAAATATCTACGAAGGAATACGCCTAAATTTATTCAAATTCTATAACAAGTTAACAAGATTCGGAACGCACCCTATGAACGCAACAGCTATTCTGTGACCTGACTGTGATACATTTTGACTGACACATGCATGACATTCACACGACATATCAACAAACAAAATTAGGTTAGAAAATGGTTTGGCCTAGATGGAATACAAAGAAAGAATCCTAAATATTTTTTTTTTCAGATACTATGCTCAATCTGCACAAACAAAAATAAGACAATATTACAATATAAATGGAATGGTCTACACATTAACATTCCTTGATTCCTAACAGATCCCTGAGGTAACAGAAGGTTGGTTTACACAGAGACTTGGTAAAGATATCTGCCAATTGTTCTGATGATTTTATGTACTGCAAAATAATAACCTTTTCTTCAATCAAATTTCTAATAAAATGATGCTTTATGTCTATGTGTTTTACTCTTCTACTGTTCTCCCTATTTTTTGCTAAGTGAATGCATGATTGGTTACCTTCAAACACAATAACACTATCACATTTAATACCTAGGTCCCTGATAATATTTTTAAACCAAATTGCTTCACAGGATATCAAACTTAATGCCATATATTCGGCTTCAGCAGTGGATAGTGATACTGTTGTCTGTTTCTTTGTACTCCATGACACAATATTACCATATAGCAAAAGACAATATCCTGAAACAGACTTCCTATCATGAACATCTCCCGCCCAATCGGCATCACAATAACCAACAGCAATTTCACAATTTTCTTTATGACAATAAACTAATCCATAATCAGCAGTTAATTTAAGGTATCTTAGTACACGTTTCAAGTATACAAAATGTTCATCTGAAGCATTATTCTGAAATGTACTGAAGTAGTTAATTACAAAGGACAGATCTGGTCTAGTACACATTGCCAAATAGATAAGACAACCAATCAACTCACGGTACGGGTGTGAACAAGTGTATTCTTCACATTTCTCGAGCTTTATGCTGACTTCACATGGAGTAGCGGCTGTTTTACAATCCTGCATACTAAACTTTCTTATCACTTTTTCTATGTATGACTTTTGATGTAATTTCAACACTCTTTTTTCACTGTCTCTATCTATTTCTATACCTAAGAACATTTTCACTGATCCTAAACTTGTCATTTCAAAATTCTTCATCAAGTCATTTTTAAATTTAATTAGTTTTTCACTGTCATCACTCAGTAGAAGTATTTCATCAACATAGATGAACACATAAAATGGAGAACCATCATGATTCATATATAAACACATATCATGTGACGAACACTCAAAGTTATTGTCCACCATACACTTATGAAAGGTCTCATTCCAACATCTCAGGCTTTGCTCCAGTTTGCTTCAGTTCTCTGACCATTTTATCAAATTCTATCAGGTGATTCTCGAGAGGGAAGGAGCCATCATATTTTAAAGAGAGAAGCTTTTTCCTTATATATAACTGGCTCGCTATACCCTTTCTTTCGTAAGTGTTCTTTATTTTTTCTAACATTTCCTTTGGAGATGCACATTCTTTTATTGTTTCTAGGTGGCTATCAGCGACGCTCTGAATGATGATGGACATAGCTTTTCTTTTCTTTTTCTTATCTTTTTCTTCAATAATTTCTTCTGTCATATTAATGACTTCTATACAATCTGCATCAGCTAATGCCGCCTCCAACCTGAACCTCCAATTGCTGTAGCCCACTCCCGCGAACAATGGCACGCCATGCTTGTTGACCAGTTCCGTTTTTTCAGTATTTTCTGCCATACTGTTACTTCTTTGCATTTTCTCTTTCTCCTAGGCGCTCTGGGCCCATAACCTATAAACAATATATCTTCAAGGAAAAGTCTTCTGTGTCAAACAAATCAGTTTAATTTAATTACAACGCAACGCCATTACACACAAAACAACAGGCAGGGACAGGAAGCTACAAACAGTGTTGCCAGTATTAACCACAGTAGTAATTTGTTAGGTATCTATTGACATTAACAGTATGACACGAGTGTTCATAATTCCATTAGACACCGATGACACGATGCCGATCACGCAGGGTTGCGAATCGCACTAAGTTGTTTTCGGAGTCATTGTTTTACGCGGCTAACCCGCGCACTGAGAGCCGAGCGACAACCATGTGACAAAGACCGACTGGCGCGTATAGGCGACCGTAGATACGAACTCAACTCAGCGAAGTGAAACCCCCCCTGGTTCAACACAGAAATCTGATTTGATATGCCCCACGGTGGTCGTAGGCGCGAGGGAATCCCCCACTACGTTAAACCGTGCTCAAGTATTACTAGCATCTGTATGTTCCCTTAAAGATGTATCTAATCATCGCTCTGACTATAGTTGTAAAACAGCGGTTGTTATCATGTAGTTATCCAAAGCAGACGATAATAACGTATATCTAAACAGCGGCTGGCGTACCCAACCCACACAACAACCGGCACGCTCACACAAAGCCGCACAGTGTGACTAAAATGTCTATTTAAACCGACAGATCATAAATTAACTACCTACCTTCTTACACTCACTTTTGTTTTTGTCCATGTTGCTCTATTTTTTTATATTTTCTATGTTGTGCTGTGTTGTATATTGTGACGCTTAAATAAACGCATATTCTATTCTTATTTATTTATACCATAATAGGTTAGGTATACCGAAATAAATAAGGTAGTATGTAGATAATCAAAAATAATCACTCAGGCAGGAGATGACATGTTTTCAACCGTAGACAGCCGCTGTTTATGGGTGATACCGGCCGTAGCCAGCGAAAAAAGCGGCTGGCTGACTATGTAAACTACCGCCTTCACATCTACAGCCCTGACTCACCATAATGGAGTGTTGGTTGAACCGTTTGATCATGCTGCGGTGCACGCTCTCCCCGCGATCCCCCGCGGGGGGCGAGTCCGACCCGGGGAGCAGGGGCAGCGGGTCATTGAACCGGGGCAGGTCCACCTGAGGAAGAAATCTCTTTTATAGATAAGCACGCCTTCGCACGAAACGCTAAGAATATGTATGCGATTTGACAGTTCGTTACGCTACGCTGGCGTGACCAAATGACAAATCGCATTCATTTTGAGTTTTCGTTTCTATTCGTTTTCGTATTATTAACTTTGTCTAGGCGTGCAGGTCATATTAACGAGTGAATCCCGCTTATACCACTTGTATACTTTTAGGCGCAGGCGACCGTACATAATGTTTGAATCATCAGACATGTTTCTAGACTTATTTGACGGTGTTGTATGTAACAATTAAAGTGGGTGTTTAACGTGGGTGTCAGTAATTGACTGAGTTAACTTATGGCCAGTCTACATTGGTCAAGGACAGTGGAACGCGGACAGTGGACAGTACAGTGGTGTAAACCGATCAGACAAGGGCAAATTAACTTGGCTTTCATATAATATCGACACTGTCCACTGTCCTTGACCAACTCGCCCTTTTACAGACGAATAGCTGTTGATAGGGAAATGTGGTCGATTTGGGAAGTCATTAAATTGGGAAGTGGACGAATTGGGAAATAACCATACTGAGTTGGCATTTTTTTAATATAAACCTTGTGTTAGCTTTCTTAGTTACCAAATATTGTTGAAATATCAATCTGATCAAAACATGGATGTAAATCTTGTTCGCGCGCACTAGACTAAATGCGCGCGAACAATACAAAATATCTTGACAATTATCTTTGTGTTATATTATAATTGCTGTTTCTGATAATTAAATCGATTATATCCATAGTATCGATGGTGAGAAGCAAAACAATATAATCGATAAAATCGATACTATCGACAAAATCGATTAAATCGAGGTATCGGTTTAGATTATATTGTTACGTTACAGATTACACAACATTATAATCTAAACGATACCTCAATTAAATCGATTTTGTCGATAGTATCGATTTAATCGATTCTATCGTATTGCTTCTCACCATCGATACTATCGATATAATCGATTTAATTTTCAGAAACAGCAATTATAATCGATTAATCGATTATAATCGATTGTATTGGTACAATTATGAGAATCGATAGTATCGATCCAATCGATAGTATCGATCCAATCGATTATATCGATAGAATCAATACTATATCGATTTGTTAAATTATTTATATGTACTTAGGATAATCGATTAATAATCGATATACAATCGATTATCCGGCAACACTACTTGACATAATTAATGGGAGGTGGTTGTTAGGAAACCGAGGTGTTACCGTGAGATCAAGCGTGGTGTGCCTCATGGCTGACGCTATCGCGTGGTCGTCCATTTTGGCGCATTCACCGAACAGGTCCTTACTGGAGGACGACGCTATTCGGTCCCTGGAAGCCAAATAAGGTGCATGTTATCCAGGGTGTAACAGAAGGGTGTAGTCATATTTTAGGGGGTTGTTAAGGAGATCATTCTGAGCAATTTTTACTATGAAACCGATTTGAGCTAGTGTTGCCGGATAATCGATTATCAATTAATCGATTAGTAGGTACCTAAATAATCTAACAAATCGATCTAGTATCGATTCTATCGATATAATCGATTGGATCGATACTATCGACTCTTATACTTGTACCAATATAATCGATTAATCGATTGTAATTGCTGTTTCTGATAATTAAGTCGATTATATCGATAGTATCGATGGTGAGAAGCAAAACAATATAATCGATAAAATCGATACTTTCGACACAATCGATTAAATCGAGGTATCGGTTTAGATTATATTGTTACGTTACAGATTACACAACAATATAATCTAAACGATACCTCGCTTAAATCGATTGTGTCGATAGTATCGATTTAATCGATTCTATCGTATTGCTTCTCACCATCGATACTATCTATATAATCGATTTAATTATCAGAAACAGAAATTATAATCGATTAATCGATTATAATTGATTATATTGGTACAATTATGAGAATCGATAGTATCGATCCAATCGATAAAATCGATTCTAGATCGATTTGTTAGATTATTTATATGTACTTAGGATAATCGATTAATAATCGATATACGATCGATTATCCGGCAACACTAATTTGAGCAGACCAACTTTATTTTTCATTGCTTCATACGTTTTAGTCTGGGCGGGCAGCTGATTTTTTAATAGAGAAGTGAAAATTAAAGATGCTCTAATCAAATCGGTTTCATAGTAACTAACAACCCCCTAAAATATGACTACACCTTTCTGTTACACCCTGTATTATCGTCACAGGTTGCCCCGTACGGCAATGGAAAAGGTAGGTTGCAGTTTAGGTACACATCTACCTACGTAGTGTTTTTTGGAAACTGGAATTACTGATCTCGTAGCAAAAATTTAAACAATGATCAGTACAAAAAATAGGCTTGTGGCCTGTCAAGTCAAAATAGATACTTTTTATGAACTGTCAAAACGGAACTTTTGTTCCTGAGTTCTATGAAATAACCAGAGAGTGACGTCATGTAAAAGTGCCATCAAATGTTGTCCTTTTTTGCACAAAATTGACTTCTGAAAATGTCAAGCAATTTTATCCACAATGCTTCGACTTAAGACTCATTCCTAGATTTAATGGATTACCTTGTCCACAAGCCTATTGTCATCCCTGCCACACCATTCTTAATCAGCTAGTCTATTTCGGGGAGGCGGTTGTTGCTCACGTCCCGAAGGAAATACTTTGAACCCACGGCCCATCTCATCCTCCCTAGGTAGTGCTAACGAGAAACGAATCAACACTAACATTTCAGGTTCTCGTTTCTCGGAAGAGAACCACAGTGCAATGCAGTGAAATCTAAACAAACACATGACATTGGCGAAATTAATCCAAGTTGTTAGAACATCTTAATTAAGAAGTAATAAAATGTTAACAAGTAAAATAAAGGGTTGAACGGATTACCCAAGAATGGGAAGAATTTACTGGAAGAAATCTCTTATTAGAGATAAGCTCGCCTTAGTACACGTCCTTTCTATCATAAGTTATCCTGTATTAAGTCATGTGAGGACGATAAAGAAATGACGAAATTATGGATTATAGGCGCTACAGTGAAACTTACCTATGAAAGTAGTGTGACTGAAAAAACTTGGTCCAAAACTCTGCCTCAGTCATTTTCTTCGGCACATAGTCTATGTGTTTCTTCCTTACAGCCGGGTAGGTCTTAAATATCGCGTCTATGATGTCCTGGGTCAGGTTGTACTTGAGGCCGTTGCAGCCGTCCGTCTGAGGCTGGATGTCCGCCAGGAAGGCTCCAGACACACCTGAAATATTGGAAAAGTAGCACCCCTGAACTCTAGTACCTACTAAGGCCTAAAGACTTCAAAAACACTTTCAAAAGATATTGGTAGGAGCCCAGGGTTCTGCTCTGTTTTATCAGCCAGAATCTAGAGGCCTTTTAAAAGTCCAAATTTTCAAATGCTCATAGACTTTAAGCTTTATAAGCTCACATGGATAATATGGGTTGTTTCTTCTTACATAATATTATGATCGAACATCAGGATTGAAAGTTACATACCAACTTCCTGCTTATTTGTATTAGATTCAGTATAATTCTTCAGAGTCGGCGTATTCCAATACTCCTCGCTAGTTATCACTTTTGTTATCACTAAGTCTTCATATAAATGCTTTAGAACAGGATGCATTGATAGTAGCCTGTAACAGATATTAAAAGAAAATAAATATTGTACCACTAATACACAAATTATTTTGGCTGTACATTACATGATTTTTCAATTAATATCAACATAATTTATTTATGGGAAATGGATAAGTTTAAAAAGGTCACGAGACAATAAGTTAAATAAGGAGAATACATGAAATGCCGAAGAGGCTATTGGCTGTCAAGTCAAAAATAGTTTAATTTTGTGAATTGAATCTAATCTACGTTGTCATCATCTCCTCTTGCTACTTAAGGGTAGGCCTCTCAGAATAGAGGTGACATTACAGATTTGTCTTTAACCATTACAATCTCATAAGCACACCACTCAAATAAAATAACAAAAAAGAGACAACAGATACTGGAGCGAGAGTGTCTAAGCCAACTGCTTTAACTGGTTCACTCTCAGAAGCACACCGGTCGAACAACAGAACAATGGAGAACAAATAGATAGATAAGATGTGTTGACGAAAGGGTTAAGTCCATGCAAAGTGAGCTTACAAAGAGGGCCTCTCTCGATGTGGACACCATGTGAGGGTTACTCCATGACATGACACTTTAGCCTATTGCATAGATTTGGCAAACTTAGGAATTGTAAATTGTATTGAATTGTGTATTGTAAAGAGAGAACATACTTAGATTTCATCTCAAGCTCCCCATCAATCTGCCGTTTAAACTTCGGCAGCAGGTCTTGCAGTAGTGCCTTCACTTGGTCCCGGTCTTTGCCCTGGGCCTCCGCCCCGGCGGGGTGCACAAAGTGGAACGTCGAACATGTCCCATCGTGTAGAACTACTTGTAATTGGACTTTTGGCTTGCCAACAGGAGATATTTTTTGAGCTGAAAGACATGTTTTATTGTTAGTGTGGCAAACAGAATGTTGATAGATTGCTTTTAGTTGCCTAGAATTAATAATATCCCGAAAAGTAAATGATTAGGTTGTCTATTGCTGTATTGACTGTTCATAGTAACAAAGTCATTAGTCCATAAAACTTCAGTAATATCATTGGATATTGTAATGCAGTCATAATATCAATTTGTAAACTGGACAAATAGTTGATATCTCATACCCACAGGAGATTGGTGGACCTGTGTTTTATCCCAATTCTATTGATATTGAAAGACAAACTAACCAAATCAAACATGTAACTTATCAGTCGTTCTCCCACCACTGAAGATAAAATCTAGAGTGAATATACTTACTTTTGATATCAGCATATTTGTGGGAGACAGCCACAGTGTCTCTGTGTTCCAGCATCCATGCAAGCCGCTGATTCATCACATAGAGGGTACCATCACCCTTCTTATACCGGACATGCCCCACGCTTAACAGGACATCTTCTGAGGACGTAGTCATCCTCGTACCCAATTCAACCAACTCGCAACATGTAAAATACTCTCAAAAAGTCGAAAAATAGAGGTGAACACGCACAAAATGGGCTAAAAAATATTGCAGTTTTCTGCACCCCACAATGCAAAATTTATTGCAATATCTGGACCAATTTTGTCAGAGGACTCGTGTATTTATGCCTTGTTGTAGGGATTTTACTGTAGTTTTTTGAGTCTCGGTGCTTTGTTTTGGTATAAACGTGAAGAAATACAATTATTTTATAACAAAATGCACATCAACCATTTGCGGTTTTTGACAAACTGACAAACGGAAATCAGTGCTGCCAACTTCAAAAAGAAAAATAGGAACATTTTAGATCCCTGCGACTACGACCTACGGGTACGGGGGTGCTATTAACGCCATCTATTGGATTTTCAAAATGCCTGCTCAGAAATACTCTGCTCTTGCGCGTTGCCTCTCCTTGCACGAATCGCGTTTTCGGCGTTTTCGTTTGCTATAAAGAATAGAGGTAGAAAGTCCGCCGACTTTTTTGGCTAACCCATATTTTAACTGGTGCTACAATATTCCTAATGAATTTTCGTGAACGCTGCCATACAAAACCGCCATTTTATTTATTTTATTTGGCAACACCACACCAATCATTGACAACCGAAAATGCAATCATGGCGCACGGGGCTCTGTGTTTTTAGAATGCTGAGAAGTTTTTACGTAAATACTTCGTCAATTTGCAATTTAACTGATTTCTGTGTATTTATTAGATATCAGTAAGTTCCCGTGCAAGTAATAAAGCATACATGTTTACCCCAAACTTGGATTATTTGCCAGTTCGCAACATCGTCTCCGTACTACAAGACACTTGCAGGTAGAGAATTTGTAAGAATTGCTGTTTTAGCAGTCTTACCATGTGAATCGTGATGATGTTCTATCGGAATTGTGTTATCTGTACCTAATAAATGATGTTTTGTTGTAATAACATGTATTTGATTGTTATTGAAGCGGTAAATGCTGTTTGTTCCAGATAACTGTAGGTGTCATAATGTCAGAAGAGTACGCCCGTGAGATACTGCGGAGGAATGTTGCGCAGATTTGCCAAACAATCGGATGGAACGGAATAAACTCTACACCTTTGGACATCCTGGTCCATATTCTTGAGAAATACATCCGGACACTTGGGACCCAAGCTAACAGTTATGCCGAACAATTCAACAGGATCGAACCAAATTTAGACGATTTAGGATTAGTGTTTCGTGATCTAAATGTGCAACTACCAGATTTGCTTGAGTACACAAGGTGTGTGCCCCCGACCCCACTACCAACAAGTGTTGAGAAGTTCCCTAAGCCTAAGGAGTCAAATCTCAATTTCCTCAAACCAGGCAGCCATGAAGTTGTCACTAGACCAATGCATGTGCATGAGCACCTACCACCGATGTACCCGGAGAAGGAAAGGGACACACCACTGGTGGCTGACACAGTTGAAATCCAACAAAATGGAATTGATACTGGCGGAAGCAGTAATGCAACATGTACTAGCCCTGAAATCTCTGTCACAGACAGTCCGGAGAAACCTAAGGACCTCTTTAAGAGACCCACAGACCCAGTGTCATTACCTAACAGTAAAAGGCCCAGACTACGGCTGGATGAAGAAGAGAGGACTAGGGAAATTAGCAGTGTCATGATGACTATGTCTGGATTCCTTTCACCTGCCAGAGAAGGCAAGCTGCCTGAGGCAAAAGCACCAATCATTGTATCAGAAAGGCATCATGAAAAACATAAACCAAACTCACACCATTCTAATCTAATGAAACCACCAATTCATCCGTCACTAGAGAAAAGCGATAAGAAGTCCAAAAAATCTAAAATGTTAAATGGTAAAGTTATGAAAAGTAAACGAAGAGATAAGAGTCATAAGGGAGAAAGTAGTAAATCTAAGGACAGCAGTAGAGGTGATAAGCATCTGCCGGGCTATAAGAGTAAAGAGGTACATCCTACACATCATAATCATGTGACAATGCCTGCGCCAAAAGTCATGCCGCCGACAAAGGAAATGCCACCTCCTTTTGCACCTCCTGCAATTGATGGCATCAAGCCAGTAATCAAACAGGAGCCTATTGATCACCCACCGTCACTAATATCCAGACCTCAAGCACCAAGAGAAGATGCAATCCCTGTACCAAGGAAAATCCCCATCTCAAAGTCTCCACTTTCATCAAGCCAAATGCCTGTACATAGACATCAAGCTTTAAAAAACTCCTTGATACCAGAGACAGAGATCAAGAAAGAAATCATAGATGCAGAAGAGAAGTTGGCTTCGCAGCCTGACAGATCAAAAATAAATATATTTAAGAGAATATCGAACAAATCAAAAGAAGATAAAAACACTCCAGAGGTTGTCCAAGATAAGACTCCTGCTAATATTTTGAGATTGCAGAGTTCTACTCCACAAGAAAGCACAAGTGAAAACCGAATCAATGACCATACTAAACCAGAGGAATCCCTTGTGAACAATAATGATGATACTGCATTAGACCTGTCAAAAGAAATGGATTTGACAACTAATGAAGTAATTAGTATAGATGAAGACTCCTTTGAAACGCCCCCATCTAGCTTAAAGCCAGGTTTTGTAAACCCCCTTCATAGCCCCTTAACTATAAACAAGTCTTTGCAATTACCCTTTGCCAAAGATATAGCAAGTGTGAGCCCAAAAGTAAAGAAAGAAAGGAAACATAAAGAGAAGAAGGACAAATCGGCAGAAAAGGCAGCAAAATTAGAGGCAAAACTGCTGAAAAAACAACAACAACGATTAGCTTTTGAAATGGCGCAGGCTCAAAAGCAAAGTCTCAATTTGGCGAAAGCGAAAGCGAAAGCAACCAAAACTAAATCTCCTAGGGTAAAAAAGAATGACTCAAGACTTTCCCAGTTGCCTCCTGGCTTTCCATTTTTCCCCAATTTGCCTGGAAGTGGTTTGATGCCAGGTCCCGGCCTCATACCTACGCCAGGCCTAATCCCTAACAGTGACTTTTTAGCTGGATTAGCCAACAACCCAGCCATGCGAGGCATGGCGCCTCCCAATTTATTAGCCAATCCATTCGCCAGACTGGGGGCCGGCGGGCCTGGTCTCATTCCTGGGCCGAGCTTCCTACACGGCAACCTTCCAGGCCTTAGGAACCCTCTCATGCAGATGGGAAATTTCGGGCAGTCATCGCGCTCGTCATCTAGTAAAATTCCTCCAATGCTACGTCGTCCAAGCTTAGAAGTGATCCCAGTCGACAACGACGACGACAGAGGCCTCCACAAGTCACCGATATCAGCTCGGGACAGGGAGAGGCACGACAAGCACAAATCGCAGACCATTCCAAACATTCTTCAGAAACACAAGCCCAAATCTAGTAAAGAACATAAGTCGTTATATAAAATGATGCCTGTTCAACCTGACGTGACTATTGAACTGAATCCGCCGCGCGCGCCAGAGCGAGTCGAGCCGCCGCCACCGCCGCCACGGGAGCCCTCGCCCGAACCACCACCTAAGAGGGAACGCTCCCCGTCGCCGCTACCTGAACCAGACCCGGTCCGGCAGACCGAAGAAACTATATCTCTGGACTCGCCAACTCCAGACGTCGCCGAAGACAAAGAAGATAAGCCGGACAAAAAGAAAGACAAGTCCCACAAAAAGGAAAAGAAAGATAAAGACGGCATAAAGATTAAGAAGAAGAAAGACAAGAAAGATAAGAGTAAAGATAAAGTTGAAAAGAAGAAGGAGAAAGAGGAGAAGCAAGAGTTGAAGGAGTTAAAAGATAGGATAAAGAAGGAGAAAAAGGAAAAGAAGAAGGAGAAAGTTGCGGACGGCTTAGTGCCGAAACTGACCTTGAAGTTGGGTTCAAATTCCCCGATGCCGCCGAGCTCCCCTGACATCTTCAAATTGAACATCAAACCGATCGTCAAAAAGGAAGAGGAGGAGAGTCCCCCTCCGAAAGAGGAGTCGGTGTCGAGAGAGGGCAGTCGCTCGCCCGAACTAGCCCAATTCTCCGCTTTGGTGACGCGGCCGCCCAAGCCGAAGCATTCCAAGCACAATCACACGTCCGAAACCGAACCCAAATCGCCCCCGCCTTCCAGCAGCTCGCCGCAAAGAAAGAACCGGCCTCCGTCCAGCTCCAAATACAAGAGGATACTCTTCAAATCGCTGGCAAAGAAGGGCAACTCGGAACAATTCGACGGTGAGATAGAATCAATGACAGAAAACACCTCGCCAGCGATGGTAGCGCCTGTAGTTCCGTCTGGGCCTCTACCCACTCCTTATTACGTGGATGCCCAAGGGGACAAGATCTGGGTCTGCCCCGCGTGCGGACGACCTGACGACGGCTCCTCGATGATAGGATGTGACGGCTGCGACGGATGGTACCACTGGGTGTGCGTGGGCATCACAGAAGAGCCGGGAGCGACGGAAGACTGGTTCTGCAAGTCTTGCGTCGCTAAGAGAGCGGCCATGGTTATAGCTGGCGGCGTCAATAGCAGCAGGAAGCGTGGCCGCAAACCCAAAGGAGATAAAATCAGAGACTGTCATTGATACCGATCCTTGTTACTGAGATTACATGGAATGCTAGGTACTTGTTAAATGGATTAATTGTTGAATGATATCATGAAGAATATGTTTTCATCATTTTAATGTTATTTCATAGGCTAGGAATAAGTATAGATAATAATTAAAAGAATATTGACATAAAATGTTGAACATAAATAGTGTAGTTACTCGTAATTACCATAATTTTAATATTTTGTTACATTTTTCTCTAATTTTGTCCATTGCGTTTGGTGTTAGATCAAGAGTAAAAGTTCGCGGGTGTTATACACTTGCGTCTAATTATAGATGGTAGTTAATAATGTAAGGTTCTTTTTATATTGTACAAAAACTGAATTTGCTTAAGAAATTGGTGATGTATAAAGTAAATGTATGTAGTAACTATTTAAATAAACAGAAAGAATGCTGGATGTAATTTCAGCTCATATTTGAATAATATTTTCATATAATTTTAATATAACTCTGTTTTTTTTCTTTTGTTATTTTGTTCCTCCACTTTTATGTATAATATTAAATTTTACATTAAAATGGGAGGCATGTACAGTTTTTGATTTCAGCCAGTGGCCAATGAAATAAATTGGTACTTGAAACATTGCGGTCATCATTTCGTGAAATCCAGATAGAAATCCCCTTTTCATGTCAAAGCCAATTTTAGCCTGCTCTCTTCATCTTATTTAGCAACTATCGGACTCGGCTTCATAGGTCTATCTATTAAAGTATATAGTATGCGCGGGATAACATGGCAGTAGCGGTCATTGACCCGCTAAGAAAATGTATGCGATTTGAAGTTTGCTGCCACCGACGCCGCACAGTGGAACGAAAATTGGCTCTAAAACGTCACTTTAATTCAAAGGTTGCTATGTCCACCAGAGCCAATTTTCATTCCTCTGTGCGCCGTGGAGGCGGCAAGCGTCAAATCTTATACATTTTCTTAGCGGGTCAATGACCGCTATTGCCATGTTAACCCGCGCAAACTATAGTCGACAGCGCGTCAAGCAATTCAGCTTTCCAACGATCTTTTGGCTTGCGGTGACAGATGGAACTAACGATTTTTGATTAAGATACGTAGCAGTGGCGCTCCCCTGTAATGCTACGAACCGTAACCGTGAATGAACCTGTGATCAACACCGACCTTTCATTTCTCATGGCGATTGATCATCATTCATCGAGCGTTAGTTCCACTTCCACCTGTCGCCGCACGCTAAAAGGTCGTTGGAAATTCAATTCCAACTTGGAATGGAAAGCTGAGAATGTAGATCCTTTTACTTTTGCATCGTCAATACCAATAGGTGGCGCTGTAGACCCCCAGCTCCTGAAATCACCCCTACAGATAGAAGTGGATGTTTCCTTCCACACAGTGGATCCACAAGGGGCCAACCAAGGCAAGGTTAAAACCGTTTAAATAACGTAGGTAGGTACTTAGGATAAATAATTTATCTCATTGGTACATGGTCAGCACTGGGATTCGAACCTGTATCTCCTGCGTGAGAAGCAAGCATAAAACCCACTATTCTACGGAGTTATAGATAATACCATAATAATACTTATTATTAATTCTACTACTTGTTAGTTTTTCTATTGTTACATGAGCGCGTAGGTGGTCAGGATCACTCAGGTCAGGGTAGGTGAGGGATAAAGGGGGTGAGCGAAGCGTCGTTGGTCAGACATGATGCTGTTTCTCAGATCTAAACCTGCCGTGGCTGTGAGCTAATGCCCCTACCGATGGCTGCTTCAAACAATATGGAATCCCGTACTTGTAAGTAACAATGCAATCTGTACTAAAATTTGTTTATTCGTAAAACAAGCGTACCTAGGTATTATAAACTTCGCGTATTCTAAAAAGATCACGCCTGAAGTTAGGCAAAACCTTTTACGCGCAAAAAGCACCTATGACGCGACTGCATAATGCGAATCTCGCTCCCGGCTAGCTTCAGACGTGATCTTTTAGAATACGCGAACTATACATGACAATAGCACTAACTAAATATCTCACAAAAATGCGTGTGACCAGAGTATAAAACCAAAATCATTGAAAAACAAACTATTTCAACACTGTCTTTACTCTCGCTCTGATAAATAGTCACATAACAAAACAGAACCAGGCTTAATAATCATAACATTTATTCACATCAGACTAAATCAATAACAAAATCTACAAACGTTTCCGTTACTTTGCCGTTTCTGTTGGTATACTTTTCGGAGGTGGCGTAGTTGGAGTTTTCTCCTTGTTCCAGTCCTTCAAGCCTTCAGGCAAAGTCGTGTCTTCATCCAGAGAACCTGTGCCTTCGACAAACTCTTCGTAAGTGCTCTTTTCAGGGAACGGTCGGGCGCCAAGCAACTCAATCATGTCATCCCTACTCAAAATCTCCTGTTTCAGCAGCCTCTCTGCTACTTTCTCGATGTTCCCTTTGTGTTCGGTTAACAATTTGGTCGTGAACACGTGCGCGGAATTTATCAGGATTCTGACCTCGTCATCGATCAGCTCAGCGGTTTTTTCGGAGTACGGTTTGTCAACCACCATTTCACCCGGCTGCGGCGTTTCGAAGGAGACATTTCCGACCTTTGCGTTCATTCCGTAGTGCACTATTTGGGCGTAGGCGCTCTGCGTGATCTTTTTCAAGTCGTCTTGAGCGCCTGTGGTGATTCTTTTGAAGAAGATCTCTTCACTAACCCTGCCTCCTAGAGTCATGCACATTCTGTCAAACAGCTGTTCTTTGCTGTAAAGGTACTGCTCTTTGGGCAAATACTGGGCGTATCCCAAGCCTTTTCCTCTGGGGATAATGGAGACTTTTAGCAATGGATCTGCGTGTTTCAGGAACCATCCTGCGACTGCGTGTCCAGCTTCGTGGTAGGCCACGATCTTTCTCTCCTCCGGTTGTAGGACATTGGACTTCTTTTCCATGCCGGCGACGACTCTCTCTATGGCTTGTTCGAAGTTCTTCATGCCGATACCCTCCGCCAGTTCTCTTGCGGCGATGAGGGCAGCTTCGTTGCAGACGTTGGCGATATCCGCGCCCGTGAAGCCTGGAATGAGAAAAAAGGTATTTGAATAGACTGTAGGTATTAGAGAGATTGTGACAGTCTCTAAGGATCTATTACACGAGTAAGTGACGTCTCGGTGCTCGGAGCCGCGGACCATCACCGCTCCAAATACTCTGAAATTGTACCTTACACTGCGCCCTAATTAGGGATACTCGTTATTACACTACACCTACTTAAGATCGGGCAGAAAGTGCACTCATTCAGGGCAATGTAATAGACCTTTTAGCTAGGGTCCGTGGAGCCTGTGTTGGCCTGTTGTCGCCCGTCCGGTCCGTCGGGAGTCGGTGATACCAGTAGTTTTAGGGGTATTACAACCATTTAGAGATGCAATTAAATTATTTAGTAGTCTCACGGCCTGTGATATCACAGGCTGGGCCAGATCAGCACAGAAGGCGCGATCCGGCCCGGCCTGTGATAACACGGGCCGTGGGACCCCAGCTTTTGAAGTGGAAAAACGGCTATTCTAGTACAGTAGAGCTCGTCTAAGCTAAAATGACGCGCCCCACTCCTTGGTTTTGTATTTACTTGTCATACAGAACCAAGGAGTGGGGCGCGTCATTTCAGCTTAGACGAGCTCTACTAGTAGACGATCGGATTTGGTGTGGTCCGGACCACCGGACTGTCTGGTAAGCTCTGCGCAACAGACGATAGGACAGCTTATCCATCGGACTGTGCAGTCCAGCCGCTTTTGAGCGTGATAGAAGACGACCTTCCCACATGCTTCAGATAAGTATGATAGCCTATGTGTAGCATGTTGTGTATCCGTGGGTAGCATGTTCTCCGTTTTTAGGGTACCGTACCCGAAAGGTGCCAAACGGGACCCTATTACTAAGGCTCCGCTGTCCGTCTGTCCGTCAGCTGGTCCTAGAGCACGAACCGTAATAACTAGAAAGTTGAAATTTTCACAGAATGTGTATGTATGTTGTCACAACAACAAAATACGAAATTCTGAAATACGGGAGATATTACAAATTAAAACGGTTCCCCATACAAGAGACTTGTTTTGATACACCCACGCATTTCAATATGATGGTATATTTCGCGTAAACCCACATCGATGTTGTAGCTCAGCCGGTTTGTTATAGGCCCTCAATCCGTAGGTCGTGAGTTCAAATCACCGTGAGGGCATAATATTTTTTAATTTTCTTTTTGTTTTACTGTTTTGAGTGCGTTTTCTTGTACAATGGTACGGTACCCTTCGTGTGAGATTCCGACCCGCACTTGACCGATTTTTTCTAATATTATTTCTAACACTTGATTGCGGACTCCAAAGATAATTTGCTAATATAAATTGTGACATATCTTTTAATATAAACACGGGAAATCTTTGTATAGTTCTAAAACTTCTACAGTTAATCTTTTTTCCGTAATATGTACGACTTCAGAATCGGACTCCATGTTGAGAGACGACGCCGATACGTGTTGCGCGCTTGGAGGTAGATTTATTACTGAACCGCCGAACGGTAAGGTACGGTGTGCCGTCCACATGACCGGATTTGGTCCGGCCGGAGCATACCTGTTCGATGTGCAAACGCGGACCGACCGGACCGATGTTAATAATAATAATAATAATGTCCGGCGGACCGCTCTCTACACGATCGAATATAATTTGATGCAAGGTCTACGCCAAGTATGATGAAAAACCTTGAGAAAATTTGATTCAATGCTAAAAAAATATATATGTTACCAGGTGTGAGTGCGGCCATTTTGCGTGCTAAATTATCCTTGTTCAATGATGTCTTCAAAGGAGCCAAGTGCACCTTGAAAATTGAGGCTCGGCCCTTGATGTCCGGTGCTGCGACAAAGATCTGCCTGTCGAATCTACCAGGTCTAAGCAGTGCTTTATCCAGGATATCCACTCTGTTGGTTGCAGCCAAAACAACAACATTTATAGATGTGTTAAACCCATCCATTTCAACAAGGAGCTGATTCAAGGTGTTCTCTTGCTCAGAATGTCCACCAAAGCTGCGTCCACCTCTTTTTCTGCCAACAGCATCAATTTCATCAATGAACAAGATGCATGGAGCATGTTTGCGGGCCATTGAGAACATGTCTCGGACTCTGGAGGGACCAACACCCACAAACATCTCTAAGAACTCTGAACCAGACACGGTGATGAAGGGCACATTAGCTTCTCCTGCAGTGGCTTTAGCAAGCAATGTCTTGCCAGTGCCTGGAGGTCCAGTCAGCAAGGCTCCTTTGGGAATCTTAGCCCCCAAGTCAATATACTGCTGTGGGTTCTTCAAAAAGTTGACAAACTCCATAATCTCAATTTTGGCTTCCTCACAACCAGCTACGTCTTTGAATTTCACCCCTATATCAGTGGGGTTTATTAGCTTGGCTGTAGACTCCATGACTCCACCAAAAAGGCCTCCACCTTTACGGCCAGCTCCTCCCATCATGCCAGCAGATCTTCTCATCATGTAGATGAGGAAACCAATAATTAATAGAGTTGGCAACATGCCCGTCAGACTAGAAGCTTCCACCTCAGTTTTGTAGATTACTGACACAAAATTTGGTGGTTCAACATTCATTTCTATTTGTGCGTTCTCTAAATTTCTTTCAAATGAGTCTACACTGCCAATCGCGAACCAGATAACTTTGCCTTCCAATGCAGCTCCGGGCTGTAACTTCACTCGAACCCACTTTTTGTTGATAACTTCCAGCTTTTCCACTAGTCCCTTGTTCAGGTAGAGGTTGAGGAAGTCTCGCCAACTAATCTCTTTGTATCGGAGCTCGAAGTATGCTATGGATGCCATAAGTCCTACTACGCCCATTGCTCCGAACAACATCCACTTTTCCCGGTCCTTGCCTTCATAGGGGGGCCGGCCGCCGCCCTTGCCGCTGCTAGAGCCCGCCGGGTTGAATAAGTTCATATTCCATTTGTCTGAAGATGAACTTGGCTTAGACGACGGAGGTGAACTTTTCGACGGTGCAGGCGAATCATTGTCGGGTTCATCTCCCTTTTTAGCCTGTTTTTTACTAGTACCTGGCTGGAAATACTTCTCAAAGCCCTTAGGAGGCTTCTTACAGAACTCGTACCACTGATTCAGGACTGACTGCAAGGCTGGGATACCGGCAGGATGATAGTTGTAAGTTTTCGAATGCAATTTCGCAAGCTGCGACTGGGTTAGTCTGAGGCCTTTCCACATGGTGATTTGAACGGTTTAGTTTATTTACGGGATAAATGTATAAATAATTACACAATAAAATAGGATCCTGACATAGGATTGAATCACACAATAACGTCAGGTGCTAGGTCGTGATAAACATGGTTAGAAAATACATTTTCACGATTTTGCAATGAAATGAAATAACACTTTCGTCTGAAAATAGGTCAAATTATATGCATAACTCGACCAAATAAGATGACAAGCCTTCGTTGCCAAATAGTGCGTCCTAATTTGGAATTCGTAACTCAGTCGTATTACACTGTAGATCGATGGTTGAAACTCAAATAATGTTGCTCGATTTCTGAACGAATCCTACGTTTCAAATGTTTTTTAGAAATACTTCACGATATTTTATTATTTACACTTTGCTGTTTCTGTATTTCAATAATCAAAAAATAATGCTTTATAGCAATGATCAATAAAAATAATTTCGTTTTGATGTTCTTTTACCCTTTTACCCTGCAGATGAGCAGAGGACGGACGGAGACCCCGTTTTCGTGAGCGTCACGGGCGGGCAAATATGGATCCATTTAAAATTATATTGTGATTTTCGAACATAGAATTTGCGTTTCAAATAGTATCATGTACTAGCTGTAGCCTGCGGCTTCGCACGACGACGCGCTAAATATTTTCTTAGTGCTTTCTAGGTCTAGGCAACCCCTGTACAAAGTTTCATGTCTATAGGCAAGCCCATTGGTTTCGGCTGTGCGTTGATAATTATATCAAGTCAGTCAGGATCAGGAGGACTCTGAATTTTATAAGATTAGCATTTCATAGATATGTCATTAATAATCGAAATGGAGCCCTTCGCTCGCTTTGCTCGCTCGGTCAAATTAGTTGACTAAGCTTCGCCGCAGTCGGGTGAAAAAGTGAACACGCTGTATATCTAGTTTGCAGTTTGGGGAAACAAGCACTGAACTCTTACTTTATCTTAAGAGCTTATCTCCGTGTTACTGTGCTCAATCTACAATTGCACAATTTTGGCTGAGTCATTTTGTCCAATCAAAATTTTAATATAAAAAAAATAATGATCTAGGATGCTATATTAAAGTATAAAACGGTACAATCACAATTAGGTATATTGTATCATTCCGTAATCAACGTACGTTAAACTATTTTTCATCTTATATCTATACAAAACAAAAAAAAATATCTCTTGTGAAAGCTAAAATAATGATAGTTTGGCCATTCAAGCACAAAGCGACGGACGAGACGTCATTTTGTTTACAGGGGTCACTAATTTTGGCTGGTGTCACCATTTTTTACTGGGGTCACTCTAATATCTCGCTTATGTGACACTTTAGCTCAATTTTCCGCAAGACATAAATTGTTGGTTTGATTGTTTTCTATCGACCTGTGTCAGTTTTAATTCCATTTCTTTGTAAAACACCTTTATTTTGTAAAACTTGTGTAAATATGGAAAAATTAAGGTGTTTTTAAATGATATCGAAATTAAACCTGCATACATCGATACATAAGACTATTATAACATCAAATTATATTAGGAAATCTGTCCTAAATTGTCACGCGAGATATTTTTGTGAACCCAGTCAAAAATGGCGACACCTCTCAAAAGTACTGTCAACAAAGTGACATTTGTCAAAAATATTAAAGACACTATCACCAAGACATATGATTTTGATTTTGAAAAAATAAACTTTTGGTACTCTATGATATCAAATATCTCGCTTAAGTGACGCTTTAGGAAAAAAATCCTCATAACAAAATGTTGGTACAGTAGTCTTCTATCGACGTATGCCGGTTTTAATACGATATCTTTTCAAAACACCTTAATTTCCCCATATTAACATTTATTTTCCCACCAAAATGGAGGATTCGGAATAATTCCAGATTTATTCCAACTTTTGGAATTTTTCCAAACTGGGTGAATACTATAGTTCTCAGCTATAGTTACGGACGGATGCAGAAAGTTTCCCGACAACACTGGTGTACGTACAGCAGGCAGGCAGTCCAGTCAGTGCATCATGCTGATCATGCATGCTTTAGTAGTATAAATAAATTCGAAACGCAACCAAAATGTCACTCAAGTCACTGATTGACTGTAAATAAATGAAAAAATAGGAATTTCATCAAAAAAACTGTTTTTTGTCAATATTTGCCTTTATTCGAGATTCTACCTGCTCCCATTAGATATTAACCAACTCGCAAGGTTCCTTTTTCTACCTCAAACTGTGCTCTGCTGCGTTCCAAAAGTGATAAATACATTTTGTAACGGTGTAACAATATGGACCAAGAAAGGCCTGAATCTAGTTCACAGCTCGGAAAGAGGACTCGGCCTTTGCTTTTACAGTCCAACACAAAGGTGGCAAGGACCTCAGCCCAGCCCGTGCCCTCCACAAGCGGAGGAATTATCAGGAGTTCCACAAAACACCCTGTAAATACCCCCACACAACCAATACTTGGCTATAGCAGAAAAGACATACCTCGACGTGACACTCCTGTACCTGAGCGGCTAATCAGAAAGGCTGGGCCGTACTTTTTAGGCCCAAAACTAGGCCCTAGTCCTGTGAAAAGTATAGCCCAATATTTGGCAAGGAAGGAAAGGACTGATGATTTCTTTCAAGTCAAGATATTGACATTGCGGAATGAAGGCCAGGTGGAGACGCAAGATGACCGACAGGGAAAAATGCTGTTGCATACAGAGTACTCATTGTTGTCTTTGTTGAAGGATATGGATGGGGTTATTCATCATCATGGGCTTTTCAAGGTATAGTACCTATTCCTTTACTTCTTGAAGAAGCAAATATTTTGGAAGGACTTTAGTTCCTGACCTACTGAAATTGACCTTGGGAGGGGGGAAGGGGGGAGGGGGGAGGGGGGGATGCCCCCCCCTACTACTCCCCCCGAACGGAACTGTATAGTTTCTGAGTTATGATTTTTTTAATTTTTGGAGGTTACATAATATAAGGACTTTAGATCCTGACCTACTGACCTTGACCTTGAGGGGGAGAGGGGGGGAAGGGGGAGGGGGGCCGATGCCTCCCCTACTTCTCCCCCCCCGCGGAAGTGCCTAATTGCTGAATTATGATTTTTTAAAGTTTTGAGTTTTGAAGTTTTTTTGCATTGTTGGGCGGGGGAGTTGGAGGGGATGAGGGGTTGGAGGGGGGGTTGCCAGAAGTAGGGGGTCGCCTCGCTCCGCTCCGCTTCGCTCCGGCTCCCGGTTCTGCTTATAAGTGTGTACCTAACAAACCTATCTTTAGTTTTCAAACAGGAAGTAACCTATAATTGATCCAATCGGATTCAAAATGGCCGCCCAACCAACAAAAACTCGGACAGACAACACCCCAAATGCACTCCGTTTCAGAAAAATTACAACTTTTAATTTATCAAAAGTGATATTTTACGTTTAAAATAGATTCATCTTTTCAAATATGCATACAACGAAACGTAACTAATGTATTTTGACCACAGACCATAGATTTTGACATATTTTTTGCGTTTTGTTACATAATTTTACAATATTTTCAGATTTTCAAAAAATCATATTTTAAAAACTACTAATTTCCGTTACCTGAAACTTTCAGGAAGATGATTAAATGACCCCAACTATACGCTAAAAAAGTTTTGACAGCCTAGTCAATAGGTCAGGAACTAAAGTTGAGCCAATATTTTGCCCTATTGTATTTGTATAGTATATCTCATACTATTATTTATTTATTTTATTTTATTTATTTATTTTATTTTATTGCAGAACAAAACAGTAAAATAACATTGCATTCCTTAGAGTATAGGTTTTACATACTAAACTAGTGATTAAACCTTAAGATGTCCTGACAGCATGCTTAGAAGACATATGTCATCTGCTACACCTATAACTTAATTATTTCAATTAATATTATTAAGACTAATCACACAAACAGAAATAGAAAGTAGGTAGTGAAAAGAATCAAAAAAATAAAAATTCTAGAAAAAAAGTTAAAATTAAATTCAAATGTATGTTTTCTTCTTCTTATAAATGTTTAGAAGTTGGGTTTTGAAGGTACTGGGGTTTACAAAGATATCTCGGGCATGTTCGTTGGACATGTCATTGTAAAGACGGCACATATTAGGGAGAGGTTCATGGTAAGCTAAAGGGGTAAGGTAAGTATACTTCTTCTTCTTCATCAGGGGATAGTAGTGCCTGAACTTGGTCCACCTTCCTTAAACCTTACTACAATATTCTCATTTACATAAATTGCAGGACCATGCCTTAGAAGAGATGCCAAACAGCAATGGCCCCGGCAACGTCTACACTGGCCGTGTCCGCCAACGCCTCTTCTTAGTCCTCGACTGCCTCACGTCACATCAGTTCAGCGAGCGAGGGAGCGAGTTCATCAACCTACAGCAGTATGTGACTAAAGTGAAGAAAGTTCCGGAGAAAGAGGCGATTCTGATATTCTATGATATTGTGAGAGTGGTCTCACAGTTGCATAAGGTAAGACAAACTCAAAATCAGCAAAAAGCTTCTGGCCTAGCTTGTGTTTATGTGTATGTCTTTAACCAATAGGCAACTGGTGCCTTGAAAATTGGCATTATAAACATGTAAAAATATTGATCTCGCAGATCCATTTCTACACACACTACAATATCCAGGCAAGTTTTTTTGCCAACATTCACAAAAGCAAACAAGACATAGCAGATCACAGACAAAGATAATTGGAAAACACATTTACAAAGATGAAGCATATCCCTAGAAAGAGATCTCAATAGCTTATTTCTGATTTCCAGCGAAACATAGTACACCGAGATCTGAAGCTGGGCAACATAGTGCTCAACCAACGCACTGGCCGCATCACCATCACCAACTTCTGTCTCGGCACCCACCTTGGCAGCGACCGGGACCTCCTGAAGGACCAAAGAGGTTCTATTCTATTATTATGCACCCGGCCCACATGAGCGGGGCCTTTGTACATATCCCGAGCAGGCCATCTACTTCAGCCATCCTTGCTCCTGCACTAGCTGGAGTAGGAGGCCTGGGTGTTCAAGGAGCTCAAGGTGTACCTGAGGGCTAGCCCATCACCGCCGCAGGTGTAGGGACGCGCCCCATCAGCGACTTCCAGCAGGCATCATTAATCAGCCAACATTTACACAATGAAAGAATAACACACACCAGTAAAATATGAACACCGGAACAAGTATTGTCGCGGAAATAAAAGACAGAGCTATGCGCTATATGTATCTCAAACAACTATTGAGTTTTTTTCTGATTTGCAATACCCATGCAGGATGTGAAAGGCTTTGGGATTCAAACGTTTTCTTTAAACTTGAGTGATTGCCTCTTTGGAATATTTTTTTCCATTGTATTACCCTAGAGCCCTAGCACAGAAGAGATAATAGTACTCCGTACAGAACGGCCACTCCCTTCCCTGCGCTGATTCAGATACGACACCCCACCCCTGGCGTCAAAGGATTGGTTAAAGTATCAATAGACAGGGCTGAGCGCCGGACGAGTGACGACGCGTATACTTTAATATCGCTGCATTTGCCGCGCCACCAGCCCTAGCAAAGTTTACGCACACATTTGCACGTATACAAACATCATTTGGTTATGTAGTAGTAATAGGTGATTATTTTACGAGCGTTCTATGGAGTGTCCGAGGTGTGGCCCTAGCTAAGCCTAAATAACATTCTTACATAATCTACATTTGACTATGCATTCGCAGGTTCCCCAGCCTACATATCACCCGACGTGCTACTCTGCAAGCCTTACCTCGGCGCACCGTCCGATATGTGGGCCCTTGGAGTGGTTCTCTACACGATGCTGTATGGACAGTTCCCGTTCTGCGACACCAGCCTCGCTCAGCTGTTCAGTAGGATCCAGGCGGCCAACTATAATATACCGCCGTGAGTATTACATTACGGTGTTACATACTTGTAGAATAGCGATCGTCCTCGGTCTCGATTTCGGTCTCGGTCTCGGTCTCAATCTCGGTCTCGGTCTTAGTCTCGTTCTGGTCTCGGTCTTGGTCTCGCTTTGGTCTTGGTCTCGGTCTTGGTCTCGCTTTCGGTCTCGGTTACGCTTTCGGTCTCGGTCTCGATTTTGTTCTCGGTCTCGGTAACTCGTCGCACCGTCCGATATGTGGGCCCTCGGAGTACTGCTCTGCCTACAAGATGCTGTATGGACACTGGAAAGTTCCCGTTCTGTGACACCAGCCTCGCCCAGCTGTTCAGTAGGATCCAGGCAGCCAACTATATTATACCGCCGTGAGTGTTCTTTACATACTTATAAAATATCAATTAATCTCGGGCTCGGTCTGTCTCGGTACCTCTGTTCTATCAACGTCGGTCTCGGTCACGATCACGGTCACGGTCTCGGTCTCCGTTTCTGTCTCGGTCTCAGTCTCGGTCTCGATCCCGGTCTAGGTCTGAATCTCAGTCTCGGTTACGGTCGCAATCTTGGCCTCGGTCCTCTCCAATATGTGGGCGCTCGGAGTGGTACTACATGATATATACTAAGTATATTTTTAATATCTACAGTAATAAAGAACTTAGAACTTGAACTTGAACTTGATGCTAAATAAGAGGTTACATTTATAATATTTTAACCTTTCTCACTTTCAGTGACGGCAACACGGTGCAGGTGGCTGACAACACGATATTCCTGATACAACGGCTGCTGGTCAAGGATCCTAAACACAGACTGCTTGCTGACGAGGTAAACGAATGTAAATAGAATAAATTGGGATAAATGGAAAAAATATTGCATGACATTGAGTAAAATAAATAATTGAATAAAAATAGCATAAACCCATGTTGATCCCAAGAATAATAATAATAAATAGTTGATTTTCAGACTTCTAAGACCCATACAGTACATTAAATTACATTAATTACAATGCATGTGTGAAAATTGAATGAATGACCGGAATAAATAAACCATCGGCAATAAACGAACGACCGAAGAGAGAAAGATAAGCTCGCCTACGCACATGTTGTTGTTGTTGTTGTTGTTCCTATAATAAAGAACAAGACGGGCGATATCTCGGATGTCAATAACTATAGGCCAATTTCTCTTGCCACCACTATCTCAAAGGTGCTTGACAGTCTGTTTGAGAGACGCTTGTGTAAGCATATCTCGCTTCATGATACACAATTTGGGTTCAGAGCGGGCTTATCAACAGAAAGTGCCATTATGTCTCTCAATCAAAAACGGTCAAGTACTACACTGATAGAAAAACAAATGTCTTTGCGTGTTTTTTAGATTTATCCAAAGCGTTTGATACGGTTTGTTATGATATCTTGTGGCATAAATTGTCTAATGAGTCAAATTTTCCTCCCCAATTAATATCACTATTAAAATATTGGTACAAGCACCAAACAAATTGTGTGAAATGGGCGGACTCGTACTCTGAAGTGTATAGGCTGGACTGTGGGGTAAGACAAGGAGGACTAAGCTCACCTGTGCTCTTTAACCTATATCTACATGGCCTGATCGAGGCGCTCGTCAGTACCAACGTCGGTTGTTCTATTGATGGGAAAATTATCAACAACATAAGTTACACCGATGATATGGTGCTGCTGAGCCCCTCGGTCAGTGGCATGAGAAACATGCTGGCAGTGTGTGAGTCATACGCGGAAGGCCACGGACTCAGGTACAACACAAAGAAGAGCGAATACATGGTTTTCGCGTCGGGCACTAAAGTACCTGTCGATGTGCCGGCCCTCAAACTATGTGGCTCGCCTCTAGCTCTCGCTAGAGTGTCACAGTTCAAGTACCTGGGTCACGTGCTCAATGAGCGTCTGCAGGATGACGTAGATATTGACAGGGAAAGAAGGGCGTTGGCGGTCCGCTGCAACATGCTGTCCCGTAGGTTTACACGATGTACCAGTGAGGTAAAGATTACCCTCTTCAAGGCATTTTGCCAATCTTTGTACACGTGTGGCCTATGGGTTAGTTATACGCAGCGGGCCCTCAGCGCCCTCCGAGTACAATATAATAATGTTTTCAGGATGTTGTTGGGACTGCCGCGATACTGCAGTGCGTCGGGAATGTTTGCCGAAGCCAGGGTTGACGGTTTCGCTGCAACCATTCGAAATCGCGTGGCTTCTTTGATGCGCAGAACCCGCGACAGTCCCAACAGTATCCTGAGGGTGTTAAGTGTCAGGATGGACAGCCCCTTTTTTAGGCACCATTGTACAGTGCACATTATATAATTAAGTAAAATTTATATAATATAATTGTAATATAATTTAATACAATAATAATAATAATATACTTACCTCCTTATAAACAATAAGCATAAGCAGTGTAAATAGTAATTTAAAATTAATAATGTATGGATTTTATTATCTGAAATAAAGTATTAATAATAATAAATAAGCTATCTTTACACTATGTCATGGGAGTACAATAAAGAAATTACGACTAAACCCTCGACAGGTCCTCGATCAGCTGTCCGGCATCATAGCGTCGCACGCGCACGTGCCGCGGCCGGCGGAGCAGTTGCAGGTGGTGCCGGACGTGAGCCTGAGCCGCGAGGAAGACACGAAGCCGCACGAACCGAACTCCGTAAGACCTGACGCCCTTCCGTGTCACAACGTCTCTTTTTAGAGATATGCTTACCTTTGTACATATCTTCTCAGTATTTTTTTGTGTTTTCTTCTGTTGTGTGCAATACAATTTTTTTTTTACGTAGCATATAATGTGTCCCACTGCTGGGCAAAGGCCTCCCCATTTCGAGCCCACACATCTCTAGTCAGAGCTAGATTGACCCACTCTGGTTCGAACGTGTCCAGGTCGTCCCGCCATCTCCTTCTGGGCCTTCCTCTGCGCCGGTGTCTGTCTATAGGCACCCATTCAGTAGCTATCCTCGCCCACCTGTCTGGGTGCATTCGGCACACATGGCCTGCCCAGTTCCATACAACTGTGTTCTCGAACGGGTAAAAGTAAACGCACCCGTAGAAAGATCTCGAACTTCAATCTCTTTTTTCTATTCACAGGACGAGCAAGGAGTATTCTGCGGCGTCCTCTTCCCCGAGCTGTACTCCCTCAAGTACTCCCCCCCTCCGGCCCGCGACCCCCCCACCGACCCGCCCTCCGCCCCGCAAGCGCAGATCACGGTACAACGCATCGGCAGAGACGCGCGCCCGCTGCTACCCGGCGAGATTGCGAGGTACCAACACATGTTCGCGTCGAACCAGACCAGGGATGCTTCGCAAACCAGACGGACTGCCAGCGACTTGTCGACTGCTCTGCAGAATTTCGTGCCGGATCGCCCGGAGAATTCTAGGCTAAGGAACTTAGCGCAGAGGATTCCTAGGATTCCTATTGTGGCTGGTTCGTCTGGAGGTCAAAACTCTTCTTCGTCGTCGTCTTCAGGGTCATTGGACGGGTTTAGGGCGTTACCCTGGTCGGAGAGAACTAGGCATGAGAATAGGTCGGTGATAGATAGCCAAGATTTTGTATTGCGGTTGCCGGTGTTAGATTTGTCTACGAGGGTTCAAGGGAGTCGGATGTTTCCTGTGAATTCGGTTAATCAGAATGGGGAGACGTCTAGGCAGCAAAATGGGGATAGTAATAATAATAATAATAATTTGGAGTGAAGGTGGCGGGGTGGTGTGGTATTTTTGGAGGCCTTTAGTTATCCCTCGTAGTTTGAGAAGTCCTGATAAGCTCGTGACAGATTACTATGTCATTTTACATACAAAAATTTATGATTCTGTTCAGCTCTTCTTGAAACATGGCCGTATACTGTGACGTAGTACACTTATGTACCGGATGACACAAAAAGTGTAGTCACATTTGAAACGGTAATCGATTGCTTCATAGAGAAAATATGTACAGAGTGTGAAATCTTTAATCCACCTTGAAATTTTACTATTACCTTTTTGTTACAGCCTGTATATAGTGTATTGTTACGTGTATTGTATTGGTCAGTTAAATTAGTAAGTAGGCCCATAAGCATTCAACATTGAGCACTACGTTTTTAGGAAAGATTTATATCAAATTATATTGTATAAAAATATGAAGTCCCTCTTCTTATCTTATCTCTTCTATATTCCTGTAGTATCATCTATATTTTGTCAGTTAAAATTGCAATGTAATTTTTAAACTCTGTTTTTGTTGTAAATAGTATCTATTGCTCTTTTTATTAATTGTAAATATTATTAATTTTAACAAAATAAATAAACTAAGTTCCGACCGAGACAGGATTTTTAGTCTCGCTTGGCCGAGACCGAGACCGAGACTAAAATGCATTGTCGGCCGAGACCGAGACCGAGAGTAGATACGCTATGTCTATAACTAAATATGGGAAAAATAATGAAAATCGCATAAAAGGACAATGCCAAGATTTGGCCAAGTGCTGCCTAGAATGTTCACATAATGCATTTTGTTCCTCAGATCACCTTTTATGTGTAATCCGAACCCCATAAAAAGTATTTACTGTTTCGGTTTTACGTATCAAAAAATATCGTTGCCCATAGAAGGCGCTTAGATCTGGACTCAAAAATACCACTTAGGAGTTTAGAAGACGAAAAATGCTACAGATTTTTTCTGTGGTTAAATTGAAGGGTCGGCAGACTAAAGTACATAAGTCAAAAAAGTGAACTTTACAGGAGAAGGAAAAAACTGAATAAAAAACTATGTGTGTGTTGTTTGTATATTTTATGCATGTAATGTTTGTATAGTTTAGGCAAAATAATACTGTAATTACAGATGCATAAAATATACAAACAACACACACATAGTTTTTTATTCAGTTTTTTCCTTTCCCTGTAAAGTTCACTTTTTTGACTTATGTACTTTAGTCCAATAAATAATAATAATCGTTTATTCAGTAATAAGTGTACAGTTTCTTGTTATAATAAATTATGACCCAGTGACCCCAAATCTACAAAAAAAAAAAAACCGAATTTTGGCGCTTGGATCAACTATGCGTCACTACATCCAATTATAATACTACAACATCAAAAATGCAGCTCTAGGCAGCACTTGGTCCAACTTCCATACAAAAGTAGGCAATGTCCTTTAAACAAGGTGACTTTTAATTAGCTGACCATATTTTGGGGAATGATACTACCCATCATTATGAACAACTTTAATTTGCGACCATATTGTTTCTTGGGAAAAAAAACAGCTAACATTGCCGTGACTGACTTCGTGATTTTGTCGTGTCGTATTGTACTTAATAATATTTTCCCGCTGTCGAAAGTCTTGTGCAAGTATCTAATACCACAGATACTATAATATTATAGTAATACAGATAGACCACCTAGAACAAAATATGACCTAGGCGTAAACTGAGATGCTACGGAAGCTTCTTTAGTTCGAGGCCATTATCACTTGGTGCAGCACCACCGAAAAATTGCAAATACCACGAGATGGCGCTGAGATATATAGGATTTATTCTAAGATTAGCGCCACCTAGAAGTATAGAAACCATGGCGTTGAAAGTACAAATCTCACGCCATCTCTCTTTTACGAAGGGTTACTAATTCCAATTTGTATGGGATGAGCACCCTGTGCTAAAACTTAGCTGATCGAATTACCATGCATTACGTAGGTATAGTTTTATTCCTTAGGACAGACACCATCATTAAGGCCTCTTACCACCCACCACCCATCTGTCAAGAAGAGGCCTAAGGTGCTGTGCTCACTGACGTGACGTGACGCAATCGATATGATAAGTATGGCGTGGCATGACATGTCACGGACAAACCACGCCCATAGATTTCGCGTAACGCCCACTGCGGCGAGCACAGCGCCTAATTAGTTTGTATATTTAGGAAACACTGCCAAAACTAAGGCATCAAATAATGTTTAACGCTGCTCAGACCCTTGTTGATATAGTGTGACAATAAAAACTAATTGGCTGATTACACAAACTGCTTCTTAAAACAAAGTGCAACTTAAATATACAAGGTGTAAATGGATTAACGCAAAATGAGGAACTACTTTTTTAGGGACATCATTCTGAGCAACTTTCACTATGAAACCGATTTGATCAGAGCAACCAGTGGATCAGCTGACATTCTATGGAGAAGTGAAAAATAAAGTTGTTCTGATCAAATCGGTTTCATAATGAAAGTTGCTCAGAATGATGTCCCTAACAAAGTAGTTTCTCATTTTGCGTTAATTCATTTACACCTTGTATTCTAATTGTTTCTTTGATGAGAGATAGCGATATTTTGAGTGTCAGTCATACTATGACTTGTACATATTATGTATGGGCTTCTGTAATGTAATACCTTTTAAGGTAATTCTTTGGGCTCTATTAAGTTCTGTACCAATCAGAATGGTTGGAGTATGGAGTGACAATTTCTTGATGATAAGGAGACATCCTTCAGATTAACTTTATTGCTCCAAACACCCTGTACTGTGTACATTAGGGTTTTATCTAATGTTATTTTGGATATGTAGCTAATTTCTAAATGTGTCCGTCTCTTATTTTATAAATAGTATTCTGTAGACCAATTTATTCTTAAAATAATAGTATTTTAATTATTTACAATTGTAATCTTGTGTTGTGTATAGGTATGTTGGTTAGGTTTTTAATACTTTTTAAGTAGAAACGTTGTAATTTAGACCAAAACGTACGTGGTCTAAACTGAGTTGGTACCTCAGTAGAGAAACACTGTGTGCGATTCTCAAGGCGTGAAATTAAACTAATCAAGCGCCTAAAGAATTCGATATTATACGTCGTGCCGTTCTCTCATCCCTCAGATAGCGTTTATCTGGGGCTTTTGACATTTCACACATACAAAAAGTGTCAAAAAAATATCTGACTCTTTATCCGTCTCTTGAAAGACCCGGGCTTAGTCCCACTAACTAGAATGTAAGTTTAATGATAAAGAGTAAACTTTCACAACTGCATAAAAATATGGCAAAAACTCACGTTTAGCGATTACTCTCGTTCTATCTAGTGGTACTTAATAATGTTGATTTGCTAGATAGAGTTGCGAGCCCTACCCGGCGGGTATGTGAAGGGCGGCGGGATGCAATGATGTGTAGTATGACACAGTAAATTAAATTTAGCACATTAAGAGGATCGTGTACTCGCGAGCTTCCATACAAAAAGCGTTAACGTTTTCCACCCCCTAAACCTTGTCCGATTTTCACAATTTTTTACATGTTTGAGATACTATGGAAAACTATGCTCGTACGTTTTGTTTTTTTTGAAATATTAGATAAGTATTTTAGGAAATATTGGAACTTATATTTTTATATGGGTTATGTTCTTATATTTCCTAAAATATCTAATATTTCAAAAAAATCAAAACGTACGAGCATAGTTTTCCATAGTATCTCAAACATGTAAAAAAATTGTGAAAATCGGACAAGGTTTAGGGGGTGGAAAACGTTAACGCTTTTTGTATGGAAGCTCGCGAGTACACGATCCTCTTAATGTCCCCAGCGAGAGGCACAGGCCTTTACCCGCATGACCAGTGATCGGATATTCGGATGCATATTTACCTAAAGTTTGTTTTTAGCTGTCAAATTATGGTAGCGGCTCCTTAATATAATTAATCTAAAAAAACCTGGGTAAATGGTATCCCGATATTGTAACTTATCGGATGCATATTTATTTAGTGTTAATATTTTATCCCTGATGCAAATATGTGTGTATGTAACGCTACAAGAGGGTGTGTGTTTGAAAGAAAAAACAAATGAATAAAAAAAATGATTTGTTATATTATGTTTCCATGTATATGTACATATTTATTTATATACAGTGTGGGCTATTCTTGAGGTGTCAAAACCACTAAACTAGAGGAACTAAAGGCACTAAACTGACAGCCTTGAAATCCGACAGCGCTTGCGCGGTGGCCACAGATTCCATTTTCAAACACACCATTTTAATTAGTTTAGTTAGTATAGTTCGTGTCGCCTTCGGAATCGCAGCGAGTTACTACCATTTTAATCACTATTTATCACTATGATTTGGTCACATAAATCGGGATTTTTGCGATAGCAAAGTGCATTCCATTAGCCAACAAGTTCAGGCAACTTTAGGTAAATATGCATCCGACCGAGTATCCGATCACCACATGACATATCATTGTCAAATAATTATAGTGCTCAGACCCCGGGTTAACTTGCGCAATTGGACCTGGCCTACCTCACGAATCGACTGTATAAAGCAGAGACTATAAATATCCAATTGATTGCGCCTGCGGGGGAATGCGGCTCGCCAAACGTTTTTTGTATTCAACAAACGTTCGCATACGCAACTTATGTACTGTGACGGGCCGCCAGACAGTTTCGCAGCGGCTGACCAATCACAGCTCTCTTGCCTCGTCCCCCGCCGCCCGTAAATTGGCGAGTTGTGTTTTAAAGGAAAATGCGCTATCTATGCGCTCTCCACTGGATCAGTGCTCCCTGGTTTAAAGCTAATATTAACACTTTTTTATTAATTGGTATAATTTATGTATGTGTGAAAAAGATTATTTTGTCTGTCAAAAATGTTCTACCTACGTTATACTGTATTGGTGTAGGATCAATAAAAATATCTTATACCCGATTTAGATTTTTCATTTAGATGGATAAAATCGGTGTCATATAATTCACCAAGTTAAAAAAAACGACTTCATGACTCTTACAATATTACACAAAAAAACGAATATCGGTCCTTACTGCCAGAAATTATCTACACCACATGGTCACAGAAAGGCAAAAGTATGTAATTTTGGATACCTGGATGACAGTATTCTCTATGTAGAAACCTAAGTACTGGACCGATTCCTGATTTTCAAAGAATGGAATCAACCTGAAGGTCCATTCATTCGTATAAAAAAAAAGAATTTTTGAAATCGGTTCACAAATGAAAACAAAAATGAAAAATGAAAATCGTTTATTGCCATAAGGAAATACAATTCACAGGTATGCTATTCAAATTATAATAATACCAATTTCACACATGTAACACACATAAAAAAAACATATATGTTGACAACTCTGGCAACATTGAATGTAGTTTTTAAATACTTTTTAATTGTCTGTGTTATTTCCGTTTCCTTCTGCTTGAATGCGACCGCCAAGTGTGTGCTTGCACGTAATAAATACGATTAAATGTGAGAATCCAGTGTTTCCAGTCCGCCGCCGAGCTAGGCTCCCGCGAACATGGTCCTTTAACCGCGAGAAATGTAATCAGCGCAAAAAGTGGCCTAGCAAGTGCAATTTTGGGGAAGATCGTGAGTGCAATTTTCCTGGTTCCCGCCATATTGGAATCCAGCGATACTAAATACACACACTCCACTCACGCTACACATCTACTCCAAAGTCTGCTGAAACAACATCTTTACTAGAGATAATTCTTGGCGAACAACCTTCCAGTCATTCTACTGAGGTTGTCAGATCTTCGCGAAGCTACACCAGCAACCTATCGAAGTATCTGCGAGAATCCAAGCGAGTTTACGATTATCTCATCGATTCTCAAGCACACACTTGGCGGTCGCATTCAAGCAGAAGGAAACGGAAATAACACAGACAATTAAAAAGTATTTAAAAACTACATTCAATGTTGCCAGAGTTGTCAACAATAACCGAATTGATAACACTCTTTTTTTGAGTCGGTTAAAAATTAAACAAAACAAATCGATAGGTTAGTAACCTTTCATTGCCGTAGGGTTGCCAGAGGCATATCCACTTTCAGACAGTTATTTAATACTCCATTTTGCATAGGGCTAGCCCATCGCCGCCGCAGCTGTTCAGGTGACATTAAATTAGCCGACCATATTTTAGGGAATGATAGTACCCATCATTAAGAACAACTTTCCCCAAGAAACATGGTCGCAAACGAAATTTTTTTTGGGTCTCCCGTATTAACTTGTAATCGAGGCAATGTACTGGGTGATGAAATTTTTTTTTCATTTGCGACCATTTGGGGAAAGTTGTTCATAATTATGGGTACTATCACAGATACTTTTTTATTCTAAGATTAGCGCCACCTAGAAGCATGTTAACTGAAACCATGGCGTTTAAAGTAAAATTTTACTCCTCACGCCATCTCTCTTTTACGAAGGGTTACTAATTCTAATTTGTATGGGATGAGCACCCTGTGGTACCGCACTATCATTCCCCAAAATATGTGCAGCTAATTTAATGCCACCATGTAGAGTAATATGAAAGTTTCCTAACGATTTATTCCGAATATTTCCATTCAACCACAAAAACTAACAACACAAAGCCTCAACCCCGCCCAAGTCTAGAATCTAGCTAGATACACGTCCATCAACCTAACGGGCGACGGGTAGCATTAATATTAAAATTAGTTTTAATTTTAACCCTGGGTTAGCGAAGGCGCGGCGCGGACATTGAGAAATTGCTTCGCATAGCTTAGCGTGTCGGGTCGGATATTTTCATTTTGCTAGATTAAACCTGACTGCGCTATTTGTTGACGCTTTGAATTGAAAACTGCACCCGTAGCATACCGACCTGGGGTCGTGACGCGAGTGAGCGAAGGACCGAGAAGACCGTAGGTTTATGCATTTATACTTTTTTTGGTAGGTAGCTACTTACAAGACAACCTAACACGAAGGATAAACGCGGATTCGCCAAGCGATTCGTATTTTCAGTTTATCAACTAACGCGTTATATTCTATGAAGTTCGGTATAGTTCACAATTTATCGACAGATTACAATCGGATTTAAAACCGTTAGATTATAATCTCGCGGGTTTCGTTATTTTACGGTGACATTACCTAACCCAATATTTATTTATTTATTTATGTATTCATTCATTCATTCATTCAGTCATTCATTCATTCATTCATTCATTCATTCATTAATTCATTCATTCATTCATCATTCATTCATTTATTTATTTATTTATTATTATTATTATTATTATTTTATTTATCAAAAAGGTTACAGATTCAATTAAAATTAATCATTTGATACCTACTTACTAATCATGAAGCATGTGTTACAGCGGCCCTCACACTAGGTCAGACCTGTATCGTGAGGACCTGGCCCTATACATAGCGACACGCCTTTTCCCGTACCGGAGTGGCAGTCAATACTCCGAGTTTATGCTCATGCGATATCACTGCAATTTCTTTTCTGTGCCATCTACCCCATCAATCTCGTAGTATCCAGCAGCTTACCTAAGCCTTTGTGCTTTCCAATAGTTTCCGTTCTTGTAAATATCCAAATAGATCCAGACAAGGAGGTTTTAAAATGGAGACGCTATCTTCGCTCTTACCAGGGCTACCATGAGGCACGCCACTCACCTCAGTCGCGCATTGTCAAAATCAATGCTGCGAGCAGTATAGAGAAACGTCATTATGTCGCGAAATATTACATTTATATGCGACGCGAGCTTAGTGGCGTTGCGTCATGGTAGCCCCGCTGCTCTCAGTTTCCTTCTCGGCGGAAGACGAAGTCTCTTGTGATGATAGTTTGGCAATTTCATGTAGAAAATAAAATGACAATTTATTGTGACTAATTAGCGGGCTTTGTTATTTGTTTAGCACAAATTGACTACAGTCTTCCATCGATCTTTTGGCAGATTGATGAGTGACGTTAACACAGTGTGGGGCGCTAGCTACACAGCACAGAAGAGGATAATAGTACTCCGTACAGAACGGCCACTCCCTTCCCCGCGCTGATCCAGATACCGCACCCCACCCCTGGCGTCAAAGGATTGGTTAAAGGATCAATAGACAGGGCTGAACGCCGGACGAGTGACGACGCTTATACTTTAATATCGCTGCATTTGCCGCGCCACCAGCCCTAGCAAAGTTTACGCACACATTTGCACGTATACCAACATCATTTGGTTATGTAGTAGTAATAGGTGATTAATTTACGAGCGTTCTATGGAGTGTCCGAGGTGTGTCCACAGTGCCACCAACTTAGCTGTTCAGTTGATAGCGGTCGCTAGTGTCATAGTAGTCTTCATAATAGCGGACATAGTATAGTATGTATTCTCTTTGATAGCGGATGACTAAGTCCGTAGTACCAATTTTTCCCACCTGAACAGCTAAGTTGGTGGCTCTGTACGCAACTAAATGCAACGAACCTGTAATCAATCACAGACCTTTCATTCCTCTTTGGTCATCAACCGTTAGTTCCACCTATCACCGCGCGCCAAAAGATTGTTGGAAAGCATGAACACAAACTGTATGGACAGGTATAGTAGACGCCAAACAACTTGAACAAATGACCTTGCATGCGTAGAAACCATCTGATATATGATACTGCGCACCACGGTATGGGGTGCGGGACGCGGCGTGCGGAAGGAGCATCGCATCGAGCGCGCCTAGCCACGCTATTGGTAGATCAGTCAACCATCGTTTCCCGCTTTGAGCAATACACTTGCGTGCAGTGAAATCACGGATAAAAAATGCCTCGACGTCCGAACGTAGTTTTAAAAAGGCAAGCCAGAAAGATGGTATATGATGAGTTTTCTATCGATGGAGATATTATTATGTTTTATAGGTGTACGTGGAAAAACGTATTTTTAGGGAATTTCAATCGTAGGTACCCCATAAAAAATCTTGTCTTTTGTCAAATCATTATTCTTTGTTAATAGACACCAATAAAGACGACAAATGTCGCTAAATAATTAACAGTTTTATTTTGATAGTCATATCCACAGACCATTACATCTGTATATTCGCAGCAAATGTACCTAGGTACTTCGCGTGTCTCAACTCAAACAGTTATTGTGCACCTGTTACCGCTCAGTCCCTCATGCAAATGGTACAGTATATTTTCTCATTTTCTATCGATTGAACTAATTAAGTATATAGTATTGTGCACTAAGATTCATGCAGTATACTGTAGGTACGATTTGTTTTGAGAATTTTAAGTGCGTCGTTTTTTTTGGCACGTAAGCACACCTCGGACACTCCATAGAACGCTCGTAAAATAAGCACCTATTACTACTACATGACTAAATGATGTTTGTATACGTGCAAATGTGTGCGTAAATATTGCTAGGGCTGGTAGCGCGGCAAATGCAGCGATTTGCGTCGGGCGAACCGAACGACGACGGCGCGACCCGAACTGTCCCGAACACAAGCGTTTGCATTATTATGAAGTGACTTTGTAGGGGCGCTGCCGTTTAAACATACCTAGTCGGGTTCTCATTGAAATCCTAAAAAATGTTAATGTTCACTTTGATCCTTCATACATTAAGTTACAAAAATAGAGTAGGTAGGTATCGAATAACTGTCTAAAAGTGGGCACAGTGCCTTTGCCACCTCTTATGGGAAAAGGCGTGAAGCTATGTTATGTTGTTGTTACCTACTATTACTTATTCTGAAGTAGGTAAGAGACACTTGGCGTGAACTGTAGGTAGGTACCTACCTATGTAAAAACATCGTTAGGATTGTACAATATTCGAATTTTATGTTAAGTAGGTACCTAGTCTCTGAGAGATTCAAAACAACCAAACCACTACAGGGTTCGAGCGAGACCCGGCCGAAGCCGATATGTGGACCCAGCTAATGGCGGCGCGCCGCCGCCGCGACAAAGTTAGTGCGTGCGTACTTGGGTCAATCAACTTAACCCACACTTTTCTGTCAACGCACGCACTCTCTCTGAAAGTTCTTCGAGGACTGCAGCTCAACGGCACTATCAAAGGACACCATACCGCGCCATGTGAGCAAAAAAAAACACAAACGAAGATCTTCGAGAACGTAATCAAGTTCCCCGTAGTGCCTGCTAGCTTAGATACTATTGTTATATTCGTAAAATGTGTAAATTTAACCATTTAGCGTATTTTAATAATAAATGGTCGGGGACAGCAAAGTGTGGGTAAAATAGTTGATTGACCCACCTACTACCTACTTTTCAACTCGAAGTGCTTCGTTCGCGTTGTTGAATCGCACCAACAACGGATAGCACGAAATGAATACCTATAATAAATGTACTTTATTGATAATTATATAATTATGTATTACGGAAGGTTTAGTACTAGGTATCTTAGAAAATAAAATATGAAAGAGAACCTTTAGAGAACCTTTCCTTTTTTGAAGTCGGTTAAAAATAAAATATTACGACACTGACTTATTATCAATTATCGTAGTCAGTAGCTAGTAAGTACTACAAACATATAACTCTGTCTCTGTCTCGCACAAAGTCTGTCCTTGTGAGAGAGCGAGACACACACAGCAAACGCTGACCAAGTTACATTCCGGGAGTTAAGGTATTAGAATTTTTATTTCTCAAAAGAACAACAATAGAGTTGCTGTTGCTTACCTTCTTTCATCAGTCGGGAACCGAAAGAATCTCCTGTCTTTGCTGTTTCTAGTTGACGACAGACACACAAATAATGCACAAAACTTCACCATATTATATTACCGGTTATTATTCACCGTATACGCGCGGTCACTCGTCAGGCGTTCAACCGCGTCTATTGATATTTCAACCAGTTCCTAGGCGCCAGGGGTGGGGTGCGGTATCTGAATCAGCGCGGGGAAGGGAGTGGCCGTTCTGTACGGAGTACTATTATCTCTTCTGTGACGTAAGTGTACATGCGCAAACTTTCCCCCACCACGTCACATTTTGCTCAAGATGTTTGGCGTCATTTATACGTTATATAGTGCTTTTGTTAGAAGTCGCATCCAGTCCTCATTATCTTAAGGCACCAAACCATAAAAGTAAACAAGGGGAATCGATTTATACGATTCCACATAAAACACTCATGAATAGAATAGAAGAGGCGTTTTAAATTTCGAATTTTTACGATTTAAATCGCATTTTTATGATTTGCTTTAGTGCGACGATCGTTTGTGCCAGTACCTACCTACCTGCTGAAAGCAGTCGTGGTTAATTATGTGTAGGCTATTAAAGTTGATCGTGCTAGCTTGAATTTAGAATACCTAGCATTTCGGCCAATAGCGCTAAAGATAAAGAGCGAAGTGCTTCGTGGTCTAGTGCGTTTCACAATTGCTTATCATGTACGAGGTGCAGGTTGGAATCCCGGTATTAACTTTGTATTACCAGTGAGATAAGTAATTTTTCTTACGATGGTAGGTACCTTAGACAATGTAGGTACATTGTAAGGAACTTTCTAAGGGTTTATTTGTTTGTTTATTTAGGAAACGTTTAAAGGTTATTCAAAACACCAAGAGGTATTCAAACCTTCATTAGCTGCAGTGATAGGCTAGCCACGCAAAATGGTTAAAAACGGATAAAAATCAAATGGATAAATGCAAAATAGATAAATACCTGGATGACAGTGTTAGTCAAAATGTTGCATGCGTAATGTTTTAGTTTGCTCGTAGCGACGTCGTAGCAATAGTGTTACGGGATGCTACGCCGTACGTAGCACAATTTTCTGCTACGCGCATCTACTTCTGCTAAGCAGGGCCGGTAGTCTCCTACAGGAATGGCATGGAAGTCGGTTAAAAAGGCGCAAAAAGCCGGTTTTGAATTGTCGACGGTGTGGTGCCGACACGCGCCGCGCCGCGCGCCATCTATAAACTACCGGAATTTAGCGCCCTCGCTATACAGGGTATAACAGAAAGGTGTAGTCATATTTTAGGGGGTTGTTAACGACATCATTCTGAGCAACTTTCACTATGAAATGAATTTGATCAGAGCAACTTTAATTTTCACATCCCTAACAAATCAGCTGACCGCCCGGACCAAAACATATGGAGCAATGAAAAATAAAGTAGCTCTGATCAAATTGGTTTCATAGTAAAAGTTGCTCAGAATGGTCTCCCAAATAACTCTCAAAAATATGACTACACCCTTCTGTTACACCCTGTAGTTAATGCCGTGCGATTTAGTAAGCAACTCATGGCCCAGGGCCCGATAAATACGTATAATAGGCTTGTGGCCAAGGTCATCCAATAAATCTAGGAACAAGTCTTAAGTTGAAGCATTATGTACAAAATGGATTGACATTCTCAGAATTGTACATTTCCAGCAGATATATTTTATAAAGTCGATTTTGTGCAAAAAAAGACAGCATTTGATGGCACTTTTACATGACGTCATTCTGTTACTATTTCATAGAGCTCAGGAACAAAAGTTCCGTTTTGACAGTTCATAAAAAGTATCTATTTTGACTTGACAGGCCACAAGCCTATTGATGGGAAGTACATACCTGGATTAGTTTTATTTTACCTGATTTTCAATCCCCACTATCTATTATGCCGCCGAACAATACTGTATTATAACAAGCCTTTATCCAAGAAATCTCTTTCATTCAAGCCTGCAGGTATCAGGAGCGTATTCAATTGAAAATGCGCAGATTATTTTTATATTTTTTCTCCATCGCAGGCTGTTTATCTGTGAGGCATTGTTATTCGCATTTCGACGCCGACGGCGCTTCTGTGCTATAGAACGTAACTGGAGTGACTCCAACCGGTTGTATTTACATTTAAGGCGAGGTACGAATAATTACAAACCAAGGTCAACGAAGATTGCGGAAGTGAGAAGCAAATATAACTCGGGAACAGGAATAAGTGGGATGGCAATTGTGCGCTCGCGCCTAATCTGGATCAACGTAAGCGCCTAAACGGAAAAAATGTCATAAAAAATAAGCTATTCCAGGGAATTACATTTCAATCTTCAAATCGCTAATAACAACAATTCCCCCCATATTACAATTAATAGAAAGATCATATTTACTACTACTGCGGTAAAAAAGGAAAAAATATTGGAAAAAAGGGTTGACTTTGGATTTATTTTCTATCGAGAAAATTTTATCCAAACACGTTTTCCTTCATGAAAACCCTAGATTATACAGTCAAATTACATATACCAGAAATTGATTACGATTTGCCTAGTATTTCCTGAAATACACATGAAAAAAGCACCCCTAATTTATTCATGAGGCGCCTTAAAGGGCCCCGTAAACGTTCAAGCATGCTTGACAAGCATGTTGGTCAAACTTCACGTTTTCGTCAAGCAACCGCGATAACGATCAAGCAAGTTGTTTAAACCACATTCGTAGACGTTCAAGCATGCTTGACAAGCATGTTGGTCAAACTTCAAGCAACTGATATAACCATCAAGCCCCCCGAAGACGTTCAGACATGCTTGTCAAGCACGTCGTCAAACAAAATTTTCTTCAAACACGATCATGCACGCCAGATTGCTTGACAAGCACATCAAGCATGGCCGTAAACCATCAAGCATGCTTGACGACATACGTGGTTGTCAAGCATGCTTGATCGTCTACGGGACCCTTTAAACATGATGTCACGCTTTCCTCCCATACAGTTTGGCAGAGGCACAACTGTGCCCAGTTTTGGCCAGTGTTTTAATACATACTCCATTTTGCGTGACAGGGGATCAGCCAATCGCTGCAGCTATGGACTAATGAAGGTTTCCGCACGATGTTTTCCCATCACCGTTAGAACGTCCGTATAACATAGTGATATAAATGACTTATCTCATTGGTCTGGTCAGCACCGGGATTCGAACCTGCATCTCCTGCGCGAAAGGCAAGCGTGAAATTCACTAGACCACGGAAATAATATTGCGAGGAAACCTAGTTGTACGACAACTACTTACGTCCGTTTTTAGGGTTCCGTACCCAGAGGATGCCAAACGGGACCCTATTACTAAGGCTCCGCTGTCCGTCTGTCCGTCTATCCGTCTATCCGTCATCGGGTCCTACACCACGAACCGTAATAGCTAGAGAGTTGAAATGTTTTACAGAATGTGTATTTCTATTGCCGCAACTACAACATAAACTGAAATACACGAAAAAAGGGTGTTTAGAATTAAATAGTAGGTATTAAATCAATTTCAATACAAAAGCGTCTGACATTTTTTAATAGCAAAAGACGAGAGACGTCGAGATTGAAGGTATTGCTGTTTTAGGCGCAGACGACGGTGGTGCGGAAGCCTTCGTGTGCGGGTCCGACCCGCACTTGACCATTATAATTAATAATCTATCTATCCTCTTCTTCTTCTTCTTCTTCTTTTTATTAATGGCTTCCTAACCTCTTTTGAGGTTAATTTTGCCAGTGTCAAGTGGTCAGGTTCTCATTTGAGAACCTGGAAATTATAATGACTTGAGATGATTTGATGACTATGATGATGATGATTTGTCGCTCGTTAGCACTACCCGGAAGGACGTGAAGGGCTGTGGGTTCCAAGTAATTCCTTCGGACGTGAGCGACTGCCTCCCCCTATCTATCCTCAATCTGCAGATAGATAAGATGAAATTTGACATAAGTTCCATAACGCAACTGTCAGATCTAACTCTAGTAATGTGAAAAAAAAATGGACGTTAGTGAGAATCGTGAGAATATGTATAGCTAAGGCGATTGGCTAGCCCTCTATCACGCAAAATCGATTTTGATTAAATATCTGTCTAAACGAGGGCATCTATGCCTCCGCCACCCTTTAAGGGAAATGACACGACACATTTTTAAAATGGTCGTTCCGAGTTCCAACTGGATGAGGTTTGATACTCGAAACGAGACTTCCATCACAGACACTCGTATAAATCACCCACGTTACGTGCTACGGCCCCCGATATTTGTCGTATTACCATATTAGGCGGAGCCCTAGGGCGCCGCCCCGGCACACTCAACCTTTGTGTCAGCGGAATCGGTCTTTTGTGACAGCGCACAGGATGCTTCACAATTCCAGTTATTAGAAGTTCTGTAGGAAAAGATGTTGAACATGGCGTGTCATACTACAACTGGAATTACCCCGAATTTTTAGGATTCCGTACCCGAAGGGTGCCAAACGGGACCCTATTACTGAGACTTCGCTGACTGTCCGTCCGTCCGTCCGTCCGTCCGTCTGTCTGTCACCAGGCTGTATCTCATGGTAGCTAGACAGTTGAAATTTTCACAGATGATGTATTTCTGTTGCCGGTATAACAACAAATACTAAAAATCAAAAGAAATTTAATATTAAGGGGGGCTCCCATATCGTGATTTTTTGCTCATTTTTGCTCGATATTGATAATGGTAGCAGGTAGACGCTTAAAATGTTCACAATAGCTTAATCTTAGTTACGCTTGAATGCTAAGGAAAACTGCGTTTACTGGCTGACGCTTTACTAACACGAAAAACAGCATAAGATAAGAGCATCCTGTATACATTTTCACGTATGAAAAGTAATTCAGCAAAGAAGCCAAAGAGCGGAAAGCAAATATATCATTTGCAATGTCATCAAAACATAAATTATGTATGTGTTTTACATTCTACCTGTTTTTACTCATACGAAATGACAGGTACCTACTTACACTTGTATTTTGTAAGCGCAAAGTGCAGGAAAATTAAGGCATGGTTATAATTATAAGTAAAATACGAGAAAATCCGCTCAATACTTGAGTTTTTTGATAACTTAGGCCCATCATACTAAACCTCTCCCAGGTCCGTATAATAAACTACTCTCAGCTCTGAGAGCCTATCTCGAGCGCGTGAAAATAACAATAACATTCGATATGGCGAAACCGTCTTTGCGACAGAGCTGAGACAGCTCTCAGAATTGAGAGCGGTTTATTAATTCTTAGGATTTCCTAAATTGATAACTCTATAATTTACGGATTATGAAAGGATTTGATTCCTCCAAATTAAAAGAACGTAAACTTATATTAGGTACTTATGTTTTTAACCGACTTCCCAAAGGAGGAGGTTTACAATTCGTCCGTATGTGTGTTTTTTTTTTTTTTTTTTTTTATGTCTACACCCCGATAGCGCCTAAACGGATGGACCGATTTGGAAAATTATTTTTTTGTTTGAAAGGGTTTACCTTCCCATTGGTCCCATTGACACCAGGTCAGGATCTGATGATGGGATCCTGGAGAAATCGAGGGAACTCCTCAAATATTATAGGCAGACCTATAGTGATTTTTGTGTTTTTCTTAATAACTCGTGCAAATGCACATGGTAAGCATAATATTGTGATGCGGAACTGCTGATGAAGACCACATATGGCCACCAGATCTGCTCAATACTAGGTACAAATACAATGCGTGGCTGACGGGCAGGCAACGCATAGCCTAAACCGGTGGACCTAGAGCCATGAAACTTTGTACAGGGGTTCCTTAGTAGCGTGGGGTAGCACTGATATGGGATTTGACAAAATTAATTCCCCAAGGGGGGGGGGGGGAAAGGGGTTACAGTTTGTATTAAACTCGATCTAATCAAATAGGGTTTGTGGAAGTCGGTTTTTTCTAAAGTTTACTTTTTGTTTCAATTATTATTATTTACTTTGGTCGCTTGACTCCACTTGCTTAGCTCCTACCTACTTTGTTTTGATATAGGCGCATGCGTTCTTGATTTACAATAGCGATAGATAGAGCTTCTTTGATCACGGCTACAAATCTCACTAAATCAAGTAAAAGCCCCAATGGAGTCGCAACACGTATCATTGCGCTATTATTTGTAGGAGCAGACCAATAAAAAGGTACATTATATTGACTTATTGAATTACCTTCAAAGTGGGGTCGTGGCTTGTGGTATGATTTCAGTATCTCGATCTATCTCTATTAGATTTATTAGTTTCTTATGGCTTTTGTAAAAAAATTGGAAAGTACACTATTTTACGAGCTTTTTCATATACTTTATTGCACAAAATAATACATTTTACAATGGATAGTGGACAACACATGACAAAGGCGAGCTTATCTCTATCAAGAGATTTCTTCCAGCAAACCTGGGATGGACAGGAAATAATTGAACAACAGGTAGACCCAAGTGCACACGTTTTTAGGGTTCCGTACCCAAAGGGTAAAAACGGGACCCTATTACTAAGACTTCGCTGTCCGTCTGTCCGTCCGTCCGTCCGTCCGTCCGTCCGTCCGTCCGTCCGTCCGTCCTGTCTGTCACCGGGTCCGCCTGCACGAACCGTAATAGCTAGAAAGCTGAAATTTTCACAGAATGTGTATATCTGTTGCCGCACCAACCACAAATACTGAAATACGAGAGATATTACAAATTGAAAGTGGTCTCGGTACAAGATACGTCTTCACAACACGCTTGAAAAGTTTATACCAAGGCCATTTTGTTTTGGTAGGTAAGCCTTCTTTTAATGAAACTAAATTTAAATGATATGGCAATGTCGTCCCCGGACTTCTACAAAGACTTTAAATATTAATTTATGAATTACGACGTCTCTATTTATTCTGTAGAACTTTTAGAAAATAATTATAAAATTAATAGTTTTTAATTACTTTTGTTTTCATACAAATCTCAGAGCTCAGAAATTCATTTTTTCCTTTTGGCCACTTCAAGTTTGGCTGCCAGTGATGTTTTAATTAAATACTCTTTGGTGCGTTGAAATGATGTTTTGCAGTCTGCATGACATTGACATAATGAGTGAGTGAACCTCATTGTACGGAAATTGTAGATAGGTGTCTCACGTTTTCCAGTAGGTTGTAGACAGTGCTGCTTACGGCGGCGTTTAGTAGGTACTAAAGGCCCTAAAAGCGCGGCAAGCTTTGAATCAAATCAATTGTTATTTTTCAACTAGCTACAAAGTTATTCTGACATAAGATGATAATTTGAACAAAACTTTTTGGGTATTTCATGAAAAATACAGTAACAGATCACACATATACAGGGTGGAACAAACGAATGGGCCCTGGAGGGAAAGTACCTTAAAATCTCAAGATATCCGTCCGTCCGTCCGTCGGTCTGTCACCAGGCCGTATCTCATGAACCGTGGTAGCTAGACAGTTGATATTTTCACAGATGACGTATTTCTGTTCCCGCTATAACAACAAATACTAAAAACAAAATAAATTTAATATAAAGGGGGCTCTCATACAATTAACGTGTTTTTTTGCGGTTTTTAACTGACTTCCCAAAGGAGGAGGTTTACAATTCGTCCGGATGTTTTTTTTTTTTTTTTATTTTTTTATGTATGTGCCTCGATAGCGCCTAAACGGATGGACCGATTTGGAAAATATTTTTTTGTTTGAAAGGGTTTACCTTCCCATTGGTTCCCCTAATGGGACCAATGGGAAGGCCCATTGGTCCCATTGACACCAGGTCAGGATCTGATGATGGGATCCTGGAGAAATCGAGGGAACTCTTCAAATATTATAGGCAGACCTATAGTGAATTTTGTGTTTTTCATAATAACTCGTGCAAATGCACATGGTAAGCATAATATTATGATGCGGAACTGCTGATGAAGACCACATATGGCCACCAGATCTGCTCAATACTAGGTACAAATACAATGCGTGGCTGACGGGCAGGCAACGCATAGCCTAAACCGATGGACCTAGAGCCATGAAACTTTGTACAGGGGTTCCTTAGTAGCGTGGGGTAGCACTGATATGGGATTTGACAAAATTAATTCCCCAGGGGGGGGATAAGGGGTTACAGTTTGTATTAAACTCAATCTAATCAAATAGGGTTTGTGGAAGTCGGTTTTTTCTAAAGTTTACCTTTTGTTTCAATTATATAGATAATGGTACGGAACCCTTCGTGCGCGAGTCTGACTCGCACTTGGCCGGTTTTTTTTATTTATTCTTCCTTTGCTTCATATTATCTTTAAACTATCCTATGATATACTGGTGATTAGTGACATAACAAAATATAAGACGTGTTTTGTTTCATTCCTACCTAACTCATCAACCATAATAATCTAGAGACATTCACTTTGCAAGAAAGTATACATAAACTCTAAAACAAATAACACAATGACATACCTACAATAAGAAAAATTGCAACTAGAATGATCGAGAAGATAGCTCGATGGAAATATATAATTTGGGAGATACATCGTTGAAATATTGAAGGCCATTTGTTCGGTATAAACAGGGAACGTCGGAGTACGAATGAACATGAATATTGTGTATGGAGATGACATTACGTAACCTCGCAGCTTCTCACATACGGACGGTGGACGCATAGTTGTGGTCTCGTTTAGCCATTTGCATTCGGGGCTAGCCCATCGCCGCAACTATGGAAATAAAAAGGTTTTTGAAGTAAAACTTCTTGGGGCACGGGGGTAAAATTTATTTAACCTCTCAACTGTGGGTTATTCATATATTTGCTTTTCAATCGCTACTAGCCGGGTGCTATCACGAGTGGCTAAGAAATGTAACGGAAATTGGAATCGGTGACGTCAGGGTCGGCTGAAGACTTTTAAAACCGCAACTATTTTCAATACGGTTTTTAACTAATCAGATAAGATAATAATACATTCGTACAATAAAGAATGTTAATTAGTGAGAGAAAAACCTGATGAACAAATAAAAATTATTTTAAGCATTCTTCCACGAGTTCTTGATTTCCGGTATGGCCAAGATGGCGCCGCCGCCGCCGCCTGACATGACTCAAACTACTTCGTTCAACCTCTTTGTTGGAACCGGAACTTATGTTTGACAGCTGTGCGATGCGATCCATACAGTTTGTAAGAAAAGAGTTTCATCAATGTCACACGGGTCGATATGGATTTCTAAAACAAGCAAAGCAATGCATACATTTGAGCGAGACGGCTTAAAGACGTGACGTCAGATGGTATATAATCTGAGCGAGATGCAAATAGTAGTGACGTAGTGACACTATTGAATGAGTTAAGTATATCACCACGAGCGCGACAAATTGTAGATAAGGAATGGTGGGAAATAAATGACATGACGTATTAAAAGTAAGTACAAGTATAAAATAATTTCAAATAATCGGACGTCTGAAACTTAAAAGTAACTTGAAGCAGAGATTGGATCTCAAAATTGGAAATTTAAATCTCTTTTAGTATAGGTAGGTATAGGTGTATAGTATAGGTACCACTTAATGATCTAGCTACAGAAGTTTTACTTCTAACACGTGTACGGTGCTACACGCGTTTTTTTTTCACGATGTATTTGTCGCAGTATGTTGGTTAAATCAGACACCCTAGACCGTTAATTAAAGATCGACATTTAACCAAGTCGCTAAAGTTCCGTCGGACAAGTGAGTGAACGAAACGTTTGACGAGTTGTTTAAACGTTGCAAGTAGACGCATTTCAAGTTTTAACTTTAGTAGGGTAATAAGCAAACAAATTCGGTTTTCTGAAACTGCATGGGGCCGCCTCGCTCTGCTCGGCTTTGCTCGGCTCCGGGTGGTTCATAAAGTTGTGACCTAACACAACCTATCTTTAGTATTGGCACAGAAAGTGACCTATAAAGCAACCATATCGGTTTTGTAAAACTACTAGATCGTGAAATAATCATGGCGGAGTCGACAATATGTTTACAATTGCACCAAAGACCAAATTTGAAACAAAAAACCACTGAACACAACAAACCAACGTTGCACAACGTTTGCCAAAAAGATAGACTCTGAAAGTAATCAGCCGTTGTCGTGACGCCATCTTGTTTTAACCAAGTAAATAAATAAATAAATAAATAAACACGCTGGCTTTCGGTAAGACAGATCGTTAAACGTTTTCGACGATGCTTTATTTAAATCCAAATGCTAGTGACTAAGTTAAATGTCGTTCTTTAATTAACGGTCTAGGGTGTTAGTCAAGTGTCTGATTTAACCTACCAACTGCGAAATATTCACGACAACTTTCAATATGAAACTGATTTGATCAGAGCAATTAAATAATTTACTTTCCCATACATATTATGATTATTACCCAATATGACCACTTCCCAAACCCAGATATTTTGTTCTGTTTTTTCGTTTCGAACTTTATGTCGTTGTGGGTAGGTTGAAAGAAAATCTTGGGACGTGGACTTTGAATGGACGGTTGTGACCATCGTCTTCAATCTTAACTTTTAAATTATACACCCTGTTTGTCCATAACGTGCTCTAAATAACCGTAAACTTACCTTCTCCAAACCCTCTACACATTCCACACAGCAGTATTACCCGCTCTGTGCAAATGCGATGATACCACATTAGGCTTTCATTTTCCACCAGTACCGAAGGGTATTGATGGCTGCCATTTGTCTCGGCGCTTTTGTCTCGCAAATAATATAGAGGACGAATGCTCGCGTCATAATCGCGAGACGAAGTTTCGAATGAAATTGAGTGGGAGAGACTGTTGTTGTTTTTGAAACGTACCCACATAAAGCACTTGGAAACCACGTGCAGTCGGAAAATAAACTCTACAAATCTCTCCATCTCCTTTTCCATAGTCAGATAGAGCTGTCACATTTCCTTTCCCTGAAACTTGCGGGGTTGATTACTCCGATGGGGTGGCAGAAGCACACTATATAGTCTATTCGTGATAAGAATGCAGTAAAGTTATCACTGTCCGGCGGCCTAGCCACGCCCCGTAACCAATCAAATCGTTTCCAATTATCAAGCCAAGTTAACAGTGACCAGTTGAAGGCAAATTTTCGAACGCGAAGCTTGTGTCCTGTCCTGTGAGTGTGTGTTAACAGATTTAAATTTAAATTTCACTGCATTCTTATCACGAATAGACTGTAGACCCCAGATTTAGTCAGTCGTTGAATACTCAATTTTGCGTAGTATTACCGTTACCTACTAACAATTTGCGACACAATTCATTAATTATCCAAACGGAATGCACCGTACTTTCTACAAACTATAGCACATCTAGTAAATCAATCTGTCTTTACAAGGGAAGTAGCATTAGTTTAATTGCGCCCTCAGGTGATTTTCCGCCCTATTTGATTACTATAGGGACCAATATTGTTTACTTATATGTAGGGATGAAATTACACTACCTTGCATACCACAGAGACTACTGAAGGTGGACTAAAGCGGTAACAGAATAGTGAACCAGAACCGACTTATTTTGATATCCTTTGGTTACACGATAATTAAACGACACCAATAGCTTCTTATTTTTTACGGATTATCATTGAGTGATCATGACTAGGGTTTGCAAGATCCGGAACTTTTTACTATCCGGATATTATCCGTTTTGAAATTTGATTATCCGGATATCCGGATAATATCCGGATATTTAAAAAAAATAAAAATACAGAGTGAAATGTATGGAAATAGTTGTTTATTTAACTAAATGGCCTGCGGATATTTAAAAAAATAAAAAAACAAAATAAAATGCATGGAAATTGTTGTTTATTGAACTGAATGGACTGATGTGATCGTATGTAACAATAATAACAGCTTAAGTAATTTGGAAAGTTAAATCTTAACGAAATAACAATGATTTTCTTATCAAATTAAAATATTATCAAGGAAAAATAAACGATGATTTTTAGAAACTTACCTCATAGTAACACAATTATTCGCGTGTAATGCGTCACCAAAAAAAACAACAACACTGTCACTTCGCAAAAGGGTTTACCTGAGACTAAGACAAGGACCCTCCCCTCTGATTACCTATTCCATCCAACGCTACTGCATGCAACGCGATTGGCCCTTTTAGCACAATGACTCTACAATGCAGGCACGGCGCGGCGCAGGTAGCAACTGCGTGGTAATGATTAATTGCTATAGTTGGACAAATCTAAGAGGTGCCGTTTGACGTTTACTTAAGTCATGAAAATATGGTTCAATGTTGTGTGTGCAGCTGATTTTTTTTCTATGGATATCTTAAACGTCAAATGGCACCTAATAACTTTGTCCGACTGTAATGTATGAAATTAAATTAAAATCTCTCTCTATCTATATTTAACATTACATTAAATAACTCTTTGAAATTGTCATTAATTTATACAAAGCAAAAGCAAAAAAGAGACGTATACATATGTAGGTAGATATAGCAAAAAAAAAATAAAAAAAGATTTATTTTTTAGGATGTTTTCATGTCAATCTGACATAACTCTAAGATCCGGATATCCGGATTTTACGAAAGAAAATATCCGGATCCAAAAACTGGGCGGATATCCGGATAATCGGATATCCGGATATCCGGATCGCAAACCCTAATCATGACTGAGTCAGCGAATATGGGGGCAGAACCGCAATAAATCCAGTGGGTGGACCACCAGCCAGATGGACGGACGACGCAGCATCATGGGCCGGGAGTCGCTTAAGAAACCACACGCAAACTGGACATATCCCACCTACACCCAACCCCATTTCGACTTTATGTCATTATGAAGCAAACGCCGAGAAGCAAGCCAACGGGTTAAGCTTCGTATCCATTAGAGCAGCCTCGACTTGAAGCAATACGCCTCAGATTGAGGCTGACGCACGTTGCGGATCAATAGGAGGCGACACGCCTCTGCTTGATCCACAACGTATCAGTTTCCACCGCCCGCCTCCATCAAATACACGGCTCGGACTGAGGCGCCTTTGAGCGCGGCAAAAAACCGACAAAATATGACTTGGCTCGCGTCGGCGAGTTTGCCTCGTGTCGCGGCGTGCCTCAGGTTGAGGCAGCGTCTCCACTTGCGCGGCCTCGGAGCGCGGCAGCCGCTCGACCCGAGGCTGCCTCAAGTGGATACGCGGCTTTAGATTTACGAGGGCGCAAACAGTCGGTACCGAGATGCTCCGCGCCGGCTACAAACCAACCGGAATTTAGCGCTTAAGCTTTAGCCACTGCCATGCGATTCCGTACGTGACGATTTCGTAGGCAGTCAGGGAGCACTTATCCAGTGGAGACCGCATAGATACATTTTCCTTTGAAAAACAACTCACTAATTTACGGGCGGGGCGGGGGACGAGGTAAGAGAGCTGTGATTGGTCAGCCACTGTCTGGCGGCCCGTTATCGTATTAGGTTGCGTATGCGAACGTTTGTTGAATACAATAAACGTTTGGCGAGCCGCATTCCCCCGCAGGCGCAGTCAATTGGATATTAAGTCTCTGTAGGCAGTGGATGCGGGAGGCTCAGGACCGAAGTAGGTGGTGGTAAAAGATGCAATCTGTTAGTTATTCCAAAGATTGAATAAATAAAACATAGCATCCTCTACAACTCCATCACGCCACTTCTAATCTCAAATTGCATTTAACTTGATACACTTCGGAATTGCATTTTGTAGAAGCAGTTTTAAATAAAACTTATACATAATGCAGGGAACGCCTCAGGCTAGCTTTTACTTCTCGGTGTCGGAATAACTAACACTAGAGGAGACTTGTGAAAGGAATCAACTGACCAAAAAACCGTTATTTGTTGCGGGGGATGACATTATCATTCACAATCATACTATTCTATTGTTGTGTTAACACTGCTGAGAAAATCAAGAAGGTTTATTGATTCAACAAATAGGTCTATGTTTTTTTGCATCAAACTTGCACACTATACTTAATGACTGGCCATCATAATAAGGCTCTGTTCATATTTAGGTTGACAGTCGGCGGCCGACATACTAAAGCCGTTTCGCTTCCATAAAATAAAGACACATACGTTTGGTATACCTATTTTTAAGGAAATGTATTTTTATAGAACCGTGACATTCGGCGCATACTCTTTCAACCGTAATGAGAACAAAGCCTCACATATACTTAAACTAGTGGAAAGGCGAAGGAGTATACGCAAGGATGGCGTTTCCAAAACTAATTGATCTAAGTTCTCAGTGGATTGTGTTGCTTTCTGAAATGGGAAAATACTAGACATTATCAGCTTACGAGTACTTGTAAAGTTTCTAGGTTTCGTTTCGAGACATAAAGTTATGCTGGCTTATCACGAAGCAGTCTGGTATTTGGGATGCTGTGTAATGTGTATTTTGGAAATATAAACATATAACGCAAATTCGGATTTAAACTACAGATTTTACTATATACCTTCTTGCTTGTTTTATATGTGCGGTGGACTCTCTTAAGCATAGACAATTTAATCATCCTGTATTTCTTTTGTTTTCCCGGGTAGAATCCCGAACAAAAGCGAAATGCACATTTTAATCGCCGCATCAACTAATACCCGGTAATTATACAGCAGGAAAATGTTTTATTATTTTATTTAATCTTCGCATTTAATCCCGCACTCGGGGGAGGTTCATCATCTTCAGGGCAAACTGTGGAATAATAAAATACAGTATGGCGGACTCAGGTGTTTTACATGATGAGGGTTTTATAAGCAATGGCTAGTTGTAGTTGGCTTTTTGTAGGAGTTTGTGTGTTTCGTACTTAGAATGTAAAAAAAGTATCTATTGTCTGGCTAGCGCGCAAATAAGTGTATCAGCCACCTAAAATGGGAAAAGACTTGATGATACACTAGGAGTAAAATATTTTTGCATACGACCACATATACTATAATATTATACTAATACAGATAGAACACCTAGAACAAAATGTGACACTGGCGTACACTGAGATGCTACGGAAGCTTCTTTATTTCGACGCCATTATCGCTTGATGCAGCACCATCGAAAAATTGCAAATACCACGAGATAGCGCTGAGATATATAGGATTTATTCTAAGATTAGCGCCACCTAGAAGTATGTTAACTGAAACCATGGCGTTTAAGTACAAATCTTACTCCTCACGCCATCTCTTATTTAAAAAAGGTTATTAATTCTAATTTATACAACATGAGCACCTGTAATATGACAAACTTCTGGAGGAATCAGATTTTGTAACGGCTACGTAAGAGCGCTACGTTGCTACGGGTTACGAAGGCTACGAAGTGCTTCGACCCAGAGTATTTTCGTATGATTTTATCGATTTGAGATAAAAATATTCCAGTAAAGATTTTTACCACCTGTAAATTTCATCAGACTCATAAATCTTTTAACAAGCTACTTCTAACACAAGCTTTTTCCATCCCAATCTTCCATACAAGCACTCAAACAATCAGTTTCACCTCATACAAACCATTGTTCAGTTAACTAAGAAATGCCATAAAATCCTGCATCAAGCGTTAGCTATCGTAAAACGTAAATTTTCCGCCCGATTGATCCTCATCTATACCCTCATCAATTGCTACATCATTTCAGCACAATTTCAGAATCTACGAAGCCCTAAATAAGAACGTTTCTAAATCGAAAAAGTGTAGGTTAACTCGAGCACTTGTTCAAGTTTATTATATGCAGCGATTCGTGAGGTAGTAAAATGAGCGTTTATTGTTCTTAGGCGATGAATTGAGATGTGTAATTTGAATATCAGAAGTGGTATAAAGATATAGATTTAGCCCCTGCATAAGTTCGGATGTGCGTATCTGTATTTGAGATGAAGGCTACGCAGAAAAGCTTTTGGAAGGCCAGACATATACTGAGATTACTAAAAAAAGTCCGAATATTTCGTGGTATTTCGAGTGCTGTAAGTTAGCACAGGGTGGCAATTCTGGCGCTAGCGAGATCATGTCCATGGTCGAAATATCGATTTTGAGATACCGAAATCTCTATCAAAAACAAGAAAAAGTTATTCTTACCTAGCTTTTCGACCAACCGAGATATCCCGTTTTCGATCGAAATACATATAAATCGAGATCGTTTTCGACGGAATTAGGCGGTATGAAAACCGTCAATGCCTCAACCGCCTGACCTGCCTTTCATTCTAAAACCTATTTATTGATGATGATGAGTGATGACTTCTCAGCCGTATCCGACCACGGTGATTGCTTTATGAGGTCCTTCGTTGGTTTGAAGAGCGTCGTTCGTGTGCCCTCACAAGACTTGTGTAGCCAATCTTGGCAATAAAAGTACGCGCACATCACATTGAGTGCACGTCCTATTGATTATCAAGCTGGTAATGAATCTATCAGCAATACTCATTGATTTGAGTTTTACGAAAGTATGTTTTCGACTAATGTCACGCTCCATAGAACGCTCGTAAAATAATCACCTATTACTACTACATAACCAAATGATGTTTGCATACGTGCAAATGTGTGCGTAATCTTTGTTAGGGCTGGTGGCGCGGCAAATGCAGCGATATTAAAGTATACGCGTCGTCAGTGTCGTCACTCGTCCGGCGTTCAGCCCTGTCTATTGTGTCTATTGATCCTATAACCAATCTTTTGACGCCAGGGGTGGGGTATCTGAATCAGCGCGGGGAAGGGAGTGTCCGTTCTGTACTATTATCTCTTCTGTGCTAATGTGCCGCCTGAGCGTAATTACATTTCAGAAAATCTACATCAATCGGGGCCAAGCCCACCGCTTGATAATGTGATTCAGTTTACTTGCCTCTGGCATAACTCAACGTAACGTTTCAGGGATTATCTATCTATTATTAACAATATTAGTCAATCCATTAGAGAATTTGATACATTTCGTTGCGGGTATCGCCTGAGGCTCTGGTTCAAAGGGTTAGCGGCCTAATTGGGCAGAAGCTCTGTTTATTGATACATAACATTCGGGATTATGCTACGTAGAAGTTATGTGATAGATACCTGTATGTTTATGTACGCACAAATAATTTAGGCCTGTAATCCGGTCTGGCCCACGAGGGCTGAATGTCAAATTACCATCTTTCTATAACACCTGTCTTAGTCTCAAAATGCCTGAAGAATGCCTTAGTTCGTAAAGTTTAACGTTCGACAAACCTGAACAATAAGTCACCTTCTCATTCTGGTCTCCTCACTCTTTTGCTGGTTCGACTCCCAAATGAGACAAGCGAATTAAAAAAAACTTTGAACGCAGGTTTGTTTCTTTTTAAATATAAAATAATGTTTCCTGTAAAATGAGCTATTTTAAGGATGTAAGTTACTTTGCCTCCAGGGCATAGAAAGCTAGGCCATCGTGACAGATATGAAGGTTATCTCACTAAGATTTCCATCACCATTAGAAATACATAAAAAACACAGCCACTTCTTTCTTTTTCTTTAAGGGGTGGAAGAGGCACAGTTGGGCTCATTTTTAGCTAGTTATTCAATGCTACATTAAGGGGCTAGCCTTTCGCCGCAGCTATGGAGTAAAACATAAATAAATTTGCATCAAAAATCAATACTGGTACATAATGTGATTTTCCGCGCATTTGTAACCCAAATTCACGCAATCAGAAACTGGCATTAAATACAAACCGATAACTAAAATGGCGGCCATTTCAACAAAGGCATAGTTTCGTCATTTCGCGGAACTGGTTTAATTGCGCCCGCAGGACTGTGTGGGATGACCGTTGGTCAGTCTGTTCTCAGTTATTTGGTTACAACCCGTGTATTGTCACTTTAGTCTCCTTTGTTAGTCGAATCGATGGTTGATTGGTCGTTTTGGGTGAAGGGCTTTGGTACCCCACTGATTCGCGAGCGGGGCAGTGGCCGGGTGATTTTTAATATTTTCCAATGTATGGACAAAGTGCTGCCCCACTGACACAAGAGGAGTACTATTATCTCTTCTGTGACTAGAGTATAAGTCCTACCTAGACTACCCAGACTTTCAAACCGCCGCACCCCGCACCGCCCCGCCGCGCGCTGCTAGATTTATTTTATTTATTTATTTATTCAAAAAAGAAAAACAGAAAAAGTTTACACAATTTGAGGAACTTAGCTAAAAAGTGACACCTAAATATTGGAACAACTGAGCCCGAGCTAGGTGTAAACCTGTATTTCAGGCTGCAGTGCTCTTCCCAAAAAATATATAATTTGCTAAGATAGGTGTGATGTGACGTGCAGCATCATGCTTCATATCATACGGTTTTTTGTATCTAATTGCTTGTCCAATACGAAAAGACCCAAATTCCAAATTATTTATTGCTGCATTATGGATGTAGAGTTCTTAAGGAGGTCCCGACAATGGACCCAGTTCTTTTGTTCTATTTTTCATAGGTTTTGAACTTTACATCGATGTGGGTAGGTTAGGTTAGGTTAGGTAGGTAGGTCGTTGTCGGTAGTTGGGAAATTATACGATGACCAACACTAGTCAAAATGTATTGTATTAAGGCCTACACAAACCGGGACGGTATGGCAAGTTTTTACCAATGGACATTCAAACGTATCGATATAGAAATAAGACATAAATTGCTATGGTTTAAAATTATGCCGAAGCATCCCGCGGGATGATTTGAAAGCAATCCATTTTAGTCTTATTTTATAGGGATACGTTTGAATGTCCATTGGTAAAAACTTAAAATCCCTTGCCATGCCGTCCCAGTGTGCGTAGGCCATTAGAATTAGAACTATACAAATCTGTGAAATATACTAACACCCTTAACTTTCTAGTCCTTCAGTGAACCGGCTTAATTAATGTATTCGAAATTACTTACCTACAACCTTTTAAATAATTAATTAGCTGGCCTTAGATTCAAATGTGGATTTCCTAATATAATATTTGCTTTGGCCAACAGTATGTGTTAGTTCGTTGGCTCGTCCCATTTATGTAGACTTTGAATTATTTGAGGAATTCTTTCATTATCTAATAATGTTTGTTTTTTCAGTGCATATTTCTGTCGAGTCTCTCTTTCTGAAATGAAACTCATCATGATTGAACTTCATTTAGAACAGATAAAATATTGCTGGCTATTTATTGTTCTTTGAAATGGCTAGTGGCGTATTTCTGCTGTAATTTCGATAGATAATAATGTTCCACAACTAGAAATCTCTCTTTAGAGATAAGCTCGCCTTTGCGTATAATATTTCTTGTAAATGTATTTTTTTTATGTTTCTGCGAAATAAAGAATATGAATATGAATTTGAATCTCTATCTTTTAGGGGAAACTTAATTTATTTTCAGGGGCCACATAGTGGTTGTTTCGCTTTGAGCTAAGTTTAAGGCCCATCTAGGCTACTACCCCCTTAATTTAAAATTCCGGCCTCTGAAACAATAAAAGTAATGATTGATGAAATTCTATTTGAGAGATATCTACCATCTCGAATCTCCTTGGCATTACCTGACTCATCTTTGTATAACCCTACCGTTAAACTGACTAGCGATTCCGATAGTACCTACAAATAATACTTATGTCACAAAATATATCACGTTTATTGCTTTTGAACTACACATTCGCTATTTTGGACGACAGGTACTATGACGGGTTCTACCACAGAACAAGTAAAACTGGAGCCACCTTGCGGATGAGAAAGGCCAGAGTGCAATGAAACTTATCTACAGAACAGAGATAATATAATTTTGCGTAACGCAGTCATACCAATACAAGTATATTATCCTTATTCACAACACCAAAAACTGTTAACCAGACAATTATTAAAAAAAGATCTTTTAGATCCAAACTGTACCAGCGCCATCTGCATTTTGAGAGTAGCGACCATCATGGCCCGCCATAGGCGCGTATGGCGACTCCATTATTCAACCTCCTTGGTTCCAGAACATTCTGTTTATCCGAAGGGTTAAATATTATGATGTATGATGGCCGTAAAGGTAATGTCCGTAATGTGTATGTTTGGGAAACGTTTCGCTGTATCGGCGATTTCGGAATTTATACTCGAAGTTTTTTGTTTATTTCATATTTGTACGGTCCATTCCACAATTTCACAATGCTTTATTGCATATAAGTTGACATTTAAATAAATCACATGTACTAATTGAGGTTATCTCTAAAAAGAGTTTTCTTCCAGCAAAACATTTGATAGACGAGGTAGACGTACGTACCTATTTAACTATAATAATAATATACTACTTTTTTATAGGTACCTATATTATTTGAAATATACAGAATGATACAGAAAGTGTACTCATATTTCATGGGGTTGTTAGGCACATGATTCTGAACAACTTTCACTGTGAAACCAATTTGATCAGAGCAACTAAATTTTGCACTTCTTCATACGTTTTGTTCCCAGGAGATCAGCTGATTTGTATGTTTCACGATAGAATTGGGCACACTCTTGAAACGGTGAGACTCTAACCTGACCAAAAGAGATTGTTGGCAGGCTCAAGATACGTTTATTATTCAGTCAGGGTCGTGAGTTGAATATTGGTGATATCGTTGAAACACTGGGTAGCGACTCGCCGGGAATTCGTAGTCTTCAGCTCCTTGGTAGACTCTTGACTAATCTATCTGGTCCACTTCTCCAGACGTCAACAAGAGATATGGCGGTTAGCGCCAGGAGGATATTACTCCTCGGCGTGGAACCCTGGAAAGAGACCAGTGTGAATGATAGGAATACAAGAGCGCTACAGCGCCCAGCTATCAGGCGACGGCTCCTCACACGGAGACTTCCGACGAGGGCCCTAGGGTAATTAGGATCTAAGAGTGCCGCAGTCCAATAAACACTGTATAGAAAAGGGAAATACATAGAGAGTATAAAATACACGAAAATAAGAAAGACTAACTACGAACAAATGCTTACCAAAAGGTTGGGGATAATAGAGATGTTTTATAGCAACATCTGCACGTTACAGCAACTCAACATTCAGCCCCAATACAGTACTAAAGGGACTAGCCCATCGCCGCAACTATAGGCGTGACTTAAAAAAATGTTGATGCAGAAGATACGTCCTCACGTTTCAGAGCTCAAACCAGGACTGCGTCAAAAAAAACAATCAGCTGCCAGACGAGATTCTAGACTCGAATTTCCGAATTTCTATATTTGTACTTTTTATCTGGCTAATCCGCCAGTAGCCAATATGGTCAAAGAGGTAGTACGTTACACTCTCTATCTCTGACAGGCATATGACTGGAAATCTGAATGCAATTTTGAAATTACTGTGCTACAGATGTATCCAATCCCTTTAAAACACAGTGGCGTCATCAAAATGTGTCTCTGAAGACTTCTATCGTCCCTCAAGATGTTAATTAATTGCAATCCGAATTGATAGTAAAGATAGTACATTTGAGAACCTCTCCACATAATTCTATACACGTAGCTCATCGATATCTCAGTTTAAGCTCCCTACCTCTAACATAATACTTCGAAATAGATAAATCACGGAGCAAGGATCACCTCTTGAACCGTCCATATATCATCCAGGCACGTTGCTAGCACTCCACAATCCCTGTTGACTTGGATGAGTTTCTGTTCTGTTATGAGTTATTGGCTTGGCTATACAGGCTCCAAACTTGTGATGCTTGCTGTACTCATTGAATTATTTCATAATTATAATTAGTTTTTATTTTATTGACATTATTTTATATTAAGTTGACATTTATTTTGGTTTTTCTAAGATTATTTTATCATTGAAATTTTACTTTCTATTTTACTTATAATTTGTATTGTATTGGACTTTATGTCTGGAAATAATATGATTTAATTTAATTATATTGTGTGTTGTGTTACTAATAAGCGTGACATGCACCAGACTTTTCACAGCCGCTACAGCTTTCAATTCAATTTAATTTTTGTTAATGGCAAGTATGCCGTTGTCGACAATTCTGCCAGTATCAAGTCATGGATTGCGCATGTGTGAAAATAAATGGGAAAAAATATATTTTGTATTTTTAAAAGAGTTATTTTAGATTATATCAATCAATTAATCATTCAGCCCACACATACCCACTGCTGGGTATATGCCTCTTCTGTACCACGCCATCCGCTCCGGTCCTGTGCCTCCCGCATCCACTGCCTGCCGACTATGGCGGTGATGTCATCCGTCCATCTGGCTGGTGGTCTGCCTACTTGGCGTTTTGCGGTTCTGGGTAAGCCACTCCGTTACCGCTTTGGTCCACGTCCCTCCTTTAGATTATATAGATTATTATAGTATTTATATCTATACAATCTAAACACGAATATCATTTTCGCGAATAAATCTTATTATCTAGTGTTTCTATTATCTCACCTGAGAAATTAGATTATAGTATTTCTAACGTTCTTTTGGCGCGCGGCGACAGGTGGAACTAACGCTTGATGACCAATGAGGAATGAAAGATCTGTGTTGATGACAGGTTCGTTGCATTGAGTTGCGTAGAGCTGGCGCCCCCCCTGTAAACGTCATTCATCCGCCAAAAGATCGTTGAACGACTCTAAATATCCATATCGTGCAGATCTCAACACGTGACATTGAAAGAAAGAAAGAAAGAAGAAGTGTTTATTTGCCACATAAAATTATAAAATGAACATAGCTTGAGATGTAACTTATTTTATTTGTAGCAAAAAAGGACTGGACTCAGCTGATGCTGAGTGATGTGACATCATCACAGCGCTGTTTTTCAGGCCAGACCTTTTTACTTAAACTTAAACAAACTAAACTAAAGAGAGAAGAAAAAACAATAAAAACAATAAATTATCACAAAACGATATTTTCTTTGTCACATGTGCACAACATAGGAAGCTTGTGCACATTGGACATTGGCGAAAGTATTGTGGCTGGTAACACGATAGAAGCCATTGATAAAAACTTAACTTAGTTTGAAATACCAACAACAGCACAACACTGCCAAGTTACGTTTGTATTGCATTTTAAATGGAGTTTAAGTTAAATAAGCGGCTGCCAAAAATCTGCCGCCAAAGGGTTACTTTTTTCTTTTTTAGGGTAAGGAACCCTATGAATTGAAATGAAACAGCCTTAACCGTTGATAAAAGTATTGTAGGACAAATTACTACAAAAATTGCAACTCACCACCAAAATTACCCCTTCCCGCCTTGATTTATTAATCTGTGTTAATAGTCCGCAAAAATTGCCACCGTCAAAAATACCCCAAAATAGGAACCTGTAATCCGCAGGACAAATGTTAACGGTCAAATAATCCCTTTCTGACGCATCTTTCCTGGTTTTTGTATGATATTTCTTTAATATCAATTTGGCTTTAGGCAATTAATGTGGTAGACAACTCAGTGATGTGGCAAATTGGAATCCTACAGTCCCTTCAAAGTGGAGCATTGTAGGATTGTAGGTCTTATTGTTTGTGGCCTAAGAGTGGTGGTTAGGTTAGGTTAAAATGTGATTTGCAATTAGGTGGAACGCAGTGTACTGAATGCATCTGAGATAGACAGTCGGTAATGAGGGAATTGATTTGGTGGGTATGACCTATAACTAATTGTTTATCGTATGTTTATGTATTGAATATCATGTATTACTATTAAAATAATGCTGATTGGCTTACTGGCGGCGGCTATTTTGTTTGTAGACTGACTACCAAATACACCTAATCCAATGTTGATAATATTATTATTAGGTCCAGTTCCAAAATTGGTAACTCGTGTACCGTATATCGAACCACGCTTCATTATCATACCGAAGCCTTAAAATCATGGACCGGTGGCACCAACCGAGATGACCAACCCCCAGTTTAACTACCGAATACTAGATGGAATATATAATTTACGACCACTGTCTGCCGTGGGGCGATATCATCCGTATGTCTGTATGAGTACCCTGCAAGGCTATTCATTCGCGAACGGATGCGGGAGAATCTGAAGTACGGTTTTGATAAGGTTACTAAAGAGTAGAAATAGCACAGAAAGCTAAAGAGAAATATAACAGTGTGTGGTGGTGTAAATCCATTTAAATTGACACTTCGAAAGGTGAAAAGAAATCTAAGAGGCACTTTGTAAGAGTAATCAGTGTATTTCGCCGTCAAACATTATTCCACACTATTTGTAATTGTAATTTGTAATTTCTTTATTGTACTCACATGACAGTAAAAAAAATAGCTTAACTTAGAAAAAATATGTACAAAGGCGAGCTTATCTCTAATAATCTCTATTTACTCATGTGGGGCCAGAAGCAATGTATGCCTGTATGTAAATGTTTCTGTTTCTGTTTACTATATTTTAACCAGTGTGGAGTAGGGTTCAATCTTGTTCATACCCGGGTAAAGGCTTGAACACCTCGGCGGGGACATTGATGGGTTTAACTTTTGTAATAAATCAGCTGAGGCTCATAGCGAGCCCAGCCTTCAGTCGTGTTTTGTATAGACTATACTAGTATGAGTATTTCAGTTTAACTTAGGTTTAAGCACGGGTTACGAGCATGGTTGAGCGAACTACACTCTGGGTTTATGGTAATTAGTTACGTCGGAGAATCGGAGTGGCTTGATTTGCATGGATTAAAAATTGTCGTGTCAGGATCTTGGTGCAACCGGACGTCCTATCACATTCAAAACTCTAACTGTCAAGTTCCATTTTCAAGATGAGATAGGAACTACTGACAACGATAAAGTTGTTCTCTTGTGTGTCAAATGACCCATGCATTTATCTTCTGTCTTTACCATCCTAAAAGTCTAATAATTATCTATCACTCGCCGCCAACGCGAACATGTATATGCGATTTGACATTTGATATCGAATAGTCATGTGACGTGAGTGAAGTTCGAGTAGTTTTTTCGATGAAACGTTACGACGATGGTGTTCGATTTTGAATTCACACAGGAAACCCACTTCTCAATGCTACTAATATATCAGGTGGGAATAAAAATCAATAGTGCATACTAACAGATCTAAGTGAAGGCGATTTTAGCATTACAAAAATACGTAGTTTAGATTTATTATTTTATTTATTTTTTTATTTATAGATTCTTTTGGTTCAATATTTGGTACTCAAAGTTCAAAGATAAGCAAAATTCGTCGTTAAATATTACTTTACGGTACAAGTAATAAAACTAAAAGCAAGGAGATCAAGTAGGAAAGTTGAGAGAATAATTAGTGCACTACGCGATCCGACGGATAGGGCCGTGATGAGAGAGTATAATTGTAAGAAACAGGGCTGCCAACAACATCACGGGATGAAAAAAATATCACAGATAGACAGACAAACATAAGCTTCAAACACACTCTGAATAACTTTGAGAGCTCTATATAAATTCCGATATCGAATGCGCGAGAATCATACCGATATACAGATGTCGACACCTATATCGAGCGATTCCCATTCAAAATCACTCGATAGAGGTGTCGATATCGTATATCGAGTACGCGAGAATCATACCCCTGTTTTGACGGGTTGGATTATGGTTTGGATTACGGGTTGGATTAGCGTTAACAATGATTAACTTGTTTTTACTTTTATTTTTTACTATTTCTGCCTTTGCCAAGCAGTGGGATGATATAGACTGATAATAATAATAATGATAATAATAATAATTTCTTATTTGGACTAACCCTACTGTTTACTCCATAATAGCACGTATTCAAGTTTCTTGATTACCGTTTCAGTTTCTTCTTGAAGGTTGCATTTATATTAATTAAGCTCTAGACATTTTAATACAGCAAGGAATTCGTATCTTATTATCACGTAAGTAAGTAAGTTTTTAATCGAAAACAAAAGCATGAAAGAATGAATGATGAATAGTTTTCTAAAGGAAATTTCTCTTTGGAGATTGGCTCGCTCTTCTATTCTCGGTCTATCTATTGTAAGTTTTCTGTATGTCTGTTTTTGTAGTACAATAAACACATTACGACAGAAAGAGAATGCAAGCAATATTCATCTTGATCATACCACCACCGCGTGACTTTTCATTCAATTCACTGCTGGAAGTAGGTGAAACTGTGCTACAGCATGAGCCAGCACTTAAACACTTTTGCAGGCTTTCGAAAGAGGAAACATTGGCGAAATTAACCTATGTTATCAGCTGTTGTTGTACAGTCGAGTTCAGTTATATATGAGAAAATCTAAGGCTTCAAATAGAAATGTACAGTTCAGTTCAGTTCTGTTCAAATTTTTTATTGACCATAAAATCATACATATTACTTAGTCTTACATGGAATGGTACATAAATATCTGAGCAGATTCATCAATGAAACTAAAGTGAATCTGCTCAGATTATTATGTAGGTACCATAGGTCTCCCTATGTTCAGCTATCAAACTCTCTCATTGCTCATTGGATTGCTGGAAGAGATCTCTTATTAAAGATAAGCTCGCTTTTATAATGTTTTGTTTTCACAATAGGCTTGTGGTCAAGGTAATCCAATAAATCTAGGGACAAGTCTTAAGTTGAAGCGTTATGTACAAAATTATATTATTTATCCTCAGAATTGTATATTTCCAGCAGATATATTTTATAAAGTCAATTTTGTGCAAAAAAAGACTGCATTTGATGGCACTTTTACATGACGTTATTCTGTTGTTATTTCATAGAACTCAGGAACAAATGTTCCTTTTTGAGAGCTCAAAAAGTATCTTTTTTTACTTGACAGGCCACAAGCATTTGTGCAATAAAGAAATTGTGAATTATGTTTGTCACTGTATATTCAACTCGAAAGGGGTCATTTTTTAATCCCCAAAACATTAAATTAACTTCGTTACGTTCATTACTTGTATCTGTCAAACGTCAAATTACTCAGATAAACAGTCTTATAAATATTTAAGGCTTGAAAAATCGCCCGCTAGCTCGTACCCTAAAACCGTTAGAAAATATCTATATGTACCTCTTAATACACAAAAACTCCATTGTTATTACTGTATCTCAAAACTGTATGTCCCGTAACTTAATACCTCTGAAAACCAACACAGGGAAAACATACGAATATTGTAATTATTTTGCCTGCAAGCGATTTTCTCGTTCTCTCGAAAACAAAAAAAAAACTAGCGAAAAGGGCACCCAGATCGAGTTTTAAAACAACATTTATAATACTGGGAAAGCGTCGGGTTTTGAATCTCGTTAAAAAGCGAAGGAAAAACCTAACAGACAGTTAGGATTTCATATTCGTGTGTTTTACTTAGTTTTAGGAATTTGTCTGTGTTTTAGTCTACCAAACCCCCGAATGTTCAGGAGTGTATCAGAAATATGAATTCAAATGTTGAAAGGTAATTTTAGGGTTCCGATCCTTAAAAGGAAAAAGGAACCCTTATAGGATCACTTTGTTGTCCGTCTGTCTGTCTGTCTGTCTGTCCGTCTGTCACGACCCCTTTTCTCAGGAACGCGTGGAGATATCATGTTGAAATTAATATCGATTACTCAGGTCTATGGTCTCTTGGAGCTGTGAAAAAAATAACCTTCTAGGTCAACGCAATCAAAAGATACCGCATATGTCTCAATTTTGCTGAAATTGCTTGATATTCGCAAGGGAATCAAAACCTAGATGGTACTTCCCATTGACCTAGAACCATGAAATCTGGCACAAAGCAAGGTCTTATAGCACAAGTAAAGAGAAAAATCTGAAAACTGCAAATTTCTGTCTTTCTAAAAAATATTCAATTTTGTTTACATGGATGACATCACACTTTAGTTTTTTATGTGGAAACCTAATTAGTGTGATCGGAACCCTTGGTGCGCGAGTCATACTCGCACTTGACCGGTTATTTATCATTTGATGTATTTTGGAGTTTCGAACTCAATATTATGCCAAATGACCCTATTACTTACTCGTATGCCCGTCCATAGTTCACGGCCCGCGATTTTCAATCTACCCACAACGATGGTAAGTTCAAAACCTATGAAAAAACATTACTTTGGAATGTGGAACGGATGAACCAGCGGTTCTTTGAGTGGTTACAAATCTCCGCAGTTTGTCCGTCCGCTTAGACAATTCCGTCCGTCGTCAGTCTGTCTATCCAACAGGGTCCATAATTATCTACACTATTTTTAAGACCTTAATGTTATTATGGCGTGCAATAAATGAATATGAATATGAATATGAATATCCGTCAGCGGGATCTATCTCGCGAACCGTACTAGTAGAGAGGTGAAATTTTCACAGGGGGAGTTTTTTTTTTTTTTTGTTTTTACAAATTAGTCAAAATTTACAATTGACACAATTTTTAACATTATGTTCTAGGAATTCCTTAATCGAGTAGAAAATATTTTGCATTAACCAAAATCTTATAACTTTTTTAAATTTCTGTTTGTTACTTATAATTTGGAGGTGACTTGGTAATTTGTTCCAAATTGCTGTGCACATAGCGTAGCAGTTTTTCTTAAATCTTGCCCTTCTTTGCTCCATCCCTAAGCCCACAACTTCTGAACGGGCGGTAGTATACAAAAATATTAATATTATATCAACGTTGACTAAGTAATCTGTATGATTTTATGGTTAATAAAAAAAATTGAACTTGACCTTGAACACAGAATGTGTATATTTGTTGCCGCTACAGAATAATAAACGCCAGGTTTTTTTTCATGTACTTTTACTTGTACGATGGTGCGGACGGAACCCTTTGCGCGATAATCCGACTGCACTGCTATACCTTGTTTAGTTGTATCATGGACAACACCATATTTTGTATGATATAATCATCATCATCATCATTACAGCTGAGAGTCACAGGGAAAACACAATGATCCCAAATACCTATATGCTCAATAAATACATCAATAGCTAACGTGACACATGATCTGTTGGCTGACCTTCATCAACTAGGGCAGATTAATTATGCTTCACGAACATACATAAATGTTGACACTGGCGCGAACAATAATGATCACTCAACGCAGCGATTCCCAAATATTTCCCCAACAAAATAATCTGATTTTACTCACGCGCACGCGGCAAAGACGTAAAAAAGGTTCAGATATCGAAAGCAGGCTATCACAGTAAGAATTATCCGTGGAGGAACATGTTTTACTTAATTTAACCCAATTTTTCCGCAATTTTTCCAATCTGTCTCTTCCCCCCCCCCTCTCCCCAGTAAGATTAGATGAGATTCGGTTCAACCCCCTTCCCCCCTGAACGTCTCACGTACCTAATTAATGGACGCCCCCTAGGTCACGGACGCGACTGAAACTCCGTTTCGTAGGCCCTCAGTTTACGAACCGCTGTTAACGATAAGCCTAGTCAATCTATTTACTATTGAGATCCGCTAATAATGTGCTTTCGCGTCGGCTACTAAACCGCAAACAGTGGAAAGGCAATTGCTAATAGGATGCCAGTTGAACTAATATTATCTAGGAATTTGATGGATAAACAGATCATTTGCTTTGAAAATATATTTGTAAACCTGGCTAATGGCCAAACGTGCGCATAGTCGTATCTCTGACATCCTGTGGAAAAAAGCATGACGAAATATTTGTTTGTTATATTTGTGACTCATCAATTTCAATCTGTTTGGATAGATTTCAGGTCATTCAACCCCTCATTAGTACAGCAGACCAAACAGCCTAGCAGGTACATTGACCTACTTAGTTACTGAAAACGGATTCAGATACAATCCATTTTGACCTAAGAACATTGAGCCAACGTTTAGACTTAACCTACCAGAACGATTCACCCCACTTTAACTTTTTCATTCAAATTGGTGCTCTCATGTATAAAAGGACTTAATCAATTTGTCTGAAAAGCTAAACTAGAGAGACATCAGTCCTATCCCTCCTATCGTCGAAAGAGTTATAGCCGGAATCCATCTACGTCTAGTAATGACATCGTTCGGCACATACATACCCTGTAGAGTAATAACGCCAGGGGAATGAGACAGATAGGAGTGACGCCAATTTACATACCATTGTCCGTCCTGCGGTATAATTGTCCGTTGTTTAGTACATTGTTGTGCTGAAAAGAGTAATTCGTATGAATTTCGGTGGAATTTTCGGTATCTCTGAAACATGATATGGTTGCTGTTTGTCTAACGTAGAGAGGGTAGTACCTAGTCGAAATCCATTGTATTTTTAACTAAATTTTGTATCTCTGCGAGCTTTGTAACAGGTGCAAGTAAAATATGATTTTTTACAGGTAAAATAGCAAAAACCCTCGGTGGAAACCTTCGTCGCTCTGCACACAAATTATTACCATAAGTACAGCTACCTCTACTCATATCTTAGTACTTAGCGACTTTGAATAGGACCCTTTCCTTTGCATATTCTTTATCACCCTTTTGCGTTCCCTTATTTTATGCCCTTACACACTTCACTCACTGTAAGCACCAGTGCAGAAACACTGCAACTGAAAACTGCATATGCTGCAGAATCATCGTCAGGATTGCTGGTGATAATTTCAGTCTGTGGCAAAGGTGATTGCTATGTGAACTGTTCATCATTTCTTTTGAGCAAGGATGGGTATGAATAATTGCTGCACTAGGGATGGTAGTTCAATGCCCTGTGTAATATGGACCCTCTATTTGCATGGGAGCCGTTAGTATCTAGAAAGTAGTGTGTTAGTGTGTCAGTGACGCGGTGTCTTTGTAGCGAGGTATACATCAGCGAAGATTTATTGTCGTCTTTCGCGTTCAAAACACACCAAAATCGACACAAATTATGTCAATTTAATGGAAATCTGTAATTGTTCCGCAAAGTTGATTCGAGTTTCTGAATGGGTAATAGTGACATTTTACATGAGATGATGATAGTTTGGTGGCATCAGATTTCAGCAGCTTATTTCTGTCCCTCAGATAATTGAAACTCTTCTCTGTCTCTAAATTTCAAACCTTGGCTAACCTTATCCAATTTTGAAGTTGTTTGTCCGTTTCCGTCGCAGTTTTCGCCAATTGCCAACAAATCCTCATACATTTATTTCAGGAAGGGATTAATATGAAAAGTCACTGTCATTACCAGTCCAGCTATATGTAGTCATTTGTATAGTATTCAGTTGCAAGGCACCCAACTGTAGGGAAGGTTCATTTACATAAGTTAGGTTCATTAATTTTGTTCTACTTTGCATCCAGCCTCTTGTATTTTGCTGCGCGCGTGTCTTTGAGATCAATGGGTAGTATTAATAAGGAAAATAAACTGCCAAGTGCGAGTTGGACTCGTGTGGAGATGGTTTTGTACAACAATAATAGGGATAACACCAAAATACCCTAAAAGTACACTAAAATTAAGTTTTTCATAGAAACTTGCACCCCAGATTTAGGGGGCTAGGGGTTAATGTTGCGGATTTCGGAGTGTTATGGGATATGGATGCAAGCATGTTGCTTACATACCAAATTTAATTTTTTTAGGACTTCGGTAAGTACCCTAGTGATGGCATGCGAATCGGTCATAATATTGAACACATCTTTTTCAAAATAAGTCCTAAATATATTGTGAAAATACATTTAAGATCCTCATGTCACACGAAATTTATTTTTTAAAATTTTATTTTTCCTCATTTGACCTAAAAGTATAGCATATTCCATATTCATATATTTACATTGCACCTCTCTGTCGGTAACAGATTTTGATATGTGTACCAATTTTCAACTTCATCGGTCCAATATGTTCTGAGTGAATTGCCTGTGACATACGGACGGACGGACGGACAGACGCACGAGTGACCCTAAGGGCTTCTCCTTCTGAGATACTAAACCCTAAAAGAGTAGGTATCACCTAACTTTGGAACAAAATGACAAAACATACATTTGATGATAATTTTTGTCGTTTATAAAATATATTTTTTCAAATAATATAAATAAAAGATTTCCCCAGGGATAGCAATAGGAGATCCCACACGATGACTCTTCTCTCGACTCCTAGACATTACACTGCTGCTTATGATCACTCTTTCAGGTTGAGGGCAATCCGGTTGTGGAACGCACTTCCCTGCGCTATAAGGGACAGTCCCTCAATTTTCACTTTTAAGAAAAGTTTGAAAGAACACTTCCTTTCTCTTTCATGATAGGTATCTTGATTATATAAATAGATGTATATGTATGTTTATGTATTCTACTCAATTATATATATTTTTATTTTATTTTATATATGTATTCATATTTAGGTCTATGTAGCATTTTTATTGTGTAGATATATTATAGTAGATATATGTAGATTCATTCATTTATCTTCATTTTATTTATTGTGCACTAGGACTATTCTCTCAGAACAATCTGTCCTATCTCGCCTAGGTTTGCTGGAAGAAATCTCTTTTTAGAGATAAGCTCGCCTTTGCCTATTTACCTTTGTTTTAAGACTATGTATCACATTGTTTTCCGTGCAATAAAGAAATTATGAATTATGAAAAGAAAACATTCCTAATTAATGCCCTTTGGTGTGCCGAGTAAAAACAGCTTTAATAATGTTTGTGCATGCTCTGCGTACCAGTTTATTATATAGGCTGGCCCAGCTTATTGCGATGCAGACTATACCATCTATCTGTCAGAGACCTTTATGTACAAATAAATAAAGGTCACTTTACCCGGACTCTCTTACTTCTCCGATACGTCTAACCTTACTATATTTTTAAGTGAACTAATCTAACCCATCGTCCTTTGTTACGCCCAGACTCCCGCCATTCAGAGTTAGATAAGAGAAATGATCCTTATTGTTGGGGAAATAAGAAATAACTGTCTCCCTGGAGGTATTCCTGCTTCGCGACATTTTCTTTGTGATCAACATTAGGGCTTTGTCAAATAGAGCGGGTCTTTCACAACTTTTGGCATGATGTTATTTCCAACAGTTATTTTAAAATTCTGAATTAGTGCATAAGTAAGTACGTAAGTATAACAGTATAATATTATAGTATCTGTGGTATAACTTACTTTTTTGACAGAAAGTGTCCCCAAAAAATGTGTGATGATGATACAAATCACACATTTTTGGGACACTTAAGAGACACTTGATTTCACTAACAATTTGTTCAAAACAAGTGTAAGATACAATCCATAGGGGCTTGCTAAGCTACACGTTAGGTACCTTAGGTTCGCTAAGGTAAAGTTAGGTTAGCTTAGGTTAGTTTAGCTTCGGTCAGGTTAGATTACGTTAATTTGGATTAGCTTATAAAAAAAAAACTCTCACCTATCCAGCAAAGCCTTAAGACATCTCCATTCTAGAAATGGCGAATTTAGAAGCACTCATCCGAACGCGGTGGCAGTTACTAACTGTTAGTGTTACTGTTAATTCCGCTAACATGCGAGACTTCAGCAGTTGTTACGTGGAAGTGGATGAGTCAGCTAGAATGGGCATTAGGGAAATATAGGTTTATGTTTTAGCAGAAGATTATGGTTTAGGTTTTTGTCGTGCACTCTCGTCTAGTTATATCATAGCGTCACGCCTTTTCCCATCCGGGGTGGCAGAGGCACAAATAACAATATTATCTTGTTGTACATAATAGCTCGATTGTAGAGCGATAATACCGTATAGGTAAAAGAGCAAGATCATAATTATCTTATTTATCATTGATTCTCTTTCATCGTTGTGGTTTCACTTGAAGTTATCACGTAATTAGTTGATGACAGTTCAAATTTCCTGCTGCTCACATACCTAGATATAATGAATTTATACATGTAATTGTTAAGTTTTTATTTGTATGTCTTTCTTGTACAAAATCCCCAAGTGACCTCAAGGGTGTAAACTAATAACAGGGGGGTCAAAAGTAGCTCGAATTGGTTATGCGTCTTTCTTTCACATGGCTTGACACACTGCCGTGTGTCTTGATGGAGTAGACGTCTAATATCAGTACCTTCCTAAACTCAATTATGGAAACCACACCATAGACAGATACTAGTTCCATCCACCGCCACGCATCAATGGCAGCAAGTTCCTTTCAGTAACCATATCACCCTAGTTTGTGCGAGTCAATTCACGGGAACTTCCTCGCAATTTGTACGAATTGCATCCCCGACGAGTTACAAGGCGGGGCGTTATCGAGTTTGTGGAAACTGCTCTAATGGGTTATGGGCGCCTGGTAATGATGCGATCGGGTTTCACTTCTGAATGAGGGAATTGGGAGATGTTAGTATTACCATACCACATTTGCTCCATATATGTATGTAAAATGATTATTGTACATAGTATAATATATTCTGTGGCACCATACATTTCATCCCTGACCGAGGTTTCTTTTAACATTTCCACTTGTTTGTAAATAATCACGAATGTTGTTGTTCTCTAGTTATTATATGTACCGGCAAACGAAATGATTATTATATTTGGTGAATCAAAAACTTAAAATCATATTTGGGAAATCCCTTTACCAAGTGATAGAAAATATAAGAACCTGTGTAACAGGCTCTAACCTTGTTATTTTGTCTATCCGATTCATGGTTATGTATATTTTATAAACTCGAATTAAATAAATTATTACAAATCCCAATTTAACTGCACCCGAATTTCTCGATGCAACTTAAAACCCATTTGTTGACGCGTTTTAATTGAATTGATACGGTTGATTGGATTTTAATTGCATAAATTAGTAGAATATTTTAGATCCGGATGTCGAATTCCAGTCTTATATTACTATTTTTTATTTTTATTAATTGTTATGAACATGCATTTATAACGTGTTACGTGTTTATGTACGTACATATAGCCATTTTCTACCAATACATTAGATAGATGAACTAACATACTACCCGTTCGCTATAAGTTTGCCGGTGACCTTGTGACGTCACTCAGAGGTAGGGTTAGCAGAAAAATTACACATTAATAAAACATTTTATTAGGCAACATTCAACACATTCGATCGATATTAAATAATCTACAACAATAAAAATAGTTTAGTCCAGTTAGGCTTACCTACGAGTGTATATTCCAAATTCTAATTAGGATCAGGGGTCATGGATTTTTTCCAATGTATTGTACAAACTTTGCTATAAATAAACCATTATTTCAAAATCTTTGTTTTTTATTTCAATAAATACACATTAATACACACAAATAAATAAAAATATCACGCCTCCCGACTGCGAGTACTGCGACGCGTCAGCGATGACGTTGCTAACGGTGTGCGGATAGGGCGACTCAGGGGTGCGGTTGGCGGTTGGGGGAGGGCAACCGCATTCCACGCACCGGCAAAGTTATAGCGAACGGGTAGTACTAACGGATACAAATACTGCTTCTGGTCTTGAATTGAATGTATAAATGTGTGTTATACGTCGCTGTTTCTGGTCCCCACGACACAGTGTATCCTAGTGTGAGGCCAATATAATATATATGTGCCTATATATAAATGTTTATGTTCTGTCACAAGGTATTCTGTCGCTTAAAATAATCCAAAAGATTTGTGAACTCGAAATATTTAACTATCTATAACTTCGAAACCAGATATAAATTCAGATTCTTATCTAAAATTATATATAAGTAGATAAAGATAAAGATCATTTATTTGTGAACACAGGTTACACATTTACAGATGTCAGGTAAATTTTTTGAGATCAGTGTTCTGCTCAGGGTATATTACAGTGGCTTTAACGTAGGTGGGGAGACAACCTCTCCAAGGCTCTACGGGGTAGCACAAACCATATGAGAATCCATAAGTCCTTTTCTCGCAGTGGGACACCCTAACACAGATTACTATTTCCGGAATAAATCTTAACATTTGTTAGTATACAGGGTGCCATTTAATTAGCTGACCATATTTTGGGGAATGATAGTACCCAACATTATGAAGACCTTTCCCCAAGGAACATAGGGTCGCCAACGAAAACAATTTTTGGGTCTCTCATAGTAACTTGACATCAGCTGATCGGGGCAATGTACTGGGGTACGTTTTTTAGGGTTCCGTACCCGAAGGGTGCCAAACGGGACCCTATTACTGAGACTTCGCTGTCCGTCCGTCCGTCCGTCCGTCCGTCCGTCCGTCCGTCCGTCCGTCCGTCTGTCACCGGGTCCGCCTGCACGAACCGTAATAGCTAGAAAGCTGAAATTTTCACAGAATGTGTATATCTGTTGCCGCACCAACTACAAATACTGAAATACGAGAGATATTACAAATTGAAAGTGGTCTCGGTACAAGATACGTCTTCACAACACGCTTGAAAAGTTTATACCAAGGCCATTTTGTTTTGGTAGGTAAGCCTTCTTTTAATGAAACTAAATTTAAATGATATGGCAATGTCGTCCCCGGACTTCTACAAAGACTTTAAATATTAATTGATGAATTACGACGTCTCTATTTAGTCTGTAGAACTTTTAGAAAATAATTATAAAATTAATAGTTTTTAATTACTTTTGTTTTCATACAAATCTCAGAGCTCAGAAATTAATTTTTTCCTTTTGGCCACTTCAAGTTTGGCTGCCAGTGATGTTTTAATTAAATACTCTTTGGTGCGTTGAAATGATGTTTTGCAGTCTGCATGACATTGACATAATGAGTGAGTGAACCTCATTGTACGGAAATTGTAGATGGGTGTCTCACGTTTTCCAGTAGGAGTAGGTTGTAGACAGTGCTGCTTACGGCGGCGTTTAGTAGGTACTAAAGGCCCTAAAAGCGCGGCAAGCTTTGAATCAATTCAAATGTTATTTTTCAACTAGCTACAAAGTTATTCTGACATAAGATGATAATTTGAACAAAACTTTTTGGGTATTTCATGAAAAATACAGTTACAGATCACACATATACAGGGTGGAAAAACGAATGGGCCCTGGAGGGAAAGTACCTTAAAATCTCAAGATATCCGTCCGTCCGTCTGTCTGTCACCAGGCCGTATCTCATGAACCGTGGTAGCTAGACAGTTGATATTTTCACAGATGACGTATTTCTGTTCCCGCTATAACAACAAATACTAAAAACAAAATAAATTTAATATAAAGGGGGCTCCCATACAATTAACGTGTTTTTTTGCGGTTTTTTTAACCGACTTCCCAAAGGAGGAGGTTTACAATTCGTCCGGATGTTTGTTTTTTTTTAATTTTATTTTTATGTATGTGCCTCGATAGCGCCTAAACGGATGGACCGATTTGGAAAATTAGACCGATTAGACCTATAGTGATTTTTGTGTTTTTCATAATAACTCGTGCAAATGCACATGGTAAGCATAATATTGTGATGCGGAACTGCTGATGAAGACCACATATGGCCACCAGATCTGCTCAATACTAGGTACAAATACAATGCGTGGCTGACGGGCAGGCAACGCATAGCCTAAACCGATGGACCTAGAGCCATGAAACTTTGTACAGGGGTTCCTTAGTAGCGTGGGGTAGCACTGATATGGGATTTGACAAAATTAATTCCCCTGGGGGGGGGGATAAGGGGTTACAGTTTGTATTAAACTCAATCTAATCAAATAGGGTTTGTGGAAGTCGGTTTTTTCTAAAGTTTACTTTTTGTTTCAATTATATAGATAATGGTACGGAACCCTTCGTGCGCGAGTCTGACTCGCACTTGGCCGGTTTTATTTTTTCGTTTGCGACTATATGTTTAATGGGGAAAGTTGTTCATAATGATGGGTACTATGATTCCCCAAAATATGGTCAGCGAATTAAATGTCACCATGTATAAACTGTTCACATTCCCAATACATTTTCAGGACATGTAAAAGACAACAGTATGTATATTCTAGAACTCTCTCTCGATCTCTACCACTGCATACACGTGACACTTCTCCAGGCGCGTGGGCGGGCACTCACATCACATCGACCTAGAACTTTGTCGAAGGTCCGCCACAATGTCACGGCCAAGGTCTGATGCTGAACAATATCAGAATGGAGTGAGATAAGTAAGTAGCGGTGTAGTTTTACAGGGTTCCCTGCAGTGATTATTTAAGACTTTAGGTCATAATCATAGTATTGGCACTAGAAATAGAAATAAGATTGCTATGCCCGCGTTCAGACTCAGTAAGGTTGCTCACTCTTTTATGGGAGTATGTGTTAGTTTTTATAATAAAATACCTAATGAAGCAACGGACCTACCAGAAAGGAGGTTCAAAAACTATGTCAAAAACGGCCTATTGAAGAAGTCATATTACAGTGTAAAAGAATATTTAGATGACAAAACTGCATGGTCTTTACCATCTCAGCGCACAGAAATCCAAAGAGGGGCGATGGACTGAGTCAGTACGTCTCTCCTCGGTGTATTTCCTTAGACTTAAGTAGAAATACATAACATTGTATTTTTAAGGCTCTGATATTTTAAAAGAGGTACGGGGGAGGTTTCTTGCCCTTCTTTGCTCCATCCCTAAGCCCACAACTTCCGAACGGGCGGTAGTATACAAAAATATTAATATTATATTGACGTTGACTAAGTAATATGTATGATTTTATGGTCAATAAAAATTTTGAACTTGAACTTGATCTTTAAAGTTATTTGAGCATTACATAGTTCAGGCTAGCAGTAACACAAAATGGAATATTGATTGTGATGTATGTAATTTAGACAAAGTTTCGCAAAGGTTTCTATCTGGTTTTAAGATGCAAACTGAAATTATTCTAATAAGTTTATATTACAGTTAATTATTTTAATATGAAAATACAAGCATACTTCAATTGTAGAAAAAAGTAAATATTGCACTGGCTAAAAACCTTCGAATTTACTAAGGTCACTTTTACAAGAACCGACAGGTTACAATTAATTAAAACCTGTCTACAAACATTTTATCTGTTCAACCCTAATTCCATTCTATCCATTACTCATGCCGTGACTTCTATGCTCTGTATTTTATACACTACATATTCTAGAATCTACGTTTGAAGCTTCATCTCTATTACAAATGGCGTATCTAACATACATTTCTGTTCTCTCGATCTCAATAAATGCGAAGGACTCGAGAACAGTCAAAGCCAAGGATAATGGCGCACCTGCAAAGTATAGTATTGAATGGAGTATTTGGTGGTCAAGGTTGAGTGATATTGGAAGCTTGTATTAGGTGAGAAAGGTTGAAAAATCTATCTATCTATTCTATCTAGAGCTAGAGGTATTTTTTTCCGTGTACAACCATGATTTTTTAATTTTGTATTTTATTTTCTCTGTGATGTACTTTATAATACCTATGGCCATGGGCTTGTGTTGTGTATAGTAACAGGCAATAAAAATATAAATAATTTATTAGATACATTATTTAATATTTTAAAGTCGGGCTCATGTATGTAAAGTAAAAAAAAAATTTTACGATAATAAAAACAATTAAAATTAACCAGTCATGAGCCACATTATAGTCTTTACACATAAAATCAACCACAAAAAGTACACACAACATTACTCCCAGCCCCGCTTATCCAAACCAACCCGACTTTCACCCAACTATCCAACCAAATTGAATAGTCCTCCGCCCATTGCGCAAACGCATACAACGTGTACCACTTCTGTTCTCTAAACACTTCGCAAGGAGATTCTAGAAGGACGAACGGCATGGTGAGGTACAGGAGTAGAGCGAATAGGGATAGAGCGGTGGATACGTAGATGTTGGGTTCCGTCTCAGATTCGGTGGTTTGGGCACAGGAGCCTTTGCAGCCGGCGCGGCTGCATTGGATCTTCTTGTGTGGGTTCTGTAGTTTGAGTCGGCGGATCAGTCTGAAAGTGAGAAAAGATATACATGTACATAAAAGATGTAAATTAATTAACGCAAAATGAGAAACTTGTTAGGGACATCATTCTGAGCAACTTTCATTATTAAACCGATTTGATTAGAGCAACTTTTTTTTTCACTTCTCCATACAAATCAGCTGATCCACTCAGGCCAAAATGTACTGGGAAGTAAAAAATAAAGTTGCTCTGATCAAATCGGTTTTATAAAGAAAGTTGCTCAGAATGATGTCAGTTTCTCATTTTGCTTTAATTAATTTACACCTTGCGTATATGCACACCATTTTCCCGGAAGAGGGGTAAGCAGGGACAAAAGTCATCCACTTGCTACGATCCAGGGCCGGAAGTTGCGTACGGAATTGCGTGCCAGTGGCTAATAGCGAGGGCGCAAAAATCCTGTTTGACTTGTCGACGCGCGCGCTGCAATCAAAGCAGATTTTGCGCTCTCGCTACAGACACTGCCAAGCCATACCTGTACGCGACTCGCGGCCATATCAGTGATGGATGCCACTCATCCGGCACCGGTCCGGCACAGGTCCTTATCATTGAAAAATATTCTTTCATTACATTCTCTATGAGAGTATATTTTCACTGACACGGACCTGTGCCGTCACGGACACTGACAAGTGTGACTGCTCTCATAGAGAATGTATGAAATAATATTTTTCACTGACACGGACCTGTGCCGTCACGGACACTGACAAGTGTGACTGCTCTCATAGAGAATGTATGAAATAATATTTTTCACTGACACGGACCTGTGCCGTCACGGACACTGACAAGTGTGACTACTCTCATAGAGAATGTACGAAAGAATATTTTTCACTGACACGGACCTCTGCCGGCCCGGTGCCGGATCGGTGGGAGCACTGATATGTGTGATCGACCTTTACGCTCGCTGCCTCAAAATTCGTAAAGGTGGAACTAACCAACGTTACGAGGTTGTAATACTATGTACACTGACTGCATGAATGCTCGCTGTGTAAGATGTTACATTACACCTCGTAACGTTTGGTCAGTTTCCACATATAAGCGCTTATTACATTACGCTGTCGGCAGGGCACGATTTGTATCTAAGACGTCTCACTCTGATGGAATGACTAGAAAGAGACAGTGAGTCAGACAGGGCCCTGCCGACAGCGTAGTCTAATAGGCCCTTTAGATCTTCAATAAGCTAGCCGCGCCGGTTAGGGTACATTTCATTACAGAAGAAAGGTTTGCTGCGGTTGTTGGGTACCTACATAATTCTAACCTAAACTCTTGTCAGCATAAAACCGTTTTGTGCCCAGGTATTTTAATAAACACAAATATCACAAACTACCAATGACTAATTTTAGGGAAATGATTTATTTTTACTTTTGCGAATATCAGCAATGATAATTTTCATAAGTTTTAGAAGTAGAAACTAATCCTTAGCTTTATTCGACGACCTCTGTGGCGCAGCGGTTGCGCATCTGCCTACCATGCGAGAGGTCCCGGGTTCGATTCCCAGCTGGGGATAGGGAAAAACAACCCTTAGGATTTGGATGTCGCTGTTTCTGGTTCCCACGATACAGGGTATCTTAATTTAGGTAAAAGGATCTAGATGATAACAAAACGTCCTTACAAATTTACTTAAAACGTAAGTTTGCCAATACTAACTTACCTTTGTATTCCCAGTTGATAAAGCAGCATTCTTAAATTTTAACTTATAATATAAGTAATATTCTTAACATTTCACTACGTTCACTCGAAACACACACAAACCAAAAAACCTTTAAAAGTATGGGAATGAAGTATGCGCATATTTTTACATTTTTTTAAGATCACGCGCATTTTTGGCGTCGAACGTCTATCGATAGCAACGGATGACGGAATACCAAATATCAAACATGATATCGCGGATCCTAATAGTTTTAAATTCATTAATGGTTTTAAATCAGGTTTGGCCGGGTTTCATAATGGCTTGTTAAATATGGCAGTAAACTGTAGGTAAAATAAACCACATCACAAAGAATCGATCGTCACGCTTTTTTCCTATACGGGGTGACCGAGGATTTTTATTTGCGACGTTTTGCATGACAAAGATATTGCCGCAAAAGTGGTGACAGGTAGCAGAGATTTGGTATTGGAAATTATAGCCAAATAAATATAGAAACAAGTTTGAAGGTCAAGCACTTTCGTCCATTTGCCCACCTATCTACCCATGACTTATTACTAGAGTTAGATTGAACAGTTGCGCTATGGAACTTATGTGAGACCCTATCTATCTGCACATTGAGAATAGATAGACCAATCGGCTTAAAAGTACAATTTGATTGCTTAATATAGTAATGATAATTATGTTTACATGTTATTTATAATAATTTAGTCACATTCATCATACCATTAATCAACAGTTAAGCAAACCGGTCGGTTAACTGTATTGTGTAATCGGTCATAATTACCTTGTGGTCGGTGACCATATAAAAATATTAGCGACTGAATGGGGCCATAAATTCTAGACAATGGGTTTAAAGATTAAGGGCAGAGCTGTTAATTTGTAGACTTTAGTTATTAAGATGTTATTTATGTTAATTATTTAAAAAAAAAAACACGCGATCACTAGTTTGAGAATTTATACACAAGTGCAAATTTGTTCATAATACAGGGTGACATTTAATTAGCTGACCATATTTCGGGGAATGATAGTACCCAACATTGTGAACAACTTTCCCTATGAAACATATGGTCACAAACGAAAAAAAATTTTAGGTCTCCTATAGTAACTTGAAATCAGCTGATCGGGGCAATGTACTGGGGGACGAAAAATGATTTTCATTTGCGACCATATGTTTCATAGGGAAAGTTGTTCACAATGATGGGTACTATCATTCCTCAAAATATGGTCAGCTAATTTAATTTCACCCTGTATTATTATTAAGATAACTTGTAATCAGCACTCGATATACATAACAACTGTCAGGCACTTGTTTCTTGTGCCGCGAAAGTTGTGCGTAACCCTTCGTATAAGAGTCCGATTCGCACTTAAACATTTTTTTTAATTAGACGAACAGTCTTTCATCGAGTATACAGGTTGGCAAGAAAGTCTAGAAATTAAATGATGGCAACATTCACAGACTACTGCGTGTTTTCTTTGATGTCATATTTGGATTGTCTATCAAAACACGCAATAGTGCTCTAATATGTCACTTATGTTGCCATTATTTAATTTCTAGACTTTCTTGCCAACCTGTACTGCCGTTTTCACTATCTCCTGCATAATTCTTCACATACTCGTACAAAAGCCCCGACTGTACCCATTAGAGTTAAAACAACTGAGTTCGACAGAAGCCAGGGACAGTAGAATATCAAATTAGACGTGGTTACTAAGGAACCCGACTTCTCTGTTATGCAGCGATGAGTTAAGGCAGTTTGAGATACCTACGTTTTTCATGTTTAAACCGCTTTTCCATGTGGGGAGTCACGGTTACTCAATAGTTGTTTTTTCTATATGACGAATTTACAACACATTTCACGTTTTTAACCGACTTCCCAAAGGAGGAGGTTTACAATTCGTCCGGATGTTTTTTTTTTATGTATGTTCCCCGATAGCGCCTAGACGGATGGACCGATTTGGAAAATTATGTTTTTGTTTGAAAGGGTTTACCTTCCCATTGGTTCCATTGACACCAGGTCAGGATCTGATGATGGGATCCTGGAGAAATCGAGGGAACTCTTCAAATATTATAGGCAGACCTATAGTGATTTTTGTGTTTTTAGTAATAACTCGTGCATTTACTCACGGTAAGCATAATATTGTGATGTGGAACTGCTGATGAAGACCACATATGGCCACCAGAACTGCTCAATATTAGATACAAATACAATGCGTGGCGGACGGGCAGGCAACGCATAGCCTAAACCGGTGGACCTAGAGCCATGAAACTTTGTACAGGGGTTCCTTAGAGCGTGGGGTAGCACTGAGATGAGATTTGACAAAATTAATTTCCCAAAGAGGGGGGGGGGGGAGATAAGGGGTTACAGTTAGTATTAAAATCAATCTAATCAAATAGGGTTTGTGGAGTCGGTTTTTTCTAAAGTTTACTTTTTGTTTCAATTATATTAAAATACTTTTTTCTATATATATGGTAGAAGCTCCTGGGTATAATTCACGCGCATTCGTAAATGATATCTACGATCCTACTCGCACTTGACCATGAAAAAAATATGTATGTTATATTTATCCTTTCCATCCTGGGTTTGCTGGAAGAAATCTCTCGATAGAGATAAGCTCGCCTTTGTACATGTCATTTCCATTTTTAATTGTCATGTATTGATTTGTGTGCAATAAAGTATAAAGTAAGTAAGTAAGTATTTTTTTAAATGAAAACAATACAGACACTATTATAAGATTTATAAGTTACATGGTTGATTTGTCCACCATTTATTTCTATAATCAGTTAACTGTAAATTTTATATGACTACAATAAAGAAATTATGAAATACGAATAATTAACTGCCTTGAACTTGAACCTGAAATCATGGGTAAAAAAGTACATTAGCATGGACGTCATACAACATAGTCGTTATCGTTTACGAACACTTACCTACATATCATTTTTTACCTCATACAAAAGTAAGTAGTTTTAGCAAACCGCAACAGACGACATAATACTTTTGTTTTTTATGTAGAAAACTAATTACACCAGTTACGAGCTAACAATCTCCGAGTGTGATCGGACGGAACCCTTGGTGCGCGAGTCCTACTCGCACTTGGTTGTTTATTTTTTGTAGGAACCTAATTACACCAAGTTACGAGGTAACAATCTCCAAGTGTGATCGGAACCCTTGCGCGCGAGTCCTACTCGCACCTGACAGTTTATTTTTTGAACGATGTGGTGGTGCGGAATCCTTCGTGTGGGAGTCCGACTCGCCCTTGAACGGTTTTTTAAAAGGAGCTAGCCCATCGCCCTACCGCGAGCTCATCTGCATTCCTTATTACATCTCAGCCAACTTAAACTAATCTAATAACCTACCAACTCGCAAGGAAATGCGACTCTCTAGGAGCGTTGGCTGAGCGTTTCTCGATGTCACAGAATTAGCTTCCCTGAGATGTAGATTGTTATTCCAGCGGTTTTCTTAGAGAACTTGAGATAATGAGAGAGATATATACAGGGTGTAACAGAAAGGGGTGTACAAGCCGAAGAAGGGTGTTAGGGACATCATTCTGAACAATTTTTACTTTAGGACCGATTTTATTTTTATTAACTCAGTACATTTCGGGCGCTCAGCTGATCTGTATGGTGGAGTGAAAAATAAAGTTGCTCTGATCAAGTCGGTCCCATAGTGAAAGTTGTTCAGAATGATGTCCCTAACAACCCTCTTTCGGCTTGTACACCCCTTTCTGTTACATCCTGTATGTATAGAATGGTAGAAAAGGTTTTCAGACGATAGCAGAAATTGGAGGTTAACGTGAGTCGAAATAGGGTTTAATTCATCTTCAGGGGCTGAACTGTCACTGGAAGAAAATTATTAATTGTTGACGTTTGCTAATACCCATATTGAGAAGTAAAAGTTACATTTAACACGTACACACACTCGCACACACATACACCCTCATGTACACACAGACACTAACTTTTTCTTTTTCTTTGTATTTTTTTTTATGCTCTGCATTGTATGTAATTAGGTGAATTCAATATTCAATGTTTTTTTAATGTCTTTAAATAGGTACCCATTCAAAATTTCTTATGGATGTGTTTCGTAATTGGCACTACCAGTTTATATTATTGTTATTTTTAACCGACTTCCCAAAGGAGGAGGTTTACAATTCGTCCGGATGTTTGTTTTTTTTTAAATTTTTTTTTATGTATGTGCCCCGATAGCGCCTAAACGGGTGGACCGATTTGGAAAATTATGTTTTTGTTTGAAAGGGTTTACCTTCCCATTGTTCCCATTAACACCAGGTCAGGATCTGATGATGGGATCCTGGAGAAATCGAGGGAACTCTTCAAATATTATAGGCAGACCTATAGTGATTTTTGTGTTTTTCATAATAACTCGTGCAAATGCACATGGTAAGCATAATATTGTGATGCGGAACTGCTGATGAAGACCACATATGGCCACCAGATCTGCTCAATACTAGGTACAAATACAATGCGTGGCTGACGGGCAGGCAACGCATAGCCTAAACCGGTGGACCTAGAGCCATGAAACTTTGTACAGGGGTTCCTTAGTAGCGTGGGGTAGCACTGATGTGGGATTTGACAAAATTAATTCTCCAAGGGGGGGGGGGGGGGAGGACAAGGGGTTACAGTTTGTATTAAACTCAATGTAATCAAATAGGGTTTGTGGAAGTCGGTTTTTTCTAAAGTTTACTTTTTGTTTCAATTATTATTGTTTTAATTCATGCTGTGAAACATCAACAAATCAAAATAAATAAATAAATAAATTTAAGGTCCTGTAAATGCTCATCGATTGCTCATTGATTTTGCAATTCGTCCATCAAAATTTACGATAAGAAGAACCTATTGAATATAGTTTAACTTTCTTGAATTAACTCACAAAAATGCAAAACGAACCAAAGAATCTGCAAGTTTAAACGGCAGAGCTCAAAGTTTTTACTACTCGTCCATTTTTCCTAAAACCCCTAATCAACATCTGTAAACCCTTGCAAAATTCATGAGAGTTCGCTTGACGAGATTATACAGATGGACGGAAAACAACCCTCAAAAATATTAGAATTTGCCACCGAGTAATTTATGGTCGAGATTTTACTTCCTATGTAAAAACCCCGATTTATTGTCAAAATTCTAAATGTTCACTTGTAGTGTCTTTTGGTCCATATCATAAGGACCCCGAACTGTGTCCCCATTGTACCCGGAGTCTTCGTCCTCCAATAACTTGAAAGGTGAAAATAATTTCTGATAATTCTCGTGTCGGATACGAGAAAGATTGAGCCATACTCCACCATGCTGGCTCAGTTCGGGTTAGTGGCCAATCCGACTGTCAACAGTTATCAAGCTGCTCTATTAGGGCCTCTTGCACACTATCCAATACAACTACTACTACAATACAACTACTACTACAAGACAGTAGTGACAGCAGCCGCCGGGACCTACGGCTTAGGACCAGCACACACGGTGAAACGCAACTGCAACGCAACTGCAACTTCAAGTTACATTTGAGTTTATGCCATAGACTCCTTTGAGAGACCGCACACGATGACACGACACATCCATGCAACGCGTTTCAAACCGGTTTCAAAATGGTTGCGTCATGTGCGGTCTCTCAAACGAGTCTATGGCATAAACTCAAAAGTAACTTGAAGTTGCAGTTTCGTTGCAGTTGCAGTTTCGTTGCAGTTGCGTTCCACCGTGTGTGCTGGGCTTTAGCGTGACATCCGAAACTCGGACGTGACCAAAATGCCAAATATAAACGGACACCTAACCAATCTTAGCCAGATGATGCTATAATCATTTCCAATGTTCGATTACCTTCTAGGCCACTAACGTTGACGTTTGTATGAAATTCACCTTTTTTAACGATGTATCATTGGCCACGCCCAGTCGCGTAAGGACAGAAGAGTCCTTTGAACAATATTGACATTAAAATTATAAAAAAATGACATTAAAATTATTTTGACAGTGGGTACCAAGACGTCAATGAATGTCTAATTTTTGACGTTGGTACCCACTGTCAAACTAATTTTAATGTCAATATTTTTCCCTTTTCGGCCAGGAGAATGACAATGGCTTGACTTAGGGGGTAAATAAAAACCGTTTCGACTACCAGTGATAAGCAGCCAATGTCAGGGTTCAGCGGGACTATGCCCCGCATTTGCAAAGCTACTAGCCAGCTAACTCCATCTTCGGAACTGCGGCATTAAAACACATAGCTCCAGGATCTGGTGAATCTCGGTCGTTCGCGCGGGGATGCTTTTATAACTCGAATACATAATTTACGACTAGACGAGTGTGGAGTTAGGAAGGCGTGGTGCATTTTGGAGTATGCTGCCTTAAACGCTTAACTGGATTACTTCCATACTCCTCATTAATCTGTGACTTAGCTTTTGTCAGGCCTCCGTCACTGAATGTACTCGCGCGCTATATTACCTACCGCGCCCGCCCGAGCTCTCGGGCGCCCGGCTGTGGCCCGGCGCTGATCAAGTCAGTAAGGTTGTCGCAAGCCAAGCGCACGCACGTTTTGAACTGTGTTCGTATCGTACGAGTATCTGCGATGCGAGTCAGCCCTGCGATAGTGTGAGATCGCGCGGTGCGAGGCGATCACAACTGTACGCTTGAGCATTTAGGCACATTTTAGCATGCAGCGGTTGCTGACGCGACGGAGTAGGTTATTATAGCAGTAGGTATTGGAAATTTCCTACTGAGTGAAGTATCTGTTACGTAGTAACTATTTAGTAATCTGTGCTTTGATGTCTGTGGTAGTGTAGCGGACTAGCGGTACAACGGCTTATGTTGTCACTATAAAATATCTGTATTTCTGAATTAGTTTACGGGAAACTCGAATTTTCTATACATATACTTACATACTTGACAATACGGTATTGGAAAACATTAAAAATATTCGACAAAATGTGGTAATCCTATCAGATAGTAGCGTAGAAATCTATATTTCATTATATTTTAAAGTAAAAATGTTTATTTTTTGCGGATTCCAGGAATTAAAATGTATAAACTATCGAAATATAATCTGTGACAAAAACAAGATGAAAACGCTCTGTCTGACGTTTATCTATTTGGTGACGTCACAAGCTCGTCTCTGACATCTTGCTTGATTGAATCTCAATGATAGCGGGTGTTCACTCACGAGCATGTGACCGGCGCCATTAGAAATACGGCGTTTTTGGCGCGGATTTTTCAAATTCAACTATGTTATTAATTTTTATTGAAACAACAGAAGATATCCCGGAAATATCAATGTAGTGCGCATAAAATGTAATAACATTTATTTTAAAACTACTTCCAAAATGAGGCCAATACCGTATTATTTCGAATAGGTAACTATAATTTTAAAACGACCTAGATTTGTTTCCTTGCTAAGCTGATGTGATGACTGATGACCTACCTAGTCCATTTTCAGAAAACGCCATTAAAATCCGTTCACCCGTTTGAGCACCATAGTGCCGGACCGACACACGAACAGACAGACGCTTAAAACGTATAACACCCCTCTTACCATCATCATCGTCATATGATCATAATATAATATCATGCCAAAAACATAAAGTCTTACTCCAAAGTTTGGCACACACCCACATTCATACCTCCGTACCTCCAAAGCTGCTCCACAGCATTCAGATAAAGAGATCCTGCAGAGATCCTGTAAATGTACTTTCAGGACAGAATATGGAAGTAGGTAGCTTGCAATAAAAACTATCCGTAGCGTTACGTAGAGTTAGTCCTTTGTGGATGTGACGCATCTATTTTGACTTGTTGATTCTTTGACGCGTTTTAGGTGAGTATGGAGCTTAGATGTATGGCAGAATGCACAGATCGTTGCTCAAATAAAGCGCAGCTTAAAATCATACACAGTCACTTCCCAAGCCTGAAGAGTGTTCGCACAGCAGCATGACTTTTATTTTCGGTAAATTTTGAGTGGTCGAAACGCTTGAAGGAACACTATCTTTCTCTACCACCTTAGTATCTATGTATATATTATATTTTGTTTTCTGTTTTTATCAGTATTTATGTATTTATTAGTAAGTAGTCTATTATTTTAATATTTATCGTTGTGCACTTATGCAGGTCTACCTTTTATTAAATTATCCTCTCCATCCTAGTTTTGCTGGAAGAGATCTCTTAGTAGAGATAAGCTCTCTTATGTTTTTTTTCTAATATTAAGTTTCTGTATTATGTTTTCTGTGCAATAAAGTATAAAGTATAAGTATAAGTGGTCGCCTGTTCGAATAAAATAACATACCTATTGAGGGCTATTTACTACTGATAATATAAGAATATTATACCAATTATAAAAGGTATGTAGTAGTACGTGGACAATCTGTGTTTTTGAGACCAACCACTAACATGATTCCAAAGAGATAGTTGTGATAAATAAAAAAAAAAGTGGCCAAGTGCGAGTCGGACTCTCACACGGAGGGTTCCGCACCGTCATTGTACCAAAAGTACAAAATAATACGTTTTTTGTATATGAAGACACCTTTACTTGTATTTCAGTATTTGTTGGTGGAGCGGCAACAGATATACACACATAATCATAATAATCATAATCATAATCATAATTTATTGATAATAAAATATAACAAGTCAGGCACATTCTGTGAACATTTCAACTTTCTAGCTATTACGGTTCGTTCTGAAGGGCCCTCTGACAGAATGACGGACGGACAGACGGACAGCGGAGGCTTAGTAATAGGGTCCCGTTTGGCACCCTTCGGGTACGGAACCCTAAGAACAGGACAGCAAATTCATAGTAAAAGTCCGTTGGCACTCTTTGAAAAAACCCTAACAAATGTGATATTATTATGACTCGTTATTTATTTTCTAGATAGACAGAAAAAACGTCGTCAAACTGATAAAGAAATTACAATCGCAGGGTTGAAACGAAGCTTGTTAAATAAACACAATAAAAAAGCTAAGGGGCGTTCTGAGATAATCCTTTCAGAACAGTTTTCTTAGGCCCTTTAATACCTTTTATTGTAGCCCTTAAAATTGTTGAAAAACATCCGCTATAAAACAGGGCTAATATTCATAAAAGATAAAATATTTTAAGTGCCAGTGGGAAAATGTCTTATTTATGTTTTAGCTACCTAGTCGAGTTATTGTTCTTCAGTGTTTTTATTACCGGTTTTAATGTTCATTTTGGAATTGAATCGATTTGATTTAGTAATAAAAATATGTTTAGAGTATATTTTCTTTTTTGTAATAAAAATATTATGTTGGGGTAGCCTCCTTACTTTCATTATTTTGATTCGTGCTTTTATATTTTTGTTCACCGGTTTTCTCATTTGCTCATTTGATTGAATGAGTTGATTACACGTTTTGGAATGGCGATAGGTTTGTCCTGTATCACAGGGGATACGCAATAACATACCTATGAATCAAATTGATCATGATAAAAATACTAGATGCTAAAGAGAAGCGTTTTGCACTTTTCAAAACGCTTTATTCATGTCGATGTCGTTTCATAATACAATCTCATAGAAATCGCCCATACCACTTTATAAAACCCAAACCTCATTATTGCATTGATACAAAACCGTCATGTGGATAAAATTAAACCTCATGATGGATGTTATGGGTAAAAACCCATGATAATGTATGGGTGAACAAGATTACATAACCCCAAAATAACCAAGGCCTCTAGAACGACATATTTAGCTATCAAAACGGGGTCTCACTTCACTGGCGCAAATGTTGCCATATATGAATAATTTATACGATTTCGTACGAAATTCGACAAGTTGATGAGATGTCGCATTATTCACAATTTCGATGCTGATACGTTAATTCCTTTATAAAAAAGTGTCATGTATTACGTGCGGGAAATACCAAATTTAAAGGCACACCTATTACATGCAGATCCTAATTAGGTTTACTTAAGTATACATACAGATAAATCACATTAACAGAACAGTATTTTTGTATTGATAATAAACGTCTGACATTTTTTTTTTATTTGTCGGACTTCCTGCCACTATTCATTATTACGAATGTCGAGAGACGTCGAGACAACGAGACAAACAAATATTGAAACCAAATTATTCACTTTTAAACCTGGGCTTACTGTCCAGCAATAAATTCATATCGCATGCGAATAATTCTACTGCACATTTTGTGTTTCAATACAGATTTTACTATAGTTAGGGAGGCGAGGTAGCTAAATGGCGTAATTCAACGGCGCCGTCGAGACTCGAGACTTATCAAAATCGAAAGATAAAATAATTTCGAAAAGAAAAGCTCGTATGGTAAAAACCATTTTAGCGGTGGGTTTGGCGTGTACGGTTTTTCAAAAATGTTAAAAAAAACAGTTACTTGGGCATTCTCGAGCGCGTCAGATATTCATACTAGGTATGCCCCAAGTGCGTCTGATAACAACGGTATACTAATCTGCCGGTTTGCGTGGTGGGGGTAGGCATATATATATAGTAGTCAAAAATGCAAAAAAATAATAATACTCGAGCGCGTCAGATTTTCGGAAGGGGTGTTAAGTAGGCCCCAAGGAAGCTCCCTTTAAAAAAACTGACGATTTCGGCGTGCCGATAAGTAACGATGAATTTTTTAAAATGGAAAAAAAATTAGTAGTAGTTCAGTTTTAAGACCAGAAGAATCGGCGCCACTGCCGTACTAATAAAGAGC